>CAIGQV010019029.1:5672841-5712775 GCA_903798115.1 Danio jaintianensis
GTTATGATTGAATTGCCTCTTGTTACAGTTATGAAATAGTTTGATAACAAGCAGGAAATGTTCATGGGCCAAAGACATGACCACATTGAAATGGTCTATATAAGTTATATAATCAGGGTATTGCTTTTACTTAAACCCATGCACACACACTTGCATTTGTTGTAGGCTTCATATTTCACAAGGTAGGTATAAATGCTTATATTTTTTATGTTAGGTGTTATAATATAATGGGTCAGCTTTATCATTTATTAATGTACTCTTTAACTGGAAGATGCTCATTTCTGTGGTTTGGTTTTATCTTCAGGAAAACGGCTATCAGCAGAGCTTCAAAAGAGGAGCAGGCACAGCAACTCAGAGGAGCAACAGTACGATGATCTGTATTTTAATGAAAAAAAATGCTGTACATAATCCCAAAGAAAATTCAAGTGGTCTTAATATTTTCCATAGATGGCTATATATCTCTTATGTAGATCAATATTTGTTTGACTTCTGTTGATTTTTTTATTATTATTATTATTATTATTATAATAATTTGTGCTGCTTTTTTCTCCTCACCACCATTAAGCCGGCTGGAGTGACTCTTCTCAGGTGAGCAGTCCAGACCGGGATGGGGTGTATCCCCTGGACTCAGGACTCAGTGACACCCTGTCTATCCCGCCTATGGAGGTGCCCATCAATCCACAAGGCCCGCACACCCTGATGCCCGTCCATGTGTACCCACTCACCCAGCTCCGTGTGGCGTTCTCCGCCGCCCGCACCGCCAACTTCGCCCCGGGCACCCTAGACCAGCCCATCGCCTTTGACCTGCTCCACACCAACCTGGGCGACATGTTCGACACTGGGTCCGGTCGCTTCACCTGCCCCGCCAACGGCGCCTACGTCTTCATCTTCCACATCCTCAAGCTGGCCATCAGTGTGCCACTTTACATCAACCTCATGCGCAATGAAGAGGTGATGGTGTCCGCGTACGCCAATGACGGCGCCCCAGATCATGAAACTGCCAGTAATCATGCCGTCCTGCAGCTGTTTCAGGGCGATCAGGTGTGGCTCAGGCTGCACCGTGGTGCAATCTATGGCAGCAGCTGGAAGTACAGCACCTTCTCTGGGTTCCTGCTCTACCAGGATTGAAGCTCTTAAAATAGGCACAAAAAGAGAGGATGAGGCATTTTGGGATGTTTTTTGGGAGTTAATCTGCACTTTTGGTTACGCATGGTGCAAATGCATGTTTAAACGATCACGTTCAATAGTGGAAGTCAGTGTTTGATGCAAATATATGCTGGTTGAAGTTTACATTGGGTTTAAATCGGGTTGTTCTAATTTATTATTATTATTATTATTATTATTATTATTATTATTATTATTATTATTATTGCTGTTGTTGTTATTGTTATTACAATTTTTCCCTTTTTTTTTTTTTTTTTTTTTTTTGTACGAGTTTGCACACGTAACCCAAAGTATTTAGTGTACGCTAAACTGAATTGCTAACATTCAGAAGCATCTTCAAGTGTTCATTAATTGACCCTGTCTGCTCATTTTTAGATGAGAATCGGGTTTTCCAGCCATATAAATTTCTATATAACGTGCCTTTTCTGGGGGTGGGTGGGTTGAGGTCGCTGAACTCAAGCATTGCTTTGCAAGAATTGAGGACTTTTTCTTTTCTGGTAATACTTGACATGTTGAGCACTTTAAAAAGAAACTAAATGAGGAACTTGGTGGCCTTGTTGGGGATTTGGGTGTATGTGGTTTTGTCTGTGAAATCTGTAGTGTGAGTGAAGTCTTGAACACTGACTCTGCCGTGAAAGGCGTTTAGGCCAAAATTTGCTCCCTCTTGTGCCTGAAATAATAATAAAAAAAAGTGCAGTTCATTTCTTTTGTTGTGATTGATTCATTTGTGTATGAGAGGTTGATGTTTAGGTTGGTATTAAAATGCTAACAGTGCATTTGGATATGACTTTTTTCATTTGATTTAAACTTCAAAATTTAAGCTTGGTCAAAACACTGGTTGTGCTTCAGTTAATTAGTACTAATTTTGATGACCTGTATTTTTTTTTTTTTTTTTTTTTTTTTTTTTTTTTTTAACCAAGTTTGCCAGCAGTCACAAAGCACCCCACCCCCAGTTAAAATGTGCAACACCGTGAAAAGAAAGCTTAAATTTGGGTGGTCTAAAGACAGATGACATTAGACAACAGGTTTGTCTGCATGTTCTGACAATCTATTTATTTATTATTATTATTATTTTTTGTTGATTTTGTAAATTATTTTAGATATGGCTGTTTCTGTGTGCGTACTGTATATTAAGCCACATCTGTGATAGTTAAGTTATTGGTTCTTTTAAAACTAAACCCCTGGGCCAGGTATATTTGCGCTTACAATATCATTTATATTAGGCTTTTAGTTATAAAAAAATAAAAGCATTCCATTTATATATAGACCTCTCTGTATGTGAACATATACACAAGCACACACTGATACTAATCTGTGAAATAATAGAGTAATTTGGTATAATGGTGCACCTTTATTTCAGTGAGCTTTGTGGAGGGCTCAAATATAATCTCTTTGCACGTTAACGGAAGGTTGGAAAACAGCGTTCAGCTGTGAGGGCATTGCATTGTTGACCATATATTGTTTTGAATTTGATATATTTTGAGATGGGCACAAGAGGCCGCTGTTGGCTTTCACATTGATCACTTCAGCTCTGAGTCTACTGGAAAAACAGATTCATGTTCAGTAGGGTTTCACTTGGGTCATTTAAGCTTACTGGAAAAGTGTCATGCCGAGGGCTTTGAACGTCACACAATGCCTAAATGTTTACTTTCCACTGCTCAGCCCTAGCAGATTCATTTTGGTTCATTTTGCTGTCAACGAATGCCTTTAAAGTGAATGTTATTTCTGTGTATTTAAGGTTAAGCATGTTCTTCTAGTATAGTTTTAAGCTGTAATATGTTGATCTTGGTAGTAATGGCAGCTGTAAATTGGTCTTTTGCAAACATGCGCTTCTCTTTGGAGTGTTGATTGATTTATTTATACTTTAAGTAACAGTGAGTTTCACAATCCTGATTTATTTATTACCCTTAATCACAGCTTTACATGCCAGACCTCTGAGTATGTATGTGTGTGTATATATATATATATATATATACACAAGGCTGAGTTGGCAGGTTGAGCTGGCAGATTAATAAAATTCAGTAAATTCAGAATTATAAGATATAAAGTCAAAATTCTGAGTCTTTATTCATTTTCTCTCAGAATTTCTTAGTTTGCATGAAAATTGCAACAAATTCTTGCAAAGTTTATAGGCTTTCTTGAAATTCAATTTTGTTTTTTCTCTGGATGCCAAGATAACTTAAAATTGCAAGTTTAAAATGTAAATTTTAAAATGTCTCATTTTATTTCATGGATTTGAAAGTTTATAGGCTCTCACAAGGACTTTCTTTTGCTATTTTGTATTTATGTCTTGCAAAATCTAATAACTACAAGGTATAAATTCACAACGGTGAGTTTAATAATCAAAATTGCAAGATACAAACTTTCAATTCAGGCCAAAAAAATTCAAAATTGCAAAATGTAAATGTTAGTTTTTGGTTGCTGGCATAAACAAGCATCTACAAGACTAATTCTACAAGACAGAAGCAAACATAAATTCTGGGAGACTGTCACTCATGTTATAATCCCTTCAATGAAATGTAACCTCCTGCTGGTCCACAGGGCGAGTCTGTCTGTGGTTGACCTGCCCAGACTTGTTCACCCTCCCCCCTTAAGTTTAACCCTCTATTAGGTCATGTCCCATGTAAACCCACCACCAGTCATCCTTAAGAGCACTGGATGTCTGAAATGATCAGCTGCAATCATCTGGACATTCTTCGTCCATTAAATAAGGCACTTACAAATGTGCTGGAACAGAAACGAGTGACTAAATATAAAATTCCCACTTCTCTTATATAGTTTTCAAATTTTATCCTGAGGCTTTTCTGCCTTTTAGTTCGTAATGCGGTCACAAATCCAATTTTGAGAAAGATTTCTCTAAGATTTCCATCTAAAACCAAAACACATCAAAGAAACTTCAGACTTGTAAAGTGGACGTGACCATTTGGATTCATCTATTTTGTTTTTGCGACAAAATAATACCTGGAAGCCATTTATCTGTGGAAAACGGCAACTAAATGATGTATTGTATTCACGCAAGCTGTGAAATGTACGAGACTAAACAGCCGTTTCTCCCCATTTCTGGCCTTTAAACTTAATGTTAGTAATTTGTCATCCGCCACAACGTCCTTCCTGTGAGAAACTAGGTGTAGTTGTTGAACAAAAGAGCAGGTGACCGTGTCATTAGAAGATTGTTTAAATGTATTTGGTCAATGTTTACTCTTAACAAATGTACAAAGCGGGTCATTGTTTAATGACTTGTCCTTGAAAATGGAACATTCAACACTCCTGGCCCTGTTTCAGGAATTTGTATTGACAATCATGTGTAATTCAGTAGCCAAGTGTCATCTTGCCTTGCCTTGTTTCTAAATGGTTTAAATCACAGCTGAAGTTAATAGTACTTTTGAAAATGTTTGAAATGATGTACATTAGCAGGTCAGATCAGCCGCCTAATGAAGTTTTATGTTACATGCAGAGGCTCCTCTCATGGGGGCGGCCATTTTAAGAGGACTTGACCTGCTGATATTATATTGTTAACCTTTTGTAGTAAAATTTTGCTTGTAGAATATATGATTAGTGGCAGAGAGTATTACTTTATGGTCGAAAATATTGGTAATCGACTCTTGAAACAATATATTTTGTTATTTTACACATTCATTTATGTGCTAAAAATGTCAAAAAAATAGGTCATGAGTTGCCAGTACTTTATCTGTCATTGTGTAGATCTCAATATTATTTCTTATACCATATATTGCTTCAAGCTTATGCAAAAAATACATTGTTTGTGTCTGCAAACATGAATATAAACACCGTCCTAAACACCGTGGCTACAATCTTTCCAAAGCTGTAGTGATGTTTTACAAATGCTTCCAATTACAAAAGTATTTTTATGGCTTGCGTCTTTGTAATAAGGAGCGAGTAAAGAGATTTTAGAATTTCATTCCATTAAAAGCACTTGCGACAATTTATGGGTTTGCGCTGTGGGTTGGACTGGCGACAGACCAAGTACTGTGCGCAAAGTTAGTATTTAGAGACGTTAATCGATTAAAACCCATGCATAACTGCTTGTTTACTACTTGTCTACTTATCTTCTTTTGTCAGCATTTTAGACTGAGTTCATGTCAGCTTTTGTGATTGCACTGTTGTGTGTTTACTTCTCCATTTTTCACTGACATTCTCAAAAAAGAAAAAAAAATTCCTTAGCGGGGAAAGGCTGTGCGCAAAATAGTTCCTCCCAGCATAACGCAGCAGGAAATCCCCTTTCAGACTTCCAATCTAGCACATTTGCTGGGTGTCTTGCATTGTTGCAGTCTGCAGCGCATGATGGGATGGGGGTAAATATCCTATTTTCCGCCCAGGAAATAAACTCTGTAAGCTGCGAAAAGATTAGCGTCTGATTCTGCCAGTCCTGCGCTGTTGTTTTAATCCCTCCGATAGCCATCATCTCATAACAACTAGTGAATTGAAAGCAACTGAATTGCTAGTTTACTTCCATAGGGAACTGCAAAAACGTGTTGCCAGAGCACATGTAGAATGTAACATTGAGTGTTTTTGCACGGCCTTGACAGAATTCAGACATTTGGTACAAAAGAAGGGCTGTGCGATTTGAGTTTACACCTCTATGAGGAGGTCCAGGTGTGTGATTCTAACCTGAAGCTGCACCCCTTCAATTCTGCTGCTCTGTGCGCTCTCGCTCCTTCATGTTAGATGTATATTTTTCCTAAACCTCCTCCCCTATTCCTAAACCTTACTCCCCTATTCAATGTCAACATGCCAGTGCTGTTAGTTCAGTCTCGTGCTATGTTTAGAATAACGTACTAGTCTTACTATTACAGCAATATAGAGCTTTTAGGATGCGCAAACTTGAATACTTTTTTACTATTATTGTCTTGATGGAAACTACAAAACACTATTTTATTAAAAAGTGATTATATTAGGAATAGTATACTGTAAAAAGCGATTAGTTGACTTTAAATGACTTTACTTTAAAAAAGTGAGTAGACATGTTGCTTTTAAAGCGATAAGTTGCCTTTACTTAACATTGTTGTTAAAGCGATAGGCTGACTTAGAACCTATTAGTTGACTTTACTTTAAAAAGGTAAGTAAACATGTTGCTTTTAAAGCAATTAGTTGACTTTACTTTAAAAAGGTGAGTAAACCTATTGGTTTTAAAGCGATTAATTGACTTTACTTTAAAAGTGAGTAGACCTGTTGCTTTTAAAACAATTAGTTGAATTTACTTAAAATTGTTGTTAAAGGGATTAGTTGACTTTACTTAAAAAAAAACAACAACTAGTAAATCCGTTGCTTTTAAAATGATTTGTTGACTTTACTTTAAAAAAGTGAGTAAACTGGTTGCCTTAAAATTATTAAGTAAATTAACTATGTGCAATACTATAAAGAAATAAGTTAAGACAACTTAACAGTTCCAAGCTACATTGGGTTTATTCACTTTTTTTTTTTTTTTTTAAACTAATCACTTTTTAAAGTGTAATAGCATTCTTTTCATACTCCTACATTGAAATCATTCTGTACTAAATCCTAAATATCTGAATAAATGGGCTATGACAACAATAGTAGACATTATGCAGTATTTACTGCAGAGTATGTAAAAATTTTTTTTGCACATTTATATGCTTTATGGCTTTTAACACAGAACATTACTCTTTTTTTTCTTACCCATTCTTACCCTCTAGAGACTTCTCTGCTATTATAATGCTTCCCCTTGATTTAGTGTGATTGTGTTATAATCTAGAAATGCTGTGGTTTCGTTTAAATCTGATTTATGTTTACGTTAATGGCTGCCATCTTTCTCATGTTTGAAGGCTGGAAGCGAGCGAGTTTGATGCTCAGCATGGGGAGGCCACACGCTCCTGTTTGCAGACCGAGATAATGTTGGGGCAGGTTGGAAAGTGCAGTGGTGCGGTTTGACTTAGTGGCCGGCGAGACCATTTAATTGTTTCCACATGGAAAAAGAAATCAGTCTTTTTCAGAACGTCACTTCTGTGAACCTTAAAAGCTACTACAAAGGTTAGCCACTTTTAGCATGGTTCGCAATATTACCATGTTTACCTCGCACAACACTTCAAACAAGGAAGCTATGACTAGTCTCATGATGTTTTCACATGTTAAAAAGGAACTAATAATATGTATGTTTACTCAGAAACACACAGAAATAAAGATGAATCCTGTTCTGGCTAACACTGTGGTTCTTTTTCCTGGATTCGCACGCTTTGTTTGTCATACCAGGCGGGCCTTGATTTCTTATTCTTTGTGTAAGTATTGCTCTGGCTCCCTCTCCATCTTGTTCTCTTTCATCCTTATTTGCTGCAGTAGAAGGATAATTATAGCTTTCGGGAAATGATGCCTCTGGAAGGGCCCCTTTGGGAAAGAATCAGGCTGTAAAACGATTCTTTGCCCGCTGCATATGTGTGGAAACAGTGTGAGGTAAACAAGTTCTTTCAGCTTTCTCTGAATATCACAGTCTGAATGGTGAGACGTTCTCCACTGTGGAGGAGACTTCAAAGTCACCGGCATGTAAATAAAGGGCTGTTTTTACCCATAATGCACTAACATTTCCAACCTAACAGCCTAATGCAATGTGAAATTAGCTTTATTTTGGTTCATCTCAGATTATTCTGTGTCCCTGAGTGTGTTACGTAATGCAAGCGATGAGGCGTTGCTTGAATCCTTTTAAGATTTACGTGTCCGTGGGGGTGTGTTTGGAGATCCATGCGTGAGAGCTTCACAATCACATCTCCGGGCCCGACTGTTTCACATTAGAGTTGTTTATCGAATGTAAATTATCCAGAACTGATGTTCATCAACAAACTCACATGCACACAAATCCTCTGAGCTTATCACTTACTGAGGGGTCTGGGATCAGTGTGCTGCATCATGCAGATATTTACAGGAATATTTTGGTGCTGTTGAAACCACCTGGAAAACAAGTGCACATTGCATTCAATTGCATTCATGCCTATTTCATACTGGCCTTTGGACTGCACTGAGTTTTAGTTGTTTAGTATCTCCTTTCACTGCAGTATGAATCTCATTTGACCTAAGGATTATTTATGACTATAATAATCTGTAAATTTGTTGTTCGAGTAATAGATACCTTTTCACCACTGTGGTTCTGTAATATTGTAACTGCTCCACACCCAACACTAAAGAGTCCGCACTAAAGGGGCAGATGATCTAAATGGTTCACTTAAAACTCAGGTAAAATCAACAGTAAGCAGAATGTGAGGAATGTAGAAACACTGACTTTCAGTACACCTACCCTTTAGACTAAACTGTTAACAGTAGATATGTGTAATGATATCAGGATTACAACTGTCAGGGTAGTTTATATTATATCTAAGAGTCACAAAGATTTAAGTGAGTTACGCTGAGCTATAATAAATTAAACTTTTTTTCTTCAGTAGAGTTTTAAAGAAGTGTTTTTAATCTGAAACTGTGCTCCACTGCTTTGAGAGTCAAAAAGTTATACAGGCAAAACTAAATTAATATCCATATTTTTCTGATGATACATTGAGGTAATATAAAGTGAAATGATCTTCGGTGCAAGAAACATAACCAACAACATTATAACCTTTAATAGTCTCAGCAAATTGTTTTGAATTAGTTTTATGAATCACCGCAATTCCCGCTAAAAAACGTTTACTTTTAATTAATTACTTTTATGTTATTTTACTACTTTTACAGCAAAGTAGTTTTAGGGTGAACTAACTCCTTTAATGATTCAATGACTCGTTCGAACGAAGCATTTGAGAAACTTATCGCCACCTATTGGTGTCACTGAAGCATCAGCAGAGGAATAAAGAGTCAAAATTACTCACCACGTGTAATTTACAAACTGACAGACTGCCGGGCACGCGCGAAAAATGACAGCCTGACGGGCACGCGCAAACAACGCGGTGAAGCGGAGGGATCCAATCAATCAGATTCGAAACCGGAAGTGCTGCTGTTTGTTTGTTTTGTTTTTAAACTGGCACCCACAAACAACACGATCGACTGCTGGTTATGAATATTTATTGATTGCAGTATGGCTATCCATTCCCATCTTCCGATGTTTGTGGTGATGTGAAATACATATTTTACATACATGTGTTTTGTTATTGTCTTCTGGTCGACATTTAGTTTAATCACCTTGTGTTTATGTGTGTGCAGGTGCTAGTGGACTTCTTCACCTCTGAGGGATAAAGCCTGTGTGTTTCATATGTACACAGCAGCTGCTTCAGATGGGCGAAAGAAGAAGATTTTCCAGTTTTGAGCCAAATACATCGTTGAAATAACACCTTGAAATCTGAGAAGGAGAAAAAGAGGTATGTGGTGAAAACAATGGAATGGAATGGAAAGAGGTGTGAACTGTCCTCATGTGGCCTGGGACTGAATCTTGACAGTGTGTTTTTATGTTTATCAGCTGACTGAGTGTTATCAATCCAAGCTAGACTAAACCAGAGCAAAACTATTTGAGCTAAGATGTGACCAACATATTTAGCATTTGTGGGACCAAGCAGACATGACACATTCAAATTGTTTGAAAACAAATCTGAATATGTTGGTGTAATGTCTTCTCAGTGTGTGTGGTGGTTGTGGCCCACTTAAAAATAGATTTATTACAGCTGCTATAGGTTATGTGACGAAGACATACATATTTCTTTTAGTTAGTTTTTTATTTGTTAAGCATTTTCAAAGCTATGTTATGAATGCATATTGAAGTAGAACTCATATCTTAACATTAAACATTGCTTAAAATATATTTTCCTTCCTTATACTCATACATTTTGAGTATTTAATGAGTACTTAAATGCACAGTGTGATTTTCACCACTAGAGGGCGCATATTCACAAGAAACAAAGGCATATTTTGATGATGCCATGACTAAGTCTTATCCTACAGGAGTTCAACAGAAATCATGTTCATGGACAAGCTAAAGTATTCACAACTTATTATCATGGTAGTATGAAGCAGAGAGTGCTGTAAACTGTTGAAGAGAAACAAGACTGCTGAAGCATTTGCTGACAAGAGACAAGCACAACGCGGCATGAAAGCAGCTGAGCTTTTATTATGACAGTCCGTTGCTTCTGGTTTTCTATGGATATGTTTGAAAATTTTGGAATAAGGTAAGTACATAGGTCAGCAAAATATATACTGATGTCCTAAAAATTGTAAAATGTAATACTCAAAATGATTTACAACTTTTATATCTTAATTTTGATATTAATTAATTATTATAAATGTTGATATTTTCTTATACTGTAGCATCAGTATGTTTCTTATTATGCAAATAAATATGGTAATACTCATTTGGGTGCTTGTTTTATAATACAGATGATTCAATGACTTTCTTATTTGTTCAACTTCAATAGTTTAGATGCTTTTTATCATTTGAATTGGACTAATTTGCATACATAAAAAAAACCCCACATTGGCTGTATGTTTCTGTGGTTCTCTAACAGGAAAAAATTGCTACATTAAATGCGTAATTTACCAGCGGCTTCTCAAACTAAACTCTTTCCAGTATTGAATTTAATTAAAGGCAGGCCCATGGTTAGGGATGAATGGGGATAATGCAAATCTCCCTGATGATTTGATGATCACAGTAAAATGTTAGAAGTTCCAATTTGGATTCGGTTATCATTTCTCTGACTCATCTTCAGCCATCTAAGGGCTGAAATACCGTCTCTCCATCCGGAGATTTTCTCTTTCCCGTTAGTCATTTTGGGCAGAAAGTGTGACCCGTTGGAACTGGCAGTGAAGTTGTTTGTTTCATCCAGTTGGCCGCGCAGAGAGAAATATGAGCTCCTGCTAAGAACCCGAGCAACCTTGTTTAATTTGTGTTGACCAGGAAAAACGAAGACAGCTGAGAAGGACTGTTTTTATTTTCATTTTATTATCCAATCAGCCTTTGCTGGAGGCTTTTATAGGGCCGATGAACAATAACCAACATATGGGCATCTGATGCTGATTGTGACTTTTGTGTCTCACATCACCACAGCATTATATTAGGCACACCAGGTGCAGGAAAATAGACAAAGAAAGGAAGAATAAAATGAACAGTAGTCATGTATATCGGTTTGAGATGTTTGTATAGGCTTTTGTGAGTGATGTAAACCATTCCCCGGTTATTAACTGCACCACCCATCTCCACCCTCAACACAGCCATTCATTTCTTGTGCGGTTCGTGGTAGGATTGTGCATCACCATGGTGACTGACGCATTAAATGTGTTGTGTAAGAGCTGTTTATCGGTCTACAGTTGACTTCACAGATGGGTTTTGTTGTATGTGTGTGCCGCAGATAGGTGTGCCATCATGAGCTGATCTTTATCTGTCATTGTTCAGGCATCAACCAAAATTAGGGCACTGCTACATTTTGTTAGTCCTTTAAAATATTAATAGCCTAATACCGTCAGCAAGAATGTATTCAACTCTTTAGAAGTGACAGTAAAAGACATTTATAATGTCACTTAGAGATTTCTGTTTGAAACTAGATGAGTAAGGTGTGATGACGCTGGCTTGCCAAAGCCAGGTCTGAGAGTTTAAAACACCTTAAAGTAATTATAATTTGAAGGTTTTACTCCGAGGAATCATGTTGTAGCATACGTGATTGTAGCATGTTGAATTAGCATGAACTTAGTGTGGCTAGCATGAATTAACATGTTGCTACAAGTTTCTAGAATAGTTTACAATTTGCAACCATTAATTTGCATGTTTCTGACATGATTTAACTCATGGCTAATGCATTTTAGCATGTTAGAATGTTTTGCGTATTGCTAAGATGTTGCTAGCATTTTTCTAAAATTTTCTAATGAAGTTTACCATTTGGCTAGCATGTTTAACATTTGGCTAGCATGTTTATTTGGCTAGCATGTTTAACATTTTGCTAGAATGTTTAACATTTGCTAGCATGAATTTGCATGTTTCTGACATGATTTAGCTCATGGTTAATGCATTTTTCCATCTTGTTAGAATGTTTTGCGTATTGTTAGCATGATGCTAGCATTTTTCTAGCATTTTTCTAGCATTTTAAAATCATGTTATCATTTGGCTAGCATGAATTAACATGTTGCTAGTGAGTTTCTAGCATTTTAAGATTTTGCTAGCATAAATTTGCATGTTGCTCACATGATTTATCATATGGTTAATGCCTGGTTTTAGAATGTTTTAAGTATTGTTAGCATACACTAGCATTTTTAGCATGATTAGTTCATACTGTTAGTATGAATTAGCATGTTCTAGGCTAGTTGTTAGGCATTGAAAGTTTTTTTCAACCCTAATTAAAGTATTTTGTTCAGGTATTTTTCATAACTTAAATAGGATTTTAGTATTAATGCTTTTAACTTTCTATTCATCAAAGAATCCAGAAAAAACAAATCATAAGAAAATCAAAAAAATCACGAAACTATTTCGTATATTGATAATAATAAGAAATGCTTCTTGAGAAGCAGACCATCATATTGGAATCACTTCTGTAGGATCATGTGACAGAAGTCTGGAGTATTAAAGATTCAGCTTAAGTATTACAGCATAAATGTATAATTTTCATGAGTCATTTTGAATTTATGTTCATAAAACAAAACTCAAACACAATTGCATACTCAAAGTAAAGTGTTATAAATGGTCATTATGAGTAAAGGTCAAAGGTTACAGTCCATTGGTTTCAATGTAATGATTTTTAAAGATCTGTCCAATATTGTGGCCACAGAAGGTCAATTTTAGTTTGTGCATGTTTGTGATAAGGTAGAAGCGTGCTAAATTCCACACAAAGGCCCGAATAACTGATCAGTAGGCACACTGTGACATCATCGATGCCTCATGCATATGTGATTGTGTTTGTGTACATTGTGTTACCTCAGTGAGTAATAGATCATGCTGTCCTGTCTTTATGATATGTCTGTGTAGGACTTATGATCATTGGCTCAAGCACTAATCTCTTATCTCTGACCACATCGTACTGAACTCTGTGGTAATGCACTCATAAACAATCCAGCTGCATATGTTATTCAAGAAGCTGAAATGTGCCACTCCGTTCAAGTTTGAAAATCATGAAAAATAATTCTGCAACATTCATATGAACATTTATTAATAGATGACTAAATTGCAGAGATTTATTAGTTAACATTACTTTATGCACAGTGAATTAACATTAACATTATTACAATTTGTTTTGATTAATTTATTTTCTATTTTTATTTTAAATCTTAAGTTTTATTAATTTATTTTTTCAATTATCATTTTTTATAAATGTGTATACATAATTTTTAATATATCATTTTATATATATTTAGATTTTAGTTTTAGCTGTTTTGTGAAAATTCAAAAAAAAAAATTTGATCTTTATTGAAGTTAACAAAAATATGATTCTAGATTTATATTTCTTGTTGTTGCTTTAGTTAACTAAAATAACCCTGGTGCGTGCATGTCTGTATTTGTGGTAATTGTTTTGAGGCCTGTTCAGGGAGAGGATTTAGACGATATAAGTGTTATAGCAACAAAACCTGGAAGTGCTGTTTTCCTGGAAGTGTCTCAGGGTAAGTGGGCATGTCGATGTTCCAGCAGCTCTTCTCGCTCGCACATGAAGATGTTTATATGTTTCACTTTAGTGCTGATACACATATTCTTTTTCTCTGTGTTTTGAGTCATCATGGCAGGTGTGTTCAAGGCATGTCTGAATGCTGACGCACACAACACAAAAGTGTCGAGTTTGATCTGGATCCAGCAGTCTGAAAGAGCACCAAAAATTGGGAGGCAACCAGTTCTTGTAATCATACTTTTAACTGTCAAAAACAAGTACAGTTGTGTGTGTGAGCGTATAGAAGCGGAATACTTAACCAGTCTTAACTCACACCTTCTAAAAACACCATTATTTATATTCATTGGAATGGAAGGTTGCCTCAAAGCGCATTGTAAAATGCAATGTAAAATCTCTAGATCCAAATATTTGTGATGCAGAGTTGAACAATTGCGAATGTGCCTGCTAGAAGTATTTATAAGGATATTTTTACTGGTTTCGCCCTGAATGTGTTTTTCCACATAAATTAGACTTTTTAATTGGCTTGCTTGGACAAAGCATTTCTCTTAAGTGCTGTGAAATGGTAATAAACTGCATATCCAGTCCATTTGGGATTGAGCCTCTGCATTATTAGCATTGCAGAAGGTCAGATGTCATCTTACAGGGCGCTGTGAGCCTTACGGGTCTAAAAGAGACCCTCTGTTCAACAGAGACACTGGCAGCCTTGGAGCGCTTGACCTCAAGCTTATTTCCAGTTATGGAGATGCCTTCAAAAAACAGCTGTGGTACAGGAATCAAGAGAGGGTGGAAGAATAGAAAAGAGCTTTTTCAAATCACAAAAATGTGTTTGCATATAGACAGTGTATGTGAGAAGCACACACTAATACTGAGTGGCTATGTGAAGCTTACTTAGAATTTAGCCCAAAGATACTGTCTTAAAACTCAAAAAAGTTCACTGATAAATGTGAGATGGGCTGTTTTAAAAAAAAAAATCTTTTTTTAGTTTAAGCACCATGTTTTTTTGAATGCTGTGGCATGTGCAAAAGACATGGCCAAACTGCATTTTACATAGAAATGCAATTGAATAGAATGGAAATAGAAAAATGTGTTTAAATGTGTGAAAGGCATTATTGAAAGTTTACGTAACTTTTTTTGCATGTGCTTTAGCGTCTGGTGAACAGACAGATGCGCAGTAGACAGCTTCATGCTTGTGCGATGTCTCCACCTATTCTCCACAGAAATTGTGAGCAATAAAAATGTTTTTGTAATCAATTAGATTTGCAGATGTCTTGTATTCTTTTACATATTCACTATTGTTTTTATAAATGCGAACTTTGTATGTGCAAGTCACACGTGCACACTTAATTTTTTGGCAGTAATTAGGTGACATCTGTGCCTTGTGTGTGTCTTTTCAAAAGGTCGTTGATGAAAAACAACATAAACACAACAGAATGGAATGCATAACTTGGTGTAATGATGGTGAGAGATTGCACACGAACTGACCTCTGAAGGCCAGGAGAAGTATTGATAGTTGTTGCAATGCATATGCATCGAATGCTTGCATACAAAAGGCCTACATTCAACAGCGTGAAAAAAATATCTTAAAGTCTGCATTCATAAATTAATCTGTGCAAGGTAATCCACTGAAAAGAAAAACCCCAAAATGTTTGTTTTAGTAATTTTTAATCAAAATCTGACCATTTGCTTCTGCTATGGAGTGGCTGTCCTTCTCTGATGATGTCAGTTTGTCTCCAACCGTTAGTTTGTTGCAAGTGAAAGATGTGGAGGAGCACAAAAACAAAACCCCGCCCCCTACTCAATATTCTTTTTTTAGAAATACATCATCATACAGAATAGGGCTGCACGATATTGGAAAAAATGTAACATTGCGATATTTTGTTATTCTCAATAGATATTGAATACAACATCAACAGATGAATTGAAATATCTTCATTTGTAAAGAATTTAGAGTTTTAAATTGATTGGGATGACACTGTAGAGTAGTGCATCTGCATAAAATAGAATAGTTTTTTTATTGGTCTCCAAGCAGTCTAGCAGTATTCAGGTACAGTAATTGAATAATCAAATGTAAAATATTACTGTGTAGTCTTCATTTATAAATAAAATGAATCATTATTAAAGTTACAAACGGTACAATTTCTTAGGCCTGAATGCTTCAAAAACCCATGAAAATTATAAATTATAATCCTAACTCAAAATTGCAGATCCTGCGATGTGACTATTGTAAATGATCACATTGCAATATCGATGCTGAAACGATATATTGTGCAGCCCTAATACAGAAATAAAATGCAGCTGAATTTGTGGTCTAAATTTCCCAAGCTAAAACAGTCATTTCAATGCGAAGCGTCTTGATGAGCAATTGATGAGAAAAATTCTCTTGTCAATTTGATGTCCTTTTAAAATTTGGTTAACTTTGGCTCTGTCTTCCCCTGGGACTGACATGTATTTTTTTTTGTGATACAAGTTCATCAATATGTATTACCATTTCCATCTAATATTAACAAGCAGTCTAACCAAATTTGGCTGAAAATGGGCTAAAAATAGACCTGTTTGCTCTTGTATTTAGCATTGTCCACTTGTTATCGGGTTGACAAAATTGCATCTCAATACCTTGTGTGTATGAGCTTTGACTGGCTTCAAATTCACAGCAGCAACTAGTTGCAGACATCTTGAACAGACCCTAAGCAGACTTCAAAATGCCCTTCATATGCAGTGGAAAATATCAATAATTTTGAGTTCACATAAATGACAGAGAACCTAAAATTACAAGTTGAAAACTTAGAAGTCACAATGATACACAAAATGCCCAGTTGCAACTTTGGTAGGAGCATGCCAATTTGAAACCCTGATCGAGTTTCAACTTTATTGCAATAACAATTATAGTAATGACATGCTGTAATAGTGACTATAGGTGCGAGTTTTCCAGGCAGCTTTAGCAACAGGCAAACCGAAGCTTCACTTTGAGATTTTGTGTGTGTGCTTGCGGAACAACATGAGTGGGTTAGCATAGCTTTCGGAAGAACAGCTGCTCGTTCCAGCTGTCTGTCACACATGTGAAATGACACACACTCAGGGGTGGATGTTTTCATCTTCAAAATACCTTTACAGTCTTCCCACATACACATCGCCTCCACTTTAAATGACAACAGCCCACAGTGGAGGAAGGCTAGCGCTTTAAACAGTCCTCTATTTCTTTGCTTTTTCAACAGAAAGTTAAGAGCCATCAGGCCTGTTATGGCAACAAAAATCCCTTATTCAGCAGCCCTCACACCCTTAAAACACCCATACAGAAAAACGCACATCTTCTTTTTTTGTGTTTATCTCAGTGTTTATATTCTGCAGAACTCTGTTTAGGCTATGCACACGTATTATCGTCCTTGTTCTTCCCTCAGGTTGTGATATACAAGCATGGACAGGGCCGCCACACCTCTCGGTATTCAGGTATCATAAAAGACGTAGGCCGCTTGACTGGAAATGATCTGATAATGTTGATAGGCAGCTTTTGTGTGACAAAATAAAAATGGAAAATGCGTCACAATAGATTTGCAGTCCTCCTTTAGTGGCAGTTGCCCTTGGGGGCTTGTTTTTGTAAAAGATCTGTTGTCCTGATGGCGCTGCTTATCATATGGGCACGTGTGTTTGTGCCTGTGCATGAGAAGTAGGATGTAGAACTTATAAGAACAACCTAGTGAAATAAACATAACCTAAACCAGCCTAAGTATGTTTGCTAAACTTATGCTATGTAACCAAAAATGGAAAAGCTACCCTTGCTCTTTGAAAAGGTTTCACATCTACATGACAACATTTTCAAAGCAATTTGCATTTGCACATATTAAAGTGACTATGTCTATAATGGTCTGTGTGTAAAAGTCGTCTCTGCTTGGTTGTAATGTAAAGTAAATTCACACTTTGCTGATGAAGCGGTATACTTGAGCAGCAAGTACACACCATCTAGGCCTACTTTGCCATTGTTGTGCATTTTTGTTGCGCTTGCCTTTAAACACATACTAACTCGCATGATGTTATTGTTTCAGAGACTTTTGTTTAAGTGTGTTTACATTGGTTATGTTTTCAAAAACCTCCACTTTGAAACCCACTTTCAAATTTATGCATCAGTGCCAAAAGCACAGCTGTCATGTAAACGAACAGGGAATATATATAAAAATAAGTTTAGTGTTGGTTTGTTGGGTAGTTTATTGAGAGTTTTTGGGCAATTATTTATTTTTGGAACGGCTTACGCCATTTTGAACCACATAAGACAACCTAGGCCATGGGTGTCAAACTCAATTCCTGGAGGGCCACAGCCTTGCAGAGTTTAATTCCAATCCTGCTTCAACACACTTACCTGTAGGTTTCAAATAAGCCTGAAGGACTTAATTAGTTTGATCAGGTGTGTTTAATTAGGGTCAGAGATAAAGTATGCAGAGCTGTGGCCCTCCAGGAGTTTGACACCTGTGACCTAGGCACTTTTTAAATACATGACTCTGGCTACGTTTCCGCAAAACCTGAAATACATTGCTCGCTGCACTTTTTTTTTTTTTTTTTAAATGAAATTTGTGTTTGACGTACGCATTACCATACTCTAAACCATATTATCCATGTGTTAACAAAAGCAAATTTGACGCAAATCAGCATTTCTTGTTGTGATGTTACTGATGTTTTAAGTGTTTTTTTTTAGTTGAACCATGTTTCACAGGTATTGCACGTAAGCACTCATGTACAACGTCTTAGTAATCCATATAGAGAGAGATACATGACGCAAGCATATTTGCTTGTAAATCATGCTCATCGTTGATGTGTTTATATAGTATTGTATAAAGAACCACACAAATATAAGGTTTAACCCCAAAGTATACTTTGTTTATTTAACATGTACATTTTGTGTTCATTTAGCCTAGACATATAGGCATAAGTAGATTTTTGCTGTTTTGCAGAAAGTCCCGTATAATAAGCCCAGGTAGAGATAAGGCCAGCAAACATTTAAGCTGATTTAAGCCTTTGAAGTGCTCGATACGGGCCATACGTGACATATACCAAACCAACTAAACTCTTAACTGCCTTTTCTGCTTTGTGACGACGCCTGTGTGGGCTCAATGAAGGAAAGTTGTCGTTTCTTCTGTCTATACTGAGATGAAGTTATTGCTATGTTATTTATTCTGTAGAGTCGTACGAGTGGGTGTGTTTGCAGCAGTGTTGTGGTTGAAGCCTCCAGGCTGTTTTTCAGCACTGAGTTACAGGTCTTGGCCTACAGTGAATGCAAACAGAAGTGATAATATCAGCCATAAAACCAAACTTTGCATCACTGATAGTTGGCTAACGGACGGGTTCGGGATGATGAGGAAAGATAATAAATGTCATGTGCTTTGTCCCTCTTGTCAATCCACTAGATCTCAGGTTTCCAAGTTTGGCTAAGGTTAGGTCTTGTGTGTTAGCACGTGAATGTGAGCTAAATAGACAAAGAAGGAACTGAAAGTATCTGTGCTACGTTTTAGTTCCCCTTACACACTTGTTGTTTTCCTTAAAGATTGTAGAGTATTTTTTTTGTCAGTTTCTTCTAGTGAAAGAAGAACAAGCATGATTAGCTATTAGCTTGTCAATATTAAAACTTTCCCTTGTTTTAGTAATAGTTCTTCATTTCAGATGCTAGCATGATGATCTCTTTGGCTCTCAGCTTTCTGCTTTTGAGATTAAATTAGCTTTTTTTGCGGCACGTTTTTGTGTTTCTTTGAGCGAAAGAAGAACTAGCCTGACTAGCAATTCTTTATAGTTTTCTTTTGTTTCTTTGAATAATTCCCGCTCCCAGATTTTAGCGCAGTGATCATAGGCTGTTTTGCTTTCAGCCTTCTGCATTTGAGTCACAACATGATTTTGGTGGGAAAGCGTCTCATGTGCCCTCGTACTTTTCCAAGTGCCAGCTGTGCCTGGTTATCAGACGGCTGTTTGTGTGTGTGAATGTACTATTAGGAGGTGGGTATTTGGCTGCTGGTATAACCAAGCTATTGAGAGATGTACTCACCAGAAGGCCTGTGGGGGACATGAGAAAAGGAGGCCATTGTTACTACAGATGTGTGTGTATATATATGTGTGTATGTGTGCTGGGGGTAGTGGACTACACAAATGTGGCGGCCGTAAAAGCAAGGGGGAGGGTGTTTTAGAGTCACAGACAGTCATTGTTGTCGTCTGCTACGCTGGTCAATGAAGACCTCTGGCAGGCCCTGGCGCTCTGGACTATAACCCTGCTCTTTTGAGAGGGTCTTTTCATGTCTCTTGGCTCAAGGCTTGTGAGAGTTGAGAGCTGGCTTTTCGGAAGAATGATGTGACACAGCCACGGTTTCTCCTGCCACTGGCTGAAGAAAGGGTGCTTTCACACAGCAGGGCACGAGATCTCTTTCAAGGACAGTGACAAAGACCATCAGCCTCCCCTCTTGAAAATGTTTATAGCTCAGACAGAATTCACCCTGCTGCAAAAACAAACAAACAACAAGCACATTTTTGGTTGAAATTATTTGCTTTTAAATGAGTCATATGCTTGTCAATCTGTCATATTGCACACTTTTAATTAAGAGTAGGTTTTTACTCAGTATTTAGGAGTTTGTTTAGCCATTTTAGTTACATTAGCATTCTTTTGTCTGCATAACAATGACCAATTTAGTGTTTCATGCAGATCCCCTTTTTGAGAGCAGATTGAGTTGGTTTGATTTGTTGGTTTTAGAGGGGTTTTGTGCACTTGTGTGAACTGAATGCAATACACACACACTTATACGTATGTGTTTATATTTATATATACTAAATTGTTTCACCAGGCACTTTATTAGAAACACTTTTATGTTTGTATAGATAGCTCTTGTAAAATCTTTAGTCACACACTCTATATCATATTTGTTTTTTTCTATTACATAACTTCTATTTCTATATCTAAACATTTTCTGTTTACTTCTTATTTTTATTCCATAATATCGATTCTTTTTGTTATTATTTTTAAGATCATGAGTGGTTGTGTAAGCATTTCACTGCATATCCTACTGTGTATGACTGTGTATGTGACAAATAAAATGTAAAATTTAATTTATATTATGACATTAGCCAGGTAGGACACAAAATGCAATAAGTAATAAGTAATTATTACTTATAAGTAATATACAATAAGTAATAGTATAGGTCATTTATAAATGTCCTAAAATGCGTATGAACACCTGATGTGTTCGTTCATATTTTCTTTTTTCTAGAAATGTTTGCTCTCGCTGTGACCAAAATGGTTTGCCTCATGTTTTTGAAACTATGATTTCTTAACTCATAAATACAATCTTTTCAGGTGGATGTGAACACACCATTATTATTGTTTCCCCCCCTGTAACTAATGGAGATGGTGGAAAACAGTGTCTGTCTTCTTGTTGGCCGACAGCGTGAAGGTCATTTCCAGTTACCCCCACCCCTCCACCTACAGTTTTCCTCTAATGTAAATGGCATGAGAAAGCATATACGCATCAACTGGAACAGAGCAGCAAGCGAAGAAAAGGCTGTGAAAGAGAAACAGCAATGATCTTTTAGTGCTAAAAGCAACAATGCACGCCACTTTTTCTATTCATTGCACACCTACGCCATACATAAACAGTTGTTTTATTTTAAAACCTTGTGAGCTGCCTGTTTAGATGACATGTTGTGGATGCAAAACACACTCCTGAAAAGAAGGCTCTTCTTTACACTAGGCACTGGTATTATGATTCTTTTTAAGATGATAGATTATGGTTATATAAAGCAACATCCAGTCTAGTCTCATGAGAAACCTAAATTTGTACCGAAATGTATGTTTTTCATTAAAAACTACAAGTAACATACAAACAATAACATACAAATTCATATGAATTGGCCACCAGTTCTCCAAAACATAAGTGTGTTGGCATGAAACAGGCTTAATTTTCATTGTCTAACTCAAAATTGTGGGCTAATTGTTGAATGTAGAGTCGATTTTTCATTGCATATTGACAGATATTAATATTATTATAAATATGTGTAAATAACTTTGTGTGTGCAGACTGTCTATTATGCTTATTAGCACATCACTTTGTTAGCTTAGCAACATGCTAACGTGATTAAAAACTTGACCCGGTATTCTAGTGGATTTATGCCTCACATGCTAGAGTAGTATTATTTTTTTCATGGTCAAGCCTTGTGAATCTTATATCTGTTGTAACTTATGAGGGTTTTATAATCTTTTCAACATTTATCAGAGCAGTTTCAAACACATTTAACATGCTAGTTTTGTTAACATAGCTAATATGTCTTCTGTTTTTGCTTTGTTTTGAAACAAAGAAACGGACTAATCAAAAGACTGACTCATTTTTAGAAAATATAATTTTGAAATAGATGATGTGAAGATGAGTAAAAGAAGATGAAGGCGGACTGACAGAAACAATGACGACATAAAGTGTGCATTTTTTATATGCACTACCAAACCCACAATGCTAATACACATCAGTGGGTGTTCACTTTGGTATCTCTTATTGAAGATCTTGCAGATGAGATCATCGAACAATCAGGACACTGCACTCAGACACATGACCCCGACTAGGTTCACTATCGTTCGGACACATGATCACTTTTGGCTTAGTGTGTGTGCGTGTAGATGCACGAGACAGTCTCTAAGTGTGTGCGATAATAATGGGACACAGCTGAATTACATTAAGACCACTATCATATCGATCCACAGCATGACATCACCGTCTCCTCTGTGCATTTCCCATGCAGGATTTTGGGAGTTGGACTGTGTGTGTGTGTGTGTGTGTTTTATAGAATAGCTGCATCTTTTTTAGCTTGTGCATAAATGAACATGGTCATCATTTAGTTACTCACGTTGTTTCAAACCAAAAGAAGATATTTTGAAGAATGTTCAGACTGCTCTTTTACACATAAAAGCATTGCAAATTGGAATTAAAAGTTTAACAACACGTGCTTTATATTCAAAGTTTTTTGACACCTTTTAACATATTTTGTAAGATTAAAACATTGTTTTTACATTGGTTTGTTGTTAATGACCTGAATGTTGTTGCTTTGAAATTATATGGTATTTCATATGAAAAACCATTTCCACAACTTAAACCTGGAAATTAAGTTCCAAATGCAGTTTGCGGCAGCATTTGGCTTGATTAGGTTAAAATATACTGCACATGCAAATTAAGACATGTTAGTGAACGCATTGGTTCAGAAAAAATTGTGTATTTTTATGACATACAACATTAGCGCTAAATATACAGTGGTATGTTGTTTATTCTTTATATTCTTATGCCTGTGTTTGCAAGTTAGAGAGACTCAATACTAGTAAGAATGATGCTCGAATTCACTGCAATCAGACAAAAAAAACAAAAACGGATCAGTTGATAATGTCTGAGAAGTTGACAATGTTTCTACAGACCACCAAAAAGAGGAGCTGCCTTGATATAAAGAAGAGAAAGAAGTTGTTTTATGTTGCCACTAGATAATTTAGGAATAACAATTTATTTAATGTCTTAATGTCTTATTTAAGGTTTATTTAATTTGTTTAATGTCTATCTGACTTCATACTATAGCCATGGCTCATTCCCTTGCCGAATTATGCGTCACATTTGAAGTAGGTCATGTAGTCTGTGTTCGCAGAGCTGCTGTCTGTAATCCATGCTTAAAAAGAGCCATGCTTTCTATGGCTTTCTGTGACTCTTATCACTGCGGCTCACACATACAGCCTCCTTTCTTCGAGCTTGGGTTCTGCTTTTTTGTATATCGCTAAACGTGTGGTAATACCTTTCTCAATAGGCCAGGTTCAAATCAGCTAGCCAGCGCTGCTCTTTTCAGTATAATAAATGGGGTTTTGAGGTGCCCATCATAAGCAAGCCATTATCGCAAGGTGCTCTTGGGAATTTGTAGCATCAGTAGTGACATCTCTACTAGCACATTTATAGTTACTCCCATAGTGAGATTACAGTTTCATGGACTGGCTGTGTTTACTTCTGTTTAAGGGTGTGTCACACTTAGCAGGTTGGGTGAGATTAAAATGAACTTTGGTGTGATGACTTTGCATTGTTTGTGTGGTTCATTTAAATAAATGTGAACTCAGCCATTTGAACCTTAAAATAAGTGGACTGAGACTGCTGAAAAGATTGGCCTAAGTCAACTACAAACAAAACATAGACCAATGACATCTAAACAAACCCAAAACAGGACATGAGGTCACAAGATTTGACCATAAAATGGACAGAATGCTCATTCATTGTTTTTATCTTGCATTGATCATTTCAATTCAATACAGGCTTTAAAATGTGACTCCTTGCAACAGATTTGTGTGTGTAACGTTTAATGAATAGCTATTTGTAATGGTGTTTATTGTCTCCTTTGCACATTTTATAAGCTTTATTGAGAAATTTACTCCAATACAACAAGCTTGTTAAGCATTTTAAAAGTTCAGTTACTAAATATGTCATTTTTTATTTTTAATCTAGTGATAGTGATGATAGTGTGAGCACTAAACAAACCAAGACTTGACTCTAGACCAAACAAACAATGAGATCCACAATACAAGTGTCAACACATCTTTATTATATGTTTACAGTGACCATCTAAAGTAACTTCAGCTGCATTGATGATGTATTAGCATGCATTCTAGTGGTTGTTACCAATAAGATGCAACTGACACAGCAGGTCACATGACAGTGACAACATAGCAGATACAGTACATTTAGCAAATTTAGTTTATTGTGTATATTAGGACTGTATGATGTTGGAAAATAAATAACAACTGACATCTGTGAAGGAGTGTGCAAGCATATGCGCTAGAAACTGCATGCCAAAATCAAAACACTACAAATCATATTTTGATAAAGTACACACTGTAAAAAAAAATCTGTAAATTATCAGTTTTCCATATTTTGTGATTCAAGTTTTTAATTTCCCCCATTTATTTATGCTTTTAAATTGCTCTATGGGACCTTGATCTTTCTTCCAACAACTTTTAACCTTGAAAAGTTAAAAAAGGCGACTTTTATTAACATTTTTAATAGTTTTAAAGTCATTTATCGTCTGGGTTGGTGTTGTATATTAGGATACAAACACCTTGTAATAAGCTGCCAGTACATTTTCCGTTATTTTACTGACTTATTTCTCTATATATTATTTCTTATACATTATATTATTTTAAACTACTAAAATGTCAAAAAAAAGTCACTTTGTTAAACTGTAGAGTTGAATTTTCAACATCAAAAGTCGACAGAGCAGAGATCAACATCCCATAATGCAATTCACAGTCGTAAATAAATGGAAAACACTCATGAATCACGAAATACGGAAACTGATTTTTTTACAGTGCACGATCTGCTTCAGAAAAACACATACGCAGTTGAGAAGAAAGCAACAGCTGGTGATATACACTATGCACCGTCATCTACATGTAAGGTTGCAAAACAAATCACACAAGGCTTTTCTATTTTTTTTTTTTGATTGGAAGAAAAATGGAAATGGGCTTAATTGTACTTTGGAGACAAAGTGGATAATTAAAGCTTTAATTTAATTACTGTGAATAAAAGGAAAAACCATTCAAACTGTTGCTATGGAAATGATGATGTCACAATGGCACGTTTAGTGTTCAATAGGTTCAATATCAGTAGGACTGTGTGTCTGTGGGAGAGAAACAAACACAGATTTCTAATTGAACTGTGACTTAATCATTTGACCGATTGTCCATTTATGTGATATTGCTGTATGATAAGGAAGAATTGATCAGGGCTTTAATTCTAGAGGTTTAAAAGCCAGACTTTCATTCATTCAGAAGATAAAATTCAACACCTTTGTCTAGAAAACAACCCATATTGGATTCAAAAAGAAATCCTTTGGCCTTTCAGAGATGGACAAAGCCCTTTAGCCGACACAATCCATATCAGAGGTGAAGACTGAATTTTAATGAGTTATAATTATGACTGGCCTTGAATAGCTGAAGGATTGAGCTCAGATTGGACTCGAGGCATTTTAGAAATCATGACAGGGAAGCTTTTTTTTCCCCCTCCATAATCTCATCAAGAGCTGCTTTGCATTTCATCCTCCTACAAGAATCCCCCCGAAATCAGATTCTTTAAATCTTTTAGCGAAAACGATTTTTACAGAATTCTCCCTTTCTCTGCAATTTTAGCAGGAATGCCAGTACTTGTTTGAATCTAATTCTTGACTTCTTGATAAGCCATACACCCACATATCTTCAAAGGAACCTCCAGTTTTAGCAGACCATGAGAGCTTTATCAAACCCAGAGCAAAGCCGAACCGTAAACAGCTTTTAATCTTCAAAGCGTTCTGCAGTTAGCATGTTAAAAGAAGTTGTTTTCACAGACCATCTAGCAGGGGGTTCTGTTTAGCCCACATTAGTCACATGGGACTCCGAAGTGAAGCTGCGAATTAAACAACTGCAAACTGCTGAAGAAGAAGCTTTGTGAGCTTTAAAATATACAGCTGAGCCGATGACATAAATGCACTTTATTCAAAAGATGAAACATGTAGGGTACATGTGGTTTTGAAAAACTTTTAGAATATTTTCTGGAAGTTAATCTAAAATTAGCATAATATATTCTCCTTTAAATGTAGATTTATGTATTTATAATGTATACAAAGGTTTAAACAAATATTATAAAGTATCAATTCATGAATATTACGTTTTAGTGCAGTGAAACAATGCTTATCAACTAACTAACATGTTTATTATTAATAAGACGTCCTTTGTTGAATAATAATAGCAATATGCAAGCTTTCTATTGTTTTCTTCAAAATAAGTTCATTGTGATGTTATCACCCTGACATGTGTACATTAAGTCCTTTGAAATTAAATATTTCATTTGAATAAATGAATCATTTGAATAATATAAATTTACATTTGGTCAATATCATTATTATTTTTTATTATATATGCAATTATATTAATGATCAAAACCTAATTTTTGCCATGATTTGCAGAAAACTAAAATGTCATTCAGTGTAACTATAGCTTTTGATATCACTTTATTTTGATGGTCCCTTTAACGCGTTTTGTTGAATTTAAGTTACATTGCATCTACATTCCAACTAATTCTCATTAGATTATTGACCTTATTCTTCAATGCTGAAGTGTGCTCGTTTTTGCAATTGTTTTAGAGTCGACTTTGGGAGAAATGACTAGGAATAATTAACGTCAGAAAATGGTCAAACTACTTGCTCTATAAACAAGTGTTTGCATGACTATACGGTCCAAGTAAAATAATATAATAAGAAAATATAAGTTTGCAACATCAAGCAGCAGAACAAGATTCAAATGACTGCGCCTGCTCGTACATGAAGAATAAGGTGAATAAGTAGACTGTTAGGTTGGGGTTAGTGTAAGTTGACATGTACTTGCAAAGTTTCTTATAGTCACTTAAATGTCTGTTGAAGGAGCAGTATCAGCAGATATTAAGCAGACAGTCTACTAATACTCAAATGAGAATTAATTAGCATGTAGTTGCAATGCAACTTTTAGTCAACAAAATGTGCAATAGGGACCTTCAAAATAAAGTCTTACCTAGCTTTTATACAAAATATTAATACTATAAACTCATGTCAGGCATACTTGGAACAAGAATCCTTTACAGTCAAATAATTTAAAATTTGTATTTAATATGTTAACTTCTTATTAATGAAAATACAGGTCAGATGTTTTTTAAATTTTCACTTAAATGAAAATTAAATAAATTACTAATTAAATTGTGAGATATCCTTTACGCTAAATAACAAAACTCAATCTTGTTTTAATACATTATCAAACCCAGACACCCTATAGCTACAAAATCTGACAATGTGTTCTTAGTTTAAACGTATTAATTTCATAAGACATACAATTAATTTATTCACAGTTGTGACTCACTGTCCATGTGCATGTCTTTGACACTTAAACTTTACTTGCAAAAACATTGATCTTCATTCTCTCGTCCCTTCTTTGTAATCAGACTGGGCCAGAGTTGACCTCTCATTAACACTGACCTGAAGTCATTGTGACACCATACACAATGATTTGACAAGTCCGTCCCAGTTTCCAGGGCTCTTTTTCCCCACAAATCAATGGAACAATGGCACATATCACCAAAATGCATGACTTTTAACCTTTCTGGTGTATTTAAGAAGGCTTTGGATGGGTCAGGCTGGAGACAAAAACAATGTTTCAGGAAGAGAATTAGAAGGTGAGAGAAAGACGAAGAGAAAAAGGCAGCATTTACGTGAAATGAAAGACTAAACGTGCTGCAGGCAGTGCACTCCTAAATCCTTCTCTAGTTTTTTTTTCCTCTGCCAGCCCAACTGATTTGTTTTCTTGGTCTCAAATATCCTCCAGTTAAATTAGGTTTTCGATGACATGAATGATCGCTGTCTGAAGGGTCGATGCAAAACTGCGGAAGACTATTTCCAACCTAAGGGTAAAGTATAAGAAGGGTGATCGAGAGAAAAAGATTAAAGTAAAAAACAAAGTCATGCCGTGAGATATAAAGTTAATTGTGACGTTTTAAAAAAGAGAATTTGATTGCTCATAACTTTTGTAGAGTAAAAGCGCAGACACTGAACAAGTAAGATTTTGTGCTAATGTTCGATGGCTATGTTTGTGCACAAATGGAAATAGAAATGCATTTGATTGTTAAAATTTGCTTCAGCTGAATAGACAGCTGGTTCTTTAATTTAAAGAAATTGATATATTTTGTGAAAATTTGCATAATACAGCACATTTACCACAAAACGTATTTGTTTTTGTAAATCTTTGCGAATAAGGATTGTTTTGACAGTGTTGTTGTGTGTATGCTAAACTTTTCAAAAGCGCAAATGAAAAAAAAAAAACTAAATTGTTTTAGTACTTTGTTTAAACATAGAAGAATGGGTGGACATCGATAACTATTTAAATGTGAAAGTCGTCTGTTTATGGTGGTTAAAAGAGCTCAAATACACTGCAAGTTAAGTTAACAAATCGTATAATACAAAACAAATAATAAACAATACAAAAACAATAACAAAAACAAACTTTCTGTTTAGAGTCAGCGGTGGTGTTTTTGTGAGGTTTTATTTTTTGGATTAGCTCCAGCAACACCGATGACTCTGAACAGAAAACAGTTGGGTTCATAAATTATGGGGTCCCCGACATGTTTCCATTTATTTGCGTGTTTCTGTTTTTTTTTGTTTTTGTGTGTGTTGTGATAATTTGCATGCACGTGTGTTTTCAAACTGATGAAGATGTTTTCTCAAGTTGTTAGTGTTTTTATTTGTATGTGTTTTCTTAACTTCCAGCACATTTGAGCTTTCTCAGCCACTACATTTCCCACAAACCAAAACGTATTTGTTTTCGGGAGTCTGTAAACATGGATCGTTGTCAACGTTGTTGTGTATATGCAAAAACTTTCAAAAGCACAAACGAAAAACATTGCATTTTTTTTATACATTGCATACAACACATCTATAATAAATGTGAGTTAATCATGATAATTTTTATGTGCAAATTGTGAGCATCTGTTTGGCTCTTGCAGTCACTATGAAGTTGTAAAAGACAATTAAAACAATTCCTAAACAGCATAAGAACTAAAATAACATTAAACCTTCACAAAACCTTGTGTTGTTTAACTGCCAAACCGAGAAATGTTTACAAGTTGATTTCAGTCCTATTAGAACAGTTTGAATTATATTATTTACATCATTTAGGAAACCTAACCTTGGAGTCCTGTAATATTGATAGATAAAATAGAAGTATGTTTAATTCAAAGGGTTATGAGGATGGTAAATGAATGGTCATGAATGAAATACATAATTACAATAAAAAGTACAATGACAAAATAAATACAAAGTAAAATTGTGTGATCTGAGAGAAATTAAACTCTTATTATGGAAGATTCAAACAAAACAGCTTTTTAACTTTGTTGTGTGCCTGATGGAAGCGTAATTTATCAGCCGAAATTACATTTGAACCAAACGCACCTGTCTACCCTTCAGCCGGGTGAAGATCCAATCTAAAATATGATGAGCAGCACAATCTTCCAGATTGAATTACATCAGTTGTTCCTTCTCCATTTCAATCCCCTTCCTTCCTCTTATCTTTCCTCCATCCCCCCTTTGTGTCTGTCTTTGACTCATGGCTGCTTTGAGTGCTCATTTGGCTGTGATTGTGTATGCAGGTAGATATGAGGTTTTCGAGATGTCTGATTATGTGTCTTCCTGCTGGTATCTTTATCTCAGTCATCTGCTGGTATTCCCACATTGAGTTTTCCACATTTTCCTCCAGGAGCCATCAGGGTTATATGTTCTAGTTTTATAAATGATGTTCAGATACAGGATATGCATTGATTGATTGGGTGTTGTTTAGGAAAACTGGGATTGAGGGCTTTTTTTTTTTTCTTTTCTTTTCTTTTATTCTATACACGCACACATATTCAGGTGTCCATATACAAACGTACACAAGGTGTCTATATACAAATATAAATGTGGCATTTTCTAAGCAAAAAATGGTTGTATGTATTAAATATTCAAATGTAATTTATATATGTAGATGTAATTTTACATTTAAGAAAATTTAAATTTAATAAATGTAGAAAAACAATGGTAAAACTGTAAAAAACAAAAACAAAAAAAAAAACAGAGATTTTTGTCATATTTAATTTTGTATCTTTTAGATTTATTAGGGTGGGTTTGGGTAAAATGTTAATATTTGTTTTATTTTAAAAAGGTCTGATTACATTTCTTCCAAATTTCAAACAAATAATATTGTTGTTTAGAGTTTTTTTGTTTTGTTTTGTTTTCAGAAATTGACAATTGGTGAATTTTTTGTTGTTGTTATTAAAAAAATGTTATTACACCCAGATATAGATTTCTTAGATTGGGTGTTGTTTAGGAAAGCTGGGATTGAGGGCTCAACTCTATCTTTTATTCTACACACGTGCACATATTCAGGTGTATATACAAATATACAAATGTCGGAATGTTGTCAAATTTTACAAAAAAATGGTTATATATAGGCCTATTATGTAGTCAGATGTAGTTTATATGTGTAAATGTAATTTTACATTTAAATTTATATGGAAATGAAAGAAAAATAAATGTAAAAAAAAGCTAAAACAAAAAAAATTGTCATAGATGTTAGGATTTTATTAGGGTGGGTTTGAGTAAAATGTTAGTATTTGTTTTATTTTATAAAGGTCTGATTACATTTCTTCCAAATAAATAATAATGTCATTTAGAGATTTTCTTTTTTTTTTTTTTCAGAAAATGACAATTTGTCATTTTTTTCATTTGATGTGACAACCAAATATAGATTTTAAATATAGATTTAACTCTACTGGAGTCAAAACATTGGTATTGTGCTGTTTAAAATATGATTATAAACGTGTCTGTTATTTTAACCAGTTGTCATTTTTAATTGATTGCATTTTTTTATTGATTTTTATTGTAAATTTGGAATAAATATCATCACAATAAAAGTTAAACAAATGTTTTTGCCCAAACACACTAAAAGTAAGCAGATAATTTTTTGTTGTATTTTAATAAACAAAGAAATATAATTATTTATAATAAATATAATAATAATATATTGTTTTGTTACCCAATGATGATCTTTGAAGGTCTATTAAATCGTACAAATGATGTATCTTTTATATTTAAGTTAAAATGTGCATATTGACTTAAATAATGCACATATAATTTCCACATCTGCAGGCCAGGAATGTTCTGCAACTGTAGACCTCATGAATAACAGCTCAGAAGTGCAGGAAATTCTGAGAAGGATCTTTATAATGTCAGATACCTGAGACACTCCTATCAGATGAATAATGGCATTATTGTCATTCGCAGATGTCTTGTCAAACATTTGGCAAGAGGGAACATTCTCACAACCGATTTAGTCATTTCCTCACAAACTTTAATATTTTTGCTTTGAAACCATGGCAACCAATGCTTTTCTTCTTCTTTTTTTAAAAAGATTCAATAGAGGATTTCTGGAGCCAGTAGTTAACAGAACCACACTAAATAAACACCAGCAAATGTACTTTTTTTTAAAACATGGATTAACATTTATGATGCATAAACATATTTTACGATTTAGTTGGACAAAAAATAAGTTTTATGTGTGCTTCAGCTGGTTTTGGACCTGTGATAAAAGAGGTAAATGTGAATAATAGGAGATGGGAACTAGGGTTGTTACGATACTGGACTTCGGTACCAATTGATATTGAAATTTTTAAAAACATCCATTTCCCGCTAACATTTGAGCGCTATTGAGCGTGTTCTTAAACACAGCTGATTTGCCATTGTGTTCACTTGCTCAACAGAAATGACTGTGATTGGCCGTGAAGGTCATCAGTTCTCTGGACTCGCCGCTGTTTACTGAGTGTAAACACAAATACAGGGACACTGGAGCATTTTAAAGTCACCTTGATCAGCTGGTTTGTCTATAAGCTGACATACGAGTGATCCGCTGATGAATCGCAGCTTAAAACGCTCCAGTGTCCTTGTATCTGTGGTTACACTCAGTAAACAGCGGTGAGTTCTGTGAGCTGATGACCTTCACGGCCAATCACAGCCATTTCTGTTGAGCACGTGAACACAATGGCAAATCAGTGGTTTTTAAGTACGCGTTCAACAGCGCTAAAATGTTAGCAGGAAATGGACGTTTTTAAAATTTCAGTATCGATTGGAACCGAATTCCAGTATCATGACAACCCTAATGGGAACACATTTGCTGAATAAACTCTAATGTAGTGAAGTTTACTGTTTGTTGCTAGGTTACCAATACTACAGTGAGCCACTCTAAAAACTTGACGGAAATGCACATAATTTACATTTGGGATTTTTTTTTCTTTTTTATTGAACTTTTCAAAAGATTAGCTTCATGTTAGGATGGAAACCCAGCCACAGATTGTTTAACTAAAATATCTATTATTCATGAATGGGGAGATTGTCACTGACAGCAAATGAGATGCTTCACTACATCTGGACCGTTGAAGTCAAAATGCTAGTAATGAATTAAAGAAGGTTAAACTGATGCACACTAGCACTGATGAATCCTTTTTACTATATTATTCTCCATGTGACTCAGGATTAATTCCCTGAAACCATTAAAGCGCTGTAGGTTTAAATGGAGGAGCATCTATATCTGCTTCTGTTGGCAGACTCATCACTGTAGTGCACTACTTATTCAAGGTGATTCTGACCATATGTCCAAACGTGATTTATGGCTTTTGCAGAACATTAATGCAGTAAGAAAGAGGATAGAGAGATAGAGAGATGTGTAGTTCTTACATTTAATTTATAGAATGTTAAAATAACAATGATTTTTGGTTACATATTGGCAAACCCAACGTTTGGGTTAATAAACGTTAATTGAACATGTAAAAACAACCCAAAAAAAATTTAATTTGACATTTTAAATAGCAAAAAACTAATCGCAAACTATAATGTTATCTCAGTATACTGACTGCTTTAGCACTTATGGTGTGTGTGTGTGTGTCAGAGTGTTTTTTACTGGCCAGATAAGAGTTAAATCAGCAGGAAGTGGTGAACACACACCTTGTTTCGTGGCCTCGGCTGTGCACACCTGTCTGTTTGCGTCTCATCACAGAGTTAGTCAGCAGACACTCTGCAGCTCTTCCCCTAAAAGCAGACAGGAGGACAGAGCCAGAGATGAGGGAGAAAGCTTTTCTTTCTTTTTTTTTTACCAAGCACCAAAATAGCACCAAAATGTCAAGCTCTTTTTGGTCTAAAAGGCTTTTCAACATGGAGGGGGGAAAATCAGCCTAATTTTTTCAGCTAAAATGAAGCAAATTTGGAACACATGCCCAAACTGATTTTCAGCCAGCTGGATTTTAAATAGAGCTTCATAAAATAGTAACAGTATTGTATGTTTTATTTTTCAGTTTGCTTCTAAATGGAAATTCATCGATCCATCCACCCACTCATCTATCGTTGTAATTCCTTCTATTTCTGTTTCCTCTGATCTATTGTTCTGTCTATCGTTCTATATATCATTCTTTCATTCTATCTATTGTTCTATCCTATATATCATTCTGTCTATCGTTCTATCTATCATTCTACTCATCTATCTTTCATTTTTATCTCTCACTTTATCTATTGTTTTATCTTTCAATCTATCGTTCTCTCTCATTCTATCTATAGTTCTGTCATTCTATCTATCATTCTACCCTTCTATCATTCTACCCTTCTTCTATCTATTGTTTTATCATTCAAAAGTTCTGTCTATCATTTCTATCAATTGTCCTATCATTCTATTGTTCTATTGTTCTATATCATTCTATCTTTATCTTTATATCGTTCTATCTTTCTATCTATCCTTCTATCATTCTATTGTTCTGTCATTCTATCAATCATTCTATCTTTATCGTTGTATTTCTCTATCCCTCTATCCTTTTATCCATTATTTTATCCTTCTATTTATTGTTCTATTATTCTATCTATTGTTCTGTTGTTCTATCTATTGTTCTAGCTGTCATTCTATCTATTGTTTTATCTATTGTTCTGTCTATCGTTCTGTCATTCTATCGTTTTATCTTTCTATATCTATCATTCTCTTTTTCTCTCAATCTTTGAACTCTTCTATCTGCCTTTCTGTCATTCTGTCTTGCTATCAGTTGTTCTATCTATCATTCTATCTAGGTAGAATGTCATCATTACACATGTATAAAGAGTCATGTGATTTAAGAAAGATAATCTAAATCAGAGCTCAGTTGTTTTTATTTGTGTATCGTCATGAATGCAGATTGAGCATTTCCATTGTAGCCTCTGTTCAATGTGACTACATAAATAATCAGTTTCTCCAGCACTTCACAGGCTCACAGCCAAATGGAGTGATTGTATCAGGTCCTTCAGAGCACTCTGGTCATCTTTCTTTCATTTAAACTCTTATTCTCACAGCTTTATTCACACATACAGTGTCAATCTGCAGCTTTCCAGCAAAGTTACAGCTTTCCAAACCTGTTCAGCTGGTTCTGTTCATGTTGAAAGAGGCTATTGATCACAGAATTTCTATTTTTGTAACAATAATTAAAAAAAGAAATTATTTACAGTCTAACCCTACTGGCACTTTATATTTAAGGCTTTTCTTCAGTGATGTAGTTGGCATGATGTTGATGTATTGTTTCTGAGCATTTGTTGGCATCTGAGATTAATTGACTACTGATAAACTTGTGGAGAGCAGGGGACGTTTTGTTTTGGGCTTTGGCTGTATTGTCATTGAGTTTTTCCTTCATCTGCTATCTCGCACTCCCACAGCCTTTTTTTATTAGTCAGTGTCCCCTCCCGTCCTCCCGTCAGCTGGATCCTGTTTTACAGCTGATAGGTACATGTCCCAACAAACACTCAAGTCTGGGACTGATAGTTGACTGCTGTCCTGTTTGGATGGGACTAGTTTCCCCTGAGGAGGTTGGGTTGTGTTTTACAGACATGCTTTGACAGTTTAATCTCGTCCAAATCAAACACATCTGCGTTTTTCTCACACAGCAGCGCTGACATAAATGACCCATGGTACTTTTCAGTGTCATAAAAAGAGTATATGTTGGAGTATATATTACATATTTGCCATACATTACATGTTTCAGATAAATACATTTCTGCAATTTTTTTATATACGTGCATAAAATTAACAACAACAATAGTATGAGTATTAAACATATTTATATTCCACATACATTGATAACTTTCTCCCAAAATGTTTTTTTTGTATTTAATTTATCTTATAGTCCACAGTAATAGTTTTAATTATTATTGTTTTACTGCATTTGTTGTTCATCTTCATTATTGAATTGAATCTTTTTGCCAACTTTATAGGTAAAATAATCATTTACCTAATGGTTACCTAGATATTTTAATCCTGTCTGAAACACTACATATCCTGTTATAAGATATATATCATATTATAATTACAAAAATAACCCTGTTGGAGTAGTTAAGGTAGTTATCTGTTATTATGACAGTTAATGGGCACATACAGTCGTGGCCAAAAGTTTTGAGAATTACATAAATTTTGGAAATTGGAAAAGTTGCTGCTTAAGTTTTTATAATAGCAATTTGCATATACTCCAGAATGTTATGAAGAGTGATCAGATGAATTGCATAGTCCTTCTTTGCCAGGAAAATGAACTTAATCCTGAAAAAAACTTTCCACTGCATTTCATTGCTGTCATTAAAGGACCTGCTGAGATCATTTCAGTAATTGTCTTGTTAACTCAGGTGAGAATGTTGACGAGCACAAGGCTGGAGATCATTATGTCAGGCTGATTGGGTTAGAATGGCAGACTTGACATGTTAAAAGGAGGGTGATGCTTGAAATCATTGTTCTTCCATTGTTAACCATGGTGACCTGCAAAGAAACGCGTGCAGCCATCATTGCGTTGGCTTCACAGGCAAGGATATTGTGGCTACTAAGATTGCACCTAAATCAACAATTTATAGTATCATCAAGAACTTCAAGGAAAGAGGTTCAATTCTTGTTAAGAAGGCTTCAGGGCGTCCAAGAAAGTCCAGCAAGCGCCAGGATCGTCTCCTAAAGAGGATTCAGCTGCGGGATCGGAGTGCCACCAGTGCAGAGCTTGCTCAGGAATGGCAGCAGGCAGGTGTGAGCGTATCTGCACGCACAGTGAGGAGAAGACTTTTGGAAGATGGCCTGGTGTCAAGAAGGGCAGCAAAGAAGCCACTTCTCTCCAAAAAAAACATCAGGGACAGATTGATCATCTGCAAAAAGTATGGCGAATGGACTGCTGAGGACTGAGGCAAAGTCATATTCTCCAATGAAGCCCCTTTCCAATTGTTTGGGGCATCTGAAAAAAGGCTTGTCCGGAGAAGAAAAGGTGAGCGCTACCATCAGTCCTGTGTCATGCCAACAGTAAAGCATCCTGAGACCATTCATGTGTGGGGTTGCTTCTCATCCAAGGGAGTGGGCTCACTCACAATTTTGCCTAAAAACACAGCCATGAATAAAGAACAGTACCAAAACACCCTCCAACAGCAACTTCTTCCAACAATCCAACAACAGTTTGGTGAAGAACAATGCATTTTCCAGCACGATGGAGCACCGTGCCATAAGGCAAAAGTGATATCTAAGTGGCTCGGGGACCAAAACGTTGAAATTTTGGGTCCATGGCCTGGAAACTCCCCAGATCTTAATACCATTGAGAACTTGTGGTCAATCCTCAAGAGGCGGGTGGACAAACAAAAACCCACTAATTCTGACAAACTCCAAGAAGTGATTATGAAAGAATGGGTTGCTATCAGTCAGGATTTGGCCCAGAAGTTGATTGAGAGCATGCCCAGTCGAATTGCAGAGGTCCTGAAAAAGAAGGGCCAACACTGCAAATACTGACTCTTTGCATAAATGTCATGTAATTGTCGATAAAAGCCTTTGAAACATATGAAGTGCTTGTAATTATATTTCAGTACATCACAAAAACAACTGAAACAAAGATCTAAAAGCAGTTTAGCAGCAAACTTTGTGAAAACTAATATTTGCGTCATTCTCAAAACTTTTGGCCACGACTGTAGTAACTTGTTTTAAAGAATTGTGTGATTTAAGATTTAGTAAGCCCACAATAATCTGCCATATGTTCATGTAGTTAATGCTAGACTTAGATACTACACTGAAAGTCTTAACCTAAAATAGTAACTTCTGAATAACTGCTTTTATTGACGTCAAAATTATTTCGATTACTGAACCAAGCTATATTCAGTAATTTATACAAACAAAAGTAAGCTTTAAAACAGGTAAACAAATGCAGGGTATTATTTTTAGCAGTGCATATTATAAGGATTTTGATAGCTTTAGGACTTTTGGCACCCACTCTTTTACAACACACACACACACACACATAGACATTTGCCAGACAGCTCTTTAAATAGTTTGTGAGGGGGATGTGAGGAGGTCGAGAGAGGGGAAAGTTTTTTTTTTTTGGTGCTGCTTCTGATTGTGTGAAAGCAGCTCCCGTTTACAGCAAACAGATCAGAGGCCTAATCTCTAAACACAGCAGAACCTCTACCGAAGAGTCAACACACATTTAGCCTACAGCACACTGAGGAAACACCACCTTAAATACTGTAGTCAGATATTAAACAAGGCTTTATGCCCATTTAAACTTTGAAGTCAGGCTGACCCTGACAGTACGCTTATGCTGGACTATGAATCTCTTTGTCCCAGATTGATAAGTAATCAGACTGCATAAATTCATATTTGCTGATTGCAGTTACTCTGTTTAAAGTGGGCATATCATGAAAATCTGACTTTTTCCAAGTTTACGTGCTATAATTTGGTCCCCGGTGCATCTACCAACCCAGAAAACGTGAAAAAGGACAACCTAGTAACTTTGTTTTGGGAAACCTTTTTCTGAAATCATGTGGGAAAATGCGCTATTCAGATTTAGCTACTCTTGTAAAGTAGTAAGGGGGTTATATTGTATATTATGTATTATATAATAGGGCAATTAGATAAAATATCTAATTGCGATTTTTCTGACAGATATTGCGATTGTGATTTAATATTATAGTCAAAATTCAGCTCAATAATCTATATCGTAGCTTCTTACTGCAGTGAGTGTTAGTTAAAAAAAGAAACTGAAAAGATATTAACTTACTCCAACATTTACTAGATTGAGTATCATTGGCAATACTATCAGTTGACTTTTTTGCAAGACACTCCTCATATGGCCGCCTGTGGCGCTTTTTTAGGTGCTGGTTTTTGTATTTCCTCGTGATGTGGCAACAATTCTGCAACAGCTCTTACAAATTACTTGTTTTTGTTCTGTGTCTGTGACTTTGGAACCAAAATATACCAAAATTACCGACTTGCTGTTTTTCTTTGATATTAATTCGTCTGTTAATGCTTCTGAAGCGGCAGACGCCATCATCCCGCTCGTCTGCGCTTTCCTGTTTGTTTTTTTATTGTCGGTGTTCCAATTGCGGTTGCGCAATTCCGATTGGGCAGAACGAATGTGTCCTCACTCAATTGGCTAGTAAGACTGTCACACAGACGGCAGTCACGCATTTGCTCTGGGTGGGAGAAATTAAATAATACATATATATTTCATAAATTGCTATTTGATTTTGATTAATCACACAGCCCTGCTATATATTATCATCTGTTAATCTGCACGTTTCCTCCCACAGCACCATTGCACCAGTTCGAGGCTTACGATGTCTGAGCCAGAAAAAAACATTTCAAATGCAAAGTGTTTCTTTTACAAATTTATTTTACGCCATACTGCTTCACCAAGATTAATTCAACAGTTGTTTCTGAATGATGGGTCAAACCCAACCCTTCATGCTGTAACTTCATATCCGCAACAAGCAAGACACTCCATATTTTTAGAATGTTTCCAAATTTCCTTTCTAAATGTGCTTGTTAACATGCTGTATAGTTAATGTGGCTAAAGATGCCAATGTTTTTGACTGGTATTCACAGAGATCTGATAGCTGTTTTGTTATTCTATCTTGAAAGCACTCAAAATCATTAAAAAATGCACCTTTACTGTATAGTCATGTGACAGACTTTTTAGATTATTATTTTTTTTAAAGATAAGAGAAAAGTACTAATACCATAATGTTTATTTGCAAAGGCCAGCACGTCCGAACAGAGCAGTAACATGATCTCCTTTATCAACTTTAATCTACTCCAAAAACAATTACTTAAATTTGTCTGCAAGCGTTCAGAAACATCTAATACATTACATTACTAATAGTTAATACTAATACTAATAGACTCTGGTTTGAACATATTATGCTTTAAATGCACTAATTTGGCTGCATGACGTTCACTCGTCTTGTTGTTTCTGTTAAAATAGTGTTTAAAAACTCTGCCTTCTTCTGGAAAGTTGCAGCTCATTTAAAGGGATACACACAAAAAGGGCGAATTCGACAAGCTACAGTAAATGATCTGTGGGGAATTTTGAGCTTCACAGAGAGATTCTAGGGACACCAGAGATTTATTTGACACTATGAAAAGGATCTTGATATGTGCCCTTTAATGTTAGCACTCTCATTTCTGGACATTCCTAGTTGTGAGATTCCAGAAAATATATATGTTTTTCCTTTCCGTAAAAATATGGTTTATTTTTACTGTTATTTCCATCTCAAAACAATGATGTACCAGGAAGTAAAATCTTCCTGGTGTTTTAATGAAGTAGCGTTTTTATAGCAAGTTGTAAAACAGGTATTTGTTGTTTGTTAGATTACATTGTGTGTGTGTGTGTGTGTGTGTGTGTGTGTGTGTGTGTGTG
>CAIGQV010019029.1:5712875-5762175 GCA_903798115.1 Danio jaintianensis
TGTGTGTGTGTGTGTGTGTGTGTGTGTGTGTGTGTGTGTGTGTGATGAGTTTCTGTCTGATCTGATAAGGCAACAGCTGCTGAGCTGGTTATAGACTGACTCACTGTTGGCTGTCTGTCATCTTTTACACACACACACACACACACACACACACACACACACACACACACACACACACACACACACACACACACACACACACACACACACACACCCTTTTAAGTCGTGAGGAGCTGTGTCATCTGTTTGCTGCTCTTGTCTGAGTGCAGTGTGTGAACAGAGCAGACTGTTTCTAATGGAGTTGTTGTATCGCTGCTTTGAGCTGTGATGGTCACTCTAGTGCTTGTCTTTTTTGTGACTGAGGGTGTGTTAATCCTAATTATCTGTCTGAATACAGGATTTGTATATGTTTAATTATATTGTATTACTAATGATTTAATTTTTTAGACACTGCTTTTAATATTTTTATATTTTAGATGATTTGTATAGAGGATTAAGTGGCCAGAGATTACATTTCACAGCTCTGGAAACTTAGTTAATTTATTCATTCATTCCTTTTCTTTTCGGCTTAGTCCCTTTATTAATCTGGGGTCGCCACAGCGGAATGAACCGCCAACTTATCCAGCATATGTTTTATGCAGCGGATGCCCTTCCAGCTGCAACCCATCACTGGGAAACATCCATACACACTCATTCACACACACACTATGGACAATTTAGCTTACCCAATTCACCTATACAGCATGTCTTTGGACTTGTGGGGGAAATCGGAGCACCCGGAGGAAACCCACGTGAACACGGGGAGAACATGCAAACTTCACACAGAAATGCCAAAAGACCCAGCCGGGGCTCGAAGCAGCAACCTTCTTGCTGTGAGGCGATTGTGCTACCTACTGCGCCACCGTGCTGCCCAACTTAGTTAATACCTACACTAAATAAACAAACAAAATAAAACAAAACAAAATATAATAAATCAAAATTGGGGGCTGACCTCTTGTAATGGTCAGAGATGGAGAGAAACTTGTATTTGTGGTTGTTGTTATTATTATTATTATTAATAATATTATTATTATTATGTGCTAGGCAAGTAATTAATTCAGTCATTTAATATATTACATATTGTAATAATATTACATAATAGGTACAGTTGAAGTCACAATTATTAAATCCCCTGAATTATTAGCTCCCCTGTTTATTTTTTTCCCCAATTTCTGTTTAACGATTCTTTCAACACATTTCTAAACATAATAGTTTTAATAACTCATTTCTAATAACTGATTTAGTTTATCTTTGCTATGATGACAGTAAATAATATTTTACTAGATATTTTTCAAGACACTTCTATACAGCTTAAAGTGACATTTAAAGGCTTAACTAGGTTAATTAGGTTAACTAGGCAGGATAGGGTAATTAGGCAAGTTATTGTATAACGATGGTTTGTTCTGTAGACTATTGAAAGATTTCCTGTTGAAATTGAAAAAAACTGTGAAAATTTCCTTGCCCTGTTAAACATCATTTGGGAAATATTTAAAAAAGAAAAAAAATTCAAAGGGGGTTTAATAATTCTGATTTCAACGGTGTATATATAAGTTAAATGTTTAAATTCCTTCTCATAAATCTCATTAGTGCTCACAGAACAAGTCCTATAGGGTTTTCTTAAGAGAATTAAGAGACAATCATGATAGTTTGCAGTAGGGCTGCACGATATTGGGAAAAATCTGACATTGCAATATTTTGTTTTCCTGCGATATATATTGCGTTATGAATATAATTTCACCAGATGATTTGTAGAGCTCTATTTGAAAAAGATTTCAAAAAATTTGATTGACTGGGATGATCAAGTCTTTTTCTATGAAGTGCATCTGCATAAAATATAACAAATTACAATCATACAATAGAGCAAAAATAAAAGTTAAAGTGCTTTATGGTTTTCTGTGGAGTCTAACAGTATTCCAATACAAAAATGTAACAATCAAACGTAAAATAACATGGTCATCGTGGTATAAATTATTTTATACAATAATAAAAAATATATATATATTTATATTTTAATATTTATTAAATAATCTAATCCTGCAATTTGGCTATTGTAGATGCACACTTTGTGATATCGATGCTGAAGCGATATAGTGTGCAGGCTCAGTTTTTCAGTATGTTCATACTCATATTCAAACACACTTATACATAGAGCCACAAACCCACTGCCGGACATGATTCACAGGGTGCTGAAAGAGCTACAGCATGAGAAAAACCTGGACCATGTTCATTTGAGCCCTCTCTTACACACACAGACACACACTGTGAAGAAACACACAGTACTTGGCAAATCTGCAAGGACACACACACACACACACACACACACACACACACACACACACACACATACACACCCTGAGGGCCAGGCTGGACAAGGTTGTATCTATTCTAATATGTTGTTTGTTGATTAAACTCATATCCAGAGCTGCTGTATGAAGCAGCTGAAGCAGTTCAAGCCTGAACGCGTAACATTCCTCTGTTCCATGACTTCAGAGATGTGGATCCGCCTCGCCTCATTTAATACAAAACCACTTCAGCACAGCCCACAAAACTGCTGCCTCTGCCTGCCCGTCTCGGTGATCAGCTCCAGAGCTTCAGCTGAAAGCACTTGTGGACTGCTGGAGTTGGCAGTTTTAGATTTAGTCTGCTGTTGAGAAGAGTGATAATCTCATCAATGAAAATGTTTGCTTTAGTTTTATAATAAAAATTGACATTACGTTTTTAATTAAATATATAAATTTATATATTTTTTACAATTGACAATTTAATATGACCTGGCTAAATTACGTAATAAAAATGAAAAAAAATGACAGAGAAATCGTGTCTTAGTAATTTAACACACACACACCAACACAAAAAAGACTGCTGCTTGACAGTTGAATCAAACTTTACAGGTAATTTGAAATTATATTAAAATATCTTAAAATGTCAAGTTAAATGTCATAACTTGAGAAAATGAAACAAGCATAATTAACTAATTTTAATGTTAAAATATAACAAAAAAAAGGTATGCCTTATTGACCATATCATTTTTATACAGAACTTAATGCTTATAATTTTAAAATGTTTTCTGTAAAAAAAAATTGTCAGTACAGTAAAAATAAATTAACAGTTTAATGTGACCTGTCAAAATTTAATTTATATTGAAAAGAAAAGAAAAGAAAAATTATTTATCAAAACTAAACATAATTTATATATGCACATATTACATATTTAATGTAATGAAAATAAAATACAGTTGACCCGGCATTAACCCAGCTCTAAATCTCAGCAGCGTTACACAATATCTTCTGCTGAGTATCTGTTGGAGCCGGGGGCTCATGAGGGTCCGGTATTCTGGACAGGGCTGCTCTTCTCCCTCACCTCCAAAAATAAAGTCATACCCGCCTGGCGACTGACTGGGGGAGATATGGACAGATACGGAGCGAGGGGCGCGCAGATTAACAGCCCTATTAAAAGACCCCGGGGCCTGTGAGGCTGCTCACACTCCGTTTGGAGGTTATCAAGGGCCAATGCACATGTAAAGAGCTATATTTGTTCCTGTATGTCACTTCCCAATGGTTTGCGTTTGAAAACCGTTATTTGAAGGCCTGTGGAGGTGAATGGGAAGCGTGTGAAGGACTTTGAGTCGAATGAGGCTTGAGTTTCCAGAGGAATGTCCTGCTTGTGGAAGCCAGTGCCAAAGCACACAGTCGGGGCTTTTCACTTGCAGCCGTTAGAAAGAGCTCTGCCAAACTTCCTGGAGGAAAGAAGAGCGTCATGGAGTCATGGAGGCTTCATCTGGACTGATAGTTTTATACCCGAAGGACATTTTCACTTTTTCTCCACTAGTGGTTTATTTATAAGCCGTGTTCAAGCCTTTGCAGTGTCTCAGCTTTACTGGCTTTGCCTTTTTATGATGTACTGCCAGAGAAGCAAAACCACACCCCCCTCCAAGGTTTCATTTTTAACTTTCTAACGTAAGACACTTACAGTGATGTACACATATACTGTAATGTTAAAACATAGTTTCTAAACCAAGTATTTTGTGAGTTAATTGGTTTGATAAGAGCTGTCAAAAGCACGCCAAAGCAACAGGTGGCAATATACTTCTAAATGTAAAGTCATGTTGGCCAATTAGAAGCCTCAAAAAAGTTATTATTGGTTTCAGTTAGCTGTCAACAGGGCACATTGGCAACTGTACAGATGCACTTCTTGTAAACAACGGAGATTACGGCACACAATCTGATGTCACACAAAGAAAATGATGATGTGACAAGTCAAAAACTATACGAGTACAAAGATCCCTTTTGTTTTGAAAAATGTTCCCCCTCACAATTTTTGAGTATTCATAAAATGTTTTTTTTTAATGACCTGATACTGCATCTGCGAGTGAAAAAATGGCCAAATCACATGAAAAAAAATCTGTGGTTTTGAAAATACCTGTGTTCATGTGGACAGGGCCTAAAAAGACATTCTTGATTTATGATTTAATTTTACTTTAACTTTAGTTAGAGTGTATAATGTTGCTGTTTGAGTATAAAAAAACATCTGCAAGGTAGAATGCTCAAATTTGCAAAGGGAGATATTTTCTTATTGTACAGAATTAACTTTTTATGGTGTACAAAATGGTTGGTAGGGATGACAACAAGATTCTTTTTTTTGGGTTTGTGACATCATGAACTCTCAAATCTACATAAACCCCGCCCCCATGCATGACTTTTCCTTGCACTAATCAGAACAAACTGGGCTAGTTGTTTTTGTAGGGCAAAAACGGAAACACTAGTGTAAAACTAGTGTAAAATAATGTGGTCTTAAAGACAAAACAAAACAAAAAAATGAAGAATGAACCCATTTTACAGTGCACCCCATCAACAATAAAGCCTTTGAAGTAGCTGGCTGACCACTCCTTTAAACTGGCACTTTCTACTGTCATTCCTCATGTTTTCTTGTTCTGAACAGGATATGATTCAAAGACTCAGCCCAAACACCAGACTCCAGCTCTGCACAGTGAAAAACATTCACGCTATGTGTAATGTGTGTGAAATGTATGTGTGATGGGTGTGGGATACAGTGTGGTTCAGTCTGCTGTCAGAATTTTCCCTCATATAATTTTCGACCACACATACACTCTTAAAGTTTATATTTATGTGTTAATATATATTGTAGATGTAAATGAATGACATTTGAATATACATACATGTGTACAGAATTATATTTAATAATAATAATATTAATAATAATAATAATATTTTTTTAAACATGTAATAAATTATATACACGTACAATACAAAACATACTGCAAATTAATGTAATTTAAATTAATAATATGTACATAAAATATATATTTTTTTAAATAAAAATATTAATATAAATCTGCAACCAATAAAAGACACATTAATTTGTTTTTATATAAAATAGTTTAATATAAGATTATAATATGAGAAATTAAATGTTAAATAATATTAATCTATAGAATCTATATTAATCTATATGTAAATTTGTAGATATACACAAAAATTTGTATAAATATTAACTATTAATGCCATATTTATTTAGTTGTAATAGAAATAATAATACGTAATAATAACAATAACTACAACTACTAAAAAATAATAATATTTAATAATAATAATAACAATAATATTAATAATAACATTGGTATAGATTGTTTTATTTTATTGGATGATATAAGTAGACCTGAGTTAACACTTCGAATGAACTGATCCTCATGTAATACCTATGTCTTTGACAGCATGTTTTATGTCCATCCCCTCTATTCTCAGTCTTCACCTCTCTGTTTACTCCCTCCATCAACCGCATCAAGGGAAAAGATTGCGTCATGCCTACAGATGAAGGCAATATTCTCCAAAGAGAGGTCAAGAGTGAGGGATGGAGAAACAATGCCATAATAAAACACTGTCTTAGTGGAGTGAAGCCACAGCTTGTATTTTTATTGGTGTTGTCTTACGGTCACCTTGAGGAAAGAGAGAAAGCAGCTCAAACTGGCGGTATTGTGTGTTTGTGTTGCTTCTGTTCTCCGTCACAGTGATTCTTCTTGTCTGTGTGCGGCGTCTGGGTTTCAGTAATGGGTCAGTAATTGCCAGACGGGCTTGTTTAATAGGGGGTATCATCACCGTTACTATGGATGAAACTGTTTGGTGAATAGGGAAAAAATGAAAAATTAAAACATTATTATGAGTTACAGTCATTTTTTGAACTACAGGATTTAAAAAATATATTTTATGTAGTGCTGGGCAAAAAAATTATTGGGATTAATCACATCCAAAATTAAAGTTTGTTTTGACATAATATATGTGTATGTACTGGGTATATTATGGGTTATTATAAATACACACATGCATGCATATATTTGAGGAAATGTTTATTTATATTTAGATATTAAATATATAAGTATATGATACAAATGATATTTAAATTTAAATATCTATGTAACAATATTGTTTTGTATTGTTTTAATTCTATGGATATGTGTATCACAAATACATAAAAAATATATATATATATAATACACACACATATATTATGTCAAAGCAAAATTGCATTTTGGATTAGATTAATCTTTGTCCAGCACTAATTTTATGTTAAATGATTCAAATGAGGTATTATCTTTTTCTAAATATGAGTTAATAATGCATATATATTCATTTGCATAGGTTTTTTCACTAACAGATTTGGGGTATTTATATTTATCACACCAAACTTTTTTAAATACTGTGAAAAGAACTTCATTTTCACAGCTTTTTGTAGAATAATGTTGTATTTAATGAGGCAAATTATGTATGAACTAAACTGTAAAAAAGGTTGGGTTCCACACAATCGGTTTGTGTCGGGATAACATGAAGGAATTAAGTTAGCTTATTAGTTTTTACAAATTTAAGTGGATTGAACATAAAACTGTTGTCCACCCAAAAAACTCAAGAATTGTGTTGTTTCAGCTCATTTTAAATAAGTAGTTTGAACAAACAGCAAACATATTGTTTTGAGTGTATATATTATCTCTAAAAACCTTTATAATGTAGATATGAATAAAACTGTATCATTTGCTGAATGTAAGTGAGTGTAAGTTGAGGAGAATTAATTTATTTTTATTGAGAAATGCCTTTTAAAATAAATAGTATTTGAAATCTAGACAAATTAATGAAGGGTGATTAGATTAACGTCAACAGAAACACTTAAAATTGTATTTTTAATTGTTTTCTTTCCATTTAGACTAAAAAATCAATTTATGAAAAGCCAAAAAGCTTCAAATCTTAACATTGACAGGTGCATGTTTTTGTCTTCAGGGTCCACTTTAACTTTTAGGCCTCGTCGCCAAAATCCTATTTAAGAGAAAGACAGAAAGCTGATCTCAGCCCTGCAAAACGCATGAGTTCCTCTCAGCCCTTCGAGCCCCTGGTCTTGTGGGTGGAGAGAGGGCAGACATAGTGATGTTGTGATTCATCGCCACCACTAAAAGTTTGATTATTTTCAGTCACGCTGGATTTTTCCGAATGGTGGCTGGATCCACTGTTCGCTGTGTTTGGCTTTCGTGTTCACCTGAGTTCACCTGACTCAAATCAGTGGTCTACAAAACAACCCAGGAGGATCATTTATAATATACTGTAAAACAAGATTTCATGGACTTAGTTTAAATTACTGTGATATAAATTCAGTCTTTCTTGATTTATTTTAGCATTAATAGCTCAAGGCTATTAAAACTTAAATGTCAACTGATATTAAACACTAATAACATTTCTTCAAAACTTTTTTTCCCAGAAAAATGACAACTGGTAAAATATAACAAATGTTTTCATGATTGGAAATCAGGATAATGAATTGCAATAAACGCATTATATAAAACAAATAAGTATAAAAAAATTATAAATATGCTAATTCTAAAAATTATAAGTACAAAAAATTATAAATATGTAAATTATAAACATGCTATAAATAAAATGAGCAGAAAATCTAAAAATAAAAACTAATTTTAAATTGAACTATGAGTACAATGAACTAATTAATGATATTAAAATTCATTCATTCATTCATTTTCTTTTCGGCTTAGTCCCTTTATTAATCTGGGGTCGCCACAGCGGAATGAACCACCAACTTATCCAGCATATGTTTTACGCAGCGGGTGCCCTTCCAGCTGCAACCCATCTCTGGGAAACATCCATACACACTCATTCACACACATACACTACGGACAATTTAGCCTACCCAATTCACCTATACCACATGTCTTTGGACTTGTGGGGGAAACCAGAGCACCCGGAGGAAACCCACGCGAACACGGGGAGAACATGCAAACTTCACACAGAAACACCAACTGACCCAGCCGAGGCTCGAACCAGCGACCTTGTTGCTGTGAGGCGAACATGCTACCCACTGTGCCACCATGCAGCCCTGATATTAAAATGTGACACCAAAACAGTGACACAAAGAATGATGACTATTGTTTAACAAATAATAAAAACGTATATTATAACAATTATTTATTCATTCGTTTTCTTTTCGGCTTAGTCCCTTTATTAATCTGGGGTTGCCACAGCGGAATGAACCGCCAATTTATCCAGCATATGTTTTATGCAGCGGATGCCCTTCCAGCTGCAACCTATCACTGGGGAACACCCATACACACACATACACTACAGACAATTTAGCCTACCCAATTCACCTATACCGCATGTCTTTGGACTTGTGGGGGAAACCGGAGCACCCGGAGGAAACCAACGCAAACACGGGGAGAACATGCAAACTCCACACAGAAACGCCAACTGACCCAGCCGAGGCTCGAACCAGCGACCTTCTTGCTGTGAGGCGAACATGCTACCCACTGCACCACCGTGCAGCCCATTATAACAATTATAATATTAATGTAAAACATGTAATGGGCCTTATTTTCACTTTATGGTGTGTCTAGTCTAAATGGTAGCCTATTGCTATAATTATAATAAAAATACAGATGAAAAAATATCAGTGGAATCACTTTCAAAACATTTCTTTGACGGACTGTAAAAACATGGACAGCCAATCAGAATCAATCTTGCTTTAAAAAGTGGAAACATTTGAAGAAACAGACAGCAAAACTACAGCATCCATTAAAATAAATATTCATTCATTCTTTCATTCATTTAAACTTTATTACAGACTCAAAGTCCAATTTAAAAAAACATATTCCATAACATATAAGAAACCGAACAATTTACAAAATACAGCAAATATAAACAAAAATTGTGCAATGTTAAATTAATTGGCTGTGATCACATTGTACAATTTTGAGGCAAAATCTAGTGATTCCAATAAGAAATAGAGAGTTTTGCATGAGGACAACAAAGTTCACACACAGATTTAATTCGGCATTACAGATTTAAAAGTTGCCATTATGAATTTTACACACTGACAAACAGAAAAGCTGGTTTGAAAGTGACATTTGTGTGAGCTGTTTTCATAGAAGACAAAGTGCTTTTTTTCATACAATATGCAATTGTAAGGCAACTTGCTGCAAAGCTTTTTTTCAGTTGACTTAACTTAAGTACTGCAATTGACTCAATTTAAGTTGCATCAACTAAAAAGGCTCTGCAGCCAGTTGCTTACAATTTTAAGTTGTCAACTTTTTTTTATTTTACAGTGCACAGAAATTTTGTGGTAATGTAACTTTTACAGTTTTTTTTAGTGATTGTTGTTATTGGCAATAATGGGCCCTAATGTCTAATTCAAACGATGCCTACTAATTAGTGACTTAGGGCTCAAAGAGATTTGCATAGATGACCAGGCCTGAACGTTCTCAGCTATTTACTAAACACTGACATTAGCTTGAACGGACTAAGAAGTCAGTGTAATTGAATGCTAGGTGTGCAGGGCAGGTCAGCCTGAGCCTTGAGTCAGCAGTACACAGTAGTTCAGAGATGATTTGCCTTTGGCTGCAACAGAAAAAGCAGCAGAATTAGGTCAGAATGTTCTTTGTTGTTCATTTGAAACACCTTTCAGCGGTTTATTCCCACTGGAGGCAAATCCACAGCCACATACAAACCTCTCAGCCCATGTTTCTGAGAAAGCCTAATGCCAAAGTTTCTCTCTGGGATCAAAACAAGTCATGTACATTTTTTTGGTTTATCGGAAAAGTGATTTATCATTTTATGTAAAAAAAAGATAGATCTTGTCTATCTATCTGTCTGTCTAAATACACAAATGCACAAGTGAAAATAGTTATATCTTCCAGTTTTGACTTTATATATGAATGAGACTTTATATCTCACAGTGAACCTTAATTTACTATTTATCTTTTTTTTTTAAATCTTTTTTTTTTCAAAGTGGAGGCCAACAGACTTCCTCAAAAAATACAAATAACACCTACTGATTGGTCATCTTGTGGTTGTGTAGAATGCCCCTATACGCATCAGTGTAAAAGACACTGTGGTTTACCAAACATCAGGTCTTTCCCCTTGAAGTTGGTGGGGCAATTCCAAATATCACTGTGGAAGTTACTGTTACTTCAGAATGCAGAAGTTCACCTCATTATTTAACTCTATATGTATATCTGTAAATCCTATTCGCAGCCTACACGAGAGTCTCCGTAATGTTTTGAATCGGAGGAAGGGGTTAAAATCCTCAACCAGCCCTTTTTTTCACATGCTCTGTTTATTTCTAGAGCTGTGACGCAATGAGCCCACTCCTCCAGGCACACGTCACCTCGTATCAGCGTTGTGATTGGCCGGTCGTTGTTGCTGTTGCTGCTTCTGTCGGCGGGGGCTTTACATAAGCGCAGCTCGCTTTCGTTACGGTCTACTCTGCTGGAGGAGCGTTTCGGAGGAGGGTGAAGCCCACCTCTTGTGTGTTTCGGACAAAACAACCAAGTCACAGCACTGTACCGTCCTGGAACACGCAGTACTCTCTGTATTTTCCCAGCCTCGACAAATAAATGCTCAGCATAGGCATCAGAGAAATAAAACACACGAAAAACAAGGACCATTTTGCGAACGGAAACAAAAGCGCACTGGCCATAAAGCGCTCGGAGCATCTCAATGCATACCCTCTGTGCCCGAGGAACGATGAAACCAGAGATAAACGCCGCCGTCGGGTTTCTGTCGAGATTCCTGCGGATTAAAGGACATGTGAACGACAGACAGCTCCAGACATTCAGCCAGACCCTACAGGACATCCTGGCAGGTAATTATCCACATTTATACACGAATACGAGCTTTGTTGTATCCGCTTTCTATTTGCGTGTCTTGTTTGTTTGTGAAAAGTGTGGAAAAACATCGATCTCTTTGTTTACGAGTTAATTTATGTGCTTGGCCACATAGGCGGAAGCGCGCGGGCGCGTTGCGCACGAACATAAACAGCTGAAAGCTTCGACACAAACACTGAACCGAAAGAAAGAAAGAAGAAAGAAATCTACCTAAACCAATAGCAATATATGTAGATATTATAAATGATCTCGTAATTAATAACTCGAGTTTATTAATAGCATATTTATGCCGTTTATAAAACGGATGAATCGGTTTCATCGTGTGGCAAGCCGTTATATCCTTGATTCCATAAATTTAACGTAATATGTCGGTTTTGAGAAAATTATGAAATTTTTAATTGCTATAAACCAGTTGATTATTACTAAAAGCTAATAGAATTTTTAAAGTAGGGAATATTGTGTTTTTTTCAGTTCTAACTGTTCAGTATTATTCCAGCGGTGAGTTTATTAACTCTGTATTACATATTTATTACACGTTAGTAAAATTTCGTTTGCTAAAAGTCATTATCCATTAAGTAGCAAGTAACTATTCAGTCGTTAGTTACTTTAGATTTGTGTCAGTTTTATAAGTATTGTTTGCTAGCTTTTTCTTGTTTGTGTTTCTTGTATGCACACAATTCTAATAGCATTACTAGTTACTAGTGAAATTCATTACAAATCGGTTCTTAGGCTGTCAGTTTAAAATATGTATAATGTAATCTGTTATACCTTAGCAGTAAATGTGAAAATAGCTTGCCATATGTTGTAGGCAGTAAATTACGTAATGCACACAAGACAAGAGTATGATATGTAGGGTTGATGTTTCATAGCACACTGGTAATAGAACATGTAGTGCACACCGTGTCCGTGTTTCATTATAATAAACATGTAAATACATTGTACTAACGATGGCCACAACAAGTTCTGGTTCAACGATAGAATTAAATTTAAACTGTTTTACATTCAATTGCTAACTTTATTTAAAAATAGGTTAATTGTAGTACGTCATCAGGTTGTATGTTAGTATACTTAATCCAATATTTAATTATGAAAGAAAAAAAATAAAGAGAGAAATTATAACATCTGTTTAGCATTCCAATTCTTTTAAGTAGTTTTAATTAAATTACAGGACTTTAAATAATATATTAGCTTATGTTATGCCATCTTAAACATTTAATTAGTTCATCTATTTGTTTTGTTCAGGGTTGTATATTCCTTATTCACATTCTTTGTTAATCTTTGAAGACAAAACAACAGAATAAAAATATGTGGTAAAAAACAATCAAACGTAAAATTTACAACAAGGCAGTAATATAATGGTAACATAAGAAGCCATTTAGGTAATATACAAATTCAGAGAACTCAAATGAGAAACTGTAAATGTATAAAGATGCTAGAAATGTACACAAATATATATAATTTATTATTATAAAAATCCTTGATTTAGTTTTGTCAGGGACCAAGCGTTTCGAAATGCTTTTTGTAAACAAATGGGGTTGTGGGCCCAGTCAGACAAAATGGCCGTCAGTGGAGGAAGGGAAGGGAGGATGTGGGGACCCGTTTCACATCACATATTACTGTTACAGAGGACTTCATATTGTTTAGCTTTGCTCTTTCCTTTCCTTCTCGGCTGTCTCAACCAAACATATGTCCACACAATGGAACAAAGACTCCTCATAATCCCCAACAGGCTAGAAAAAATGGGTTAGTTCCTTTTCCACACACTTCAAATGTGTGTGTATGAAGAAAAGGATTGCCAGATTGAAAACACAGGTGTTGTGTAAGATCGATCTGAAAATCTGTTTCTGCTTCCTGTTCTCTAATCAGATCACTAAATACACGTTCGTCACGGCTTTGCCCTAATTCCCAGACTTACAGCAAGGCCTGTTTCACAAATAAAACATCCTAATACTGCCACAAAGGCTATCTGGATGTTCATGTGCAATATTTTCACATGTTTTATGTGTAGTGTGAGAGCATTGTTGTGCTTTGGGCTCCGTCCAGAGTTGTGGGTGGGTTGATCCGCATTGATCATTGTCTGCTAGGCTTTTAGGAGAATGGGATGAGACGTCATAGACAGCACACAGGCGGCATTATCTAACCCTGGTCTACAGGTGGCCTGCGGGGGCCTGGCCTGTTTGAGAGCAGAATAAAGAGGCTTGAGACCCATCCCTCAGTCTCCTGTTTTCCACATGTCACCCAATACACAGAGCCAGAAGGGACCAAAAATGCAAATGCGAAAAAAGTCCTTTGTGTAGGGTGTAACTTGGTTTTGGTTTGGCGTCACAGCTGAATATGCCCACTGATATTATAGAATAATAAAAAAAGATATATAGACAAAAACAGAGTAAAGCAGATTGATTTGAAACAGCAATGAAACTCTGATCAAATCTAAATGGGACGCTTTGTCTTTAAGAGGCGGGGTTCCTCCCCCTCCAGCTGCCCTGCCAGGACTTCAGCCTTTTGCTCTCGTTGTGTTTGAAGACTTTGTGACTCTCTGGCCAAAAGGGGATTGTGCAATCAAATGGCCCTCTCTTTCTCCGTCACGTAGGCCTTGGACACAGATGGTTAATGGTTGTTTATCTGCGTTCAACCAATGATGATTTTGCGCTGTGAAAAACATCTTTTTAGACTCTCACTTCACCTTTTAATGCATAACAAGGCCGAACTATCAGAGTGCAGAATTAGTTCTTTATTACGGGTTCAGCATTATTAATATTTGAGTTGATTTGATTTGATTTTATTACATTGCATATATGTATATTTTAAAATTCTGAAACTTGCAGTAATTTTTGTTTAGAGTGCTGAATTTGAAAATTATTAAACAGTAAAATGACATTTGAAACTTAGGAATTAAATGTGCAAATGTTTGTTAATAGGTCTAAAATTTAGCTTAAAAACCTCAACCATTGTTTTATTGTAGTTAAGGTAAAGATAATAAAATGTTTTATAATTATTATTAAACTTCCATAATCCATAATAGTATGTTAACATTTGTGCCAATATTAGAAATATTACTTTAAGATTAAAATGATCAGATTTTTATTAACAGATCCACCTAATTTTTGATTTGTTGCTTGCTTAAAATTAAATAATAGTGTTCTTTCCATTGGCTTGGGCATGAACTTATTGATTGGTCAGACTTTAAATATATGTGCACCCTCAACCAAACTGATAAACATTAAAAAAACATGAATTACTGTTTAATCAATAAACATATTTAAACAACATCTTAAAAAAACGTAACATTAACATGTAATCTTTTTTCTTTGCTTTTTTTGTCATTTTTTACAGTTTAATACTTCATATGATATGTAGACGATTACATAACCACCCCCTTCATTTCTCTCCTACAGAGCAATACAAACACCACTGGTTCCCAGACCGTCCAAACAAGGGTTCTGGGTATCGCTGCATACGTATCAACCACAAGATGGACCCTCTGGTAGGACAGGCTGGTCAGCGCATCGGCCTGAGCATTCAGCAGCTGTACCTGTTGCTTCCCAGCGAGCTCACATTGTGGGTCGACCCATTCGAAGTGTCATACCGCATCGGAGAGGACGGCTCCATCTGTGTGCTCTACGAATCCCATCCTGGCACCAACGGAAACCCCAGCACCACCACTGGAAACAGCATCCCCGCCTCATCTGTCACCCAGGTATCGCCCATGGTGGACAGTCACATCAGCTGCAAGGAGGAACTACTGGTTTTGGGTCGTACCAGCCCAGCTAAACCCTACATGATGACTGTGTCCAGCTAAATTGGTCACAGAAGTCATTTTTAAGAAATAAAAAAGAGAGGAAGGAGAAGAAGAAGAAAAAAAAAACAGGATGTGTCCTATCGTCCAGGTGATGGAAACCTTGTAGGTTTATTTTTCACTCGTTTTGGTTGTCTGTTCTGTTATTGTGTTGGATCTACCAGAGGCTTGACCCTGGGGCAGCTAATGAAGACCTAAAACACCGCCCGGCCCCCCAGCTCACAGAGACTGGCCCACTCCCACGGCAGTGGTCATTGGGGGGGGGTGGGCGTTTCTGCCATCATCTGCCGATGTTGACTTTGCACTTTCGCTTTCACAGTTTATGTTATTGCATAAACACAAACTCCCTCTAAAATGTTAAGGAATTATGCTCCATTGTTTCATCATGCTCTTTTTCTCCGTTTGCTGTCGAGCTGAAGCCCAGACCCTGGGAGCCTGTGCCAGACCTAGTGCCGCTCTGAGCCTCATTTTTCTAAAAACCTCACTTTTTGGACCACAAAGCGGTACTTTTGTCTCTTCTCAGTGTCTGGTACGACGGCTCCTTTTGGGCTTCAGGTCGACATGAACCAGTTTCAGGCCGCCTTCATCCTGTACACTGCCTCTGTGGAATATCTGTGTCATACTGTTACCCACGCTAGCCGTCGATGGCACTGTGATGCAAAGGTTCTCATGCTTGTAGCTTTTCTAGGGGCTCCCTCCTGGATGAATGTAATTTCTAACAAAAAAGAGAAGAAAAAAAAGAAAAACCCAACAATGACAACACATTTGATTTATTTAAGCCCCTCGTCATGCCAAAATGAAAAATGTAGCAAGGTTTGTTTTTGTTTTTCTTGACTTGGAGCAGACGTGGTCTTTACTTTCTGCCTCCTTTAGAAAGGATGTTGAATGCACTTTGACATTTTAGACTGTGTGGGATGACGTTTTCGATTCGACCCAACTGCATTCCATCGCATACCTCTTTATTCAGTTGTCGTAAATCGTTATCTCTGCTTGCGCTCTTTACGGGGCGACGTGGTTGCAATATTTGTGAAGGTAAGAGAGACATTTCAATCCCAGGTTATTCTCTCTTGCCATTTTTATTGACTGATTCATGTTAGAGATTAGGACTCCATTTAATGGCCAGTATGTGGCTAACAGACCGGCAAGAAACGGCGTCGAAAAATGGACCAGTGTTCCTATCTCCTCGCAGAATCGCAGAAGCCCCAGTGGTGCTTGCTTGTTACAGATGGTCTCCCGACGCACTTTCCAGCCAGGCGTCACCGGTCTCAGTCTTAACTAGGAGTGCACGGTCAAAACATATCACCTCCCTCCATTGGCTAGGCGAAGAAGGGGGTAGGACCCTCACATCAGGGCAGCTACAATCCTCTCCGGCCCCTTTCTCGCAGCCTGGAGGAGAGTATTTATGCCAGCACGCACACACCAAGTGCACTCCAAACCAAACTGAGCCTTACATACAGAGCCGAGTCGGGACAAGAAGAGTTACATGGGGTGCTCCTGGTTTCTGGACGATTCTGTTTACATTGGGTGGAAATAAGCGGGTTGCAGGCTTTGCGTGCGTGCGTGTATGTGTGTGTATTGCTCTTGCCTTAGCCGCTAAACTGCTGAGACAAGGTGCTGATTATCAGTCCTTTGTGTGTTAATACTTTTGACGTTAGAGGACCATGGGTAACGCCGGGTTATCGATGCACTGCCGTCCCTTTCTGTCTTGCTTTGGTCCAGTCACTTTATTAGAGAGATGGAAAGTCTATTTTAAAATTCAATTTACGTATGACTAGAACGCCATTCGCCATCCCACCTTTCTGAATGCTTTGAACTCTGAAAGGCGCCCCCCCCACTTTGCCTGTTGGTTTTTATGTTGAAGCTCTTTAACCACATTCTGGTGATCTTAACCAAATTGGAACAGACAATTCGAGTGCTTTTTTAATTTTTATTTTAGATCTACTACAAACTACTTTTCCCCCTCCCCCACCTCCACTGAAAATAACATCAGCAAACCCTTTCCACCCTCCGCTTCAGTTCGGTAAGCGTTTGCACACGAGTTTTAAGTATCGTTGTGAGTCTAAACTCAAGTCTACTTGGAGGCAAGAGCACATGAAATGCACTAATAGGTTAAACATTGAAGTTATGTGACTTTGAGACCACCGTGTCTCGATTGGAATGTATTGCCAAGCTCAGGCCACAGACATTCATTGAAACCCTTATGGATGTGCAGGTTAAGATGTGAAAAACAGAAGGGAATGATTTGGTTGGGAATTTTGTCGGTCATTTCAGAAGTGATTCGTGTTATTGCCACTTTCGCATCTGAGGTGGTTCCATATTTGTAGAATGTATTGTTATTGTACAACATATGGTAGACTAAGTACATAACCATACATATGGGAAGTGCCAATAATTGATATTTTGCTGTGTGTAGACGTGTTCCTTTTTGTATTTCATATTTTAACATGAATTCCTCTTTCATAAGTGAAGCCATTCGTGTTAGGAGTGTTGGAGAGGACCAAAGTTGTTTTGGTAAACAATATATATTTATCAGTTTCCATGCTCTGTGCTGATACACTTTCCTTGTTTTTTTTCTTTTCTTTTCTTTCTTTTTTTATTAAAATGAAAAAAAAAGAAAAAAATTCTGAGCAACCCAAGATAAAGCTGTCTGTATCTTGTGATTAATTTCCCCCCCCCCCGTCTGTACATCTCTTGTGTTCATTCTTTTCCTCATTCTTGGGTATGTTGTGATGAACTGCTGTAAATTTGTACAGTTCATGTAAATTGATTGTGCGGAAGTTGTACAGATTTCTATATTTTGGAAGAAAAGTTTTTTTCTCTGTAATAAAAGATTTCCTATCTTGGCAATGTTTTCCAGTGGACTTTGTCTTGTTCTTTATCAAAACAGGGTTATATATGAATTACTGTTTGTTATTTCGTGCTTTCTGTGTTTGTGGAAGATATTTAATACAAGTAAACTGGGCTGGGAGAGTTTTTATCACAGACAAGAGTATGCTTGTATATGCAGACAAACTGTGTCAGATGTTATTTAGTAACAGGGCTCTGATGCCATTGACATGTTAGGACAATAACTTGGATGGACATCAGTAGATGGCATGTTTCTAGTACAGCTACACTCTACCAACATAATCTTGTTTAAAGTTAATTACAAATCCCCACCATTACTTATTAATCTAGAAAAGCCTTAGGACATAAGGGCTGTTCACGTCAAGAATGATTACTACAGATATACAATTTTATTAATAGTTCTGATTTTATGAGCGTGGTGAAATCAACGCCACAGCTATTCCTATAACAACAGATGAATGATATGGTTGGAAACACTTTCAAGAGCAAAATGGAAAAAAGAAACTGATGAATCATCTTAATGAAATATTAGCAATATGCTAATCAATATGCTTACTTTTAGTTATGATGGTGTAGTTACCATACATATACAAGTAAGCATATTGATTAGCATATTGCTAATATTTCATTAAGATGATTCATCAGTTTCTTTTTTCCATTTTGCTCTTGAAAGTGCCTGTTGCCGTTTTCTGGCATTGATCAGGATAGTGGCTGATGCAGTATAACTTTATTTAGTCAGTAAACACAGTTATTGTGCATTGATGTGGATGCTAATAGTTAGCATTCCTAAATGTTTGGAAGCCTTTGGTCTAGCATGGTAAAAATTAGCTAGTTAGCAATTAGCCCCTGCTTCTAGGTTCATTATCAACAACAGCAAGTTAAAATTGAAAATAGCTTGATTAGCATTTTGTTGATGCTTTTGATAATTGTTGATAAATATTGATAGTTAAAGTAGAGACGATACAAGAGACGATATTACAAAATTGTCATTGCCACCTCAAATGGCCCATTAAAGTGTTTCCTTTTGAAGTATTTTTTCTTTTTTGCATTTTGATGGCACAAATTTCAAAATGGCTGTTAGTACAGTGTGTCTTTGTGGTGCTAATAAGCTAATTAGCACAGTTTTCCTGTGATAGCATGTATATGGACAATGTGAAAGGCTCAAAAACAGAACTGTTGAACTGAAGGACAATGAGAAAGGATTAAAAACACCCCAGGGGGTCTTGCGATAGCAGAGAAGCTAAGCAAGATTAAATAGAATGCTACTGTGTAGCTTAGCGATATTTAATGATCCTTTATAATCAGACTAATAGTCTTTTCGCATAAAGCTCAAACTTAGATAAAGCAGGTACTATCAATGAAATGCTTCTTAGGTTATTGGTGAGGGAAAACATGCAAGTTAAAAAAAATCACTGACTCTAGCAAGAGAAGGAGATCAAGCACAAGGCATTATGGGTACTGTTTAAAGCGCTGACTCCAGTGAAATATAAAATGTGGTTCGCTTCAGTTTTCATAGGTTGCACTGTGTAGTCTTTTCACTTGGAGAGCATTTTTATATTCAGTGAACAACAGAGAATGAAAGAGATTGGGGGTTGGGAGAAGATGCGTATAACAAAAGAGAACATTAATAGATCTGGATGGCTGCTCGCAACATTTGGAAAACAGCGAGGGCGTTTGAAATAAGACAAATTGTGTGGGTGTGACTCAAAAACTGGTCCCATGGGTCTATTTACCTGCAGGCCGTGACAGTTCAAAGTAGTTTAATACTATGTGAAAGTAATTCGCTCTATTGCAAACGGTTTCATGCATGCAGTAACATTCCAAACACACAGAAAACAAGCCTGGCAGAGTGTGTGTGTGTGTTTAGATGCAAGACTACATGGTATAAACACATGTGTGTTTTTCCTCCACACTGCGTGGGCTCAGTCTGTTCCTCTTTCTTCTCACATCTGCCATTCGGGGCTCAGCCACCCTCTCGTTCTTCATCTGCAGCAAAGGGCCACAACAAAAGAGGACCTGAGTGAAAGCAGCTGGAAGGAAACTGCAGTCACAGTGGGAGAGACTCACCTGGTTGCTCTCTTTTATTCTTTTATTCAGTCTCTTTTATACTCCCAGGTGCAACTTTGACTTCGTCTGACAGAACTGACTGAATATTATAACTAAAAGGATAAGCTTAGTCTTTTTATCAAGCATAGAACACATTTTTAAGTGTTCAGATGCAAAAACCTGTAAGTGGCATCTGAAATTTTCTCCTAAATGAACACTTTTTCTCAGCCTCCTACTTTTATGGCAATTAATATGTTATTTTCATTGCCTTTAATGTGAAATAAGTAAACATAAAAATAGGAGTCTGAGAAAAATGCTTATTTTAGAAGAAAATTTCAGATGGCACTTAGAGGTTTTTGCATTAGAACTCTTCATATGTTCATATGTTTTAGTTTTATGGCCATATATGTTTTGTTATAATGGTGTGTGCAGTTGTTTATAAAGCGAGGGTCGGGAAGATGGCAGTTATCTGTTGTTTTTGCTCTTATCTTATCATTAGTGTTAAAGTTGTTACTCTTGCTGTTTGCTGCAGTTGATAATGTGGGTCACCCAAAGGAGATGTCTCTCTCTTCCTCTACTGATATTTTTTGGGTTTGTTTTTAAATTGTGTTATATATACAGTACAGTGAGGTTAAAAAAAATCCAAAGTGAAAGTCTAGGATTCAAATTTGAACCAAAAAGAAGGATATTAGTCTCATGCAATGCCCATTTTGCTTTCGTTCTAAGATGTCTTTTTTCCCTTTAAATTATGCCTAAATTAGGCACATAATATAATAATTTAATGTTTTATAATTTAATATTCAATGTAAAAAATGTAAACTGGATGCATGGACTACAATGTTCAAAAGTTCAAAAAACATTTTCCTTCTGCGCATTATGGCTTAAAATAACATTTTAAATACATTTTATAATATATTCACATTTTTTGATGTGAATATATTATATAGTGCATTTTATTCCTGGAATTAAAAGCAGATTTTTTTTCTTTCAGCTTCTTTCAGAAATCGAAAGTTCAAAAAAACAGAATCTGAAATAGAAATTTTTTGTAACATACTGCATGTCTTGGCTGTCACTTTCAGTCAGTTTAATGCATCTTTTTCTGAAACGAGCTCATTTCTTTGAGGGAACTTCCAGACATACCTCACCATTTTCACTCTCTCTCTCTCTCTGTTTCTGTATTGTAATGTATTCCTACTTTTACAGCGAGAGAGATTCTTAGAATAGCTAGGTGGTTTTTTTTTCAAGGCCTGCCTCGCTGTGTTTCTCTGTTTCTCTCTGGCCTGTGGTGTGTTTTTGCGGTTCACTGCTGACTCAGAGAAGGGGAAAGATAACCAGACACTAAACATAACAGCAACATACAGCTGACATGCATAACAACTCATTCTCACTTACTGCAACAAATACATAAGCAGGTTTCATGAAAACATGTTTAGATAATGATAATGATACAATTATGGTAATGAAATAGATTTTTTTTGCATCAACATTTTGTTCATCAGATATACATCCATGTATGTTTGTGTGTCTGTGTATTTAAAAATAATGCGCACAAACATTTGATCAAACAAATATTATTAAAGTAATGCAAGAAAAACAAAAAAAAAAACAAATCCTGAATGGTAGTTATTTAATTTTAGACATAATATTTAATTTTATTCATAATTTTTGTTAAGTAAATATGTAAATTGATTAAACTCTGCTAAAATTGGCATTTCTATGCTAGGATGGTAGTGTTTTTATATATAGTGTTTACAATGTATGTCCTATAGTTTATAGGGTTTATACGATCTAACAAATGCTGGGTTGTTTTAACCCAAGGCTGGGTCAAATATTGACAAATCCCAACAGTTGGAATAAATAGTGTAATTTAAATGTCATAAAAAAAAATGAACTCAATTTTAGGTGTCCATATTTGACCCAAAGATGGTTTATGACAACCCAGCATTTTTTATAACGTTGGATATTTATAAAAGATTTGAATAATTAAATAGTCATTTATTTATTTAGATCATGATAATGAAAATACTTTTTTTTGCATTGTTTTAAAGAAAATTGCTGGGGAAAAATATGCTTGAATTTCATAAAAATGATGGAACAATAGGCTTTATTTTGTATAAGCACAATAGTTGTAATTATTTAGTTTGAGGGTGAAATGTGACCTGCTGATTACTGGTTTCATGCAATTCTCTATTGTTGAAAATCTGCTATTTATGTAGCTTCCGACTCAAAAATGACATGATGTTCTTGTACGGAACCGAGTTTAAAAGATTTATTGTGTGCGGATTTGTTGTACTTTGGCCTGCTGTGTGGAGTTTTAGGAAGGCCAAACCCTTGGTAAACATCCCGACTGCTCAGCCTAAACAGCCCAGGCTGTTCCTTTTAACCACAAATGAGTTTCTCTAGAATTAATCAGAGGCTTTATAAGTGATAAGTTTTGATAAGTGTTATGACTCTCAGACAGTGAAGGTGCTAAAGATCGAGCTCAGCACGTGGCAAATTTAAAGCCCTCTGAATACAAACAACTGCACATGTTTGTATGTTTTTGAGAACTAGCTCTTCAGCTGTTTCCTGTTTTCTGTTGAAGAGCACACCGCGAACCTGTGAAAACCAATGGCGGCAAACACAGACAGCAACCACAATGGACGATGCGCTTTAATCTGCAACCTTGCAGCTCTGTGCGAAACCGTCTTTGTGTGTTAAGATTAAACCCAAACACAACAAAACTGCACACACACTTACACTTACTTTTGCCTCTTTAAGATGAGACACTGCAAGCCAAAATACTGCTTTTTCATGCACCAGTCAACGTTTCGGCTATTCATATAGTGTGTTTTTTTTCGACCTACTAGTAAGAAAACATAAAGTAAAAACATAAAAACAAGTATTTTTTTTATAGCACTTTACTTTTTGTGTACTTTTTACATATATTTATATTTTTCTAAATATTTGTTCTCCTTTTCTGAGCTTTAAATCTTATGCAACTTTACAGTTTTATTCATATCTATGTTCTGAATGTTTTTATGGAGGGATAAAGCACATCATTTGGCTGATTACAAACATTTTATTCTACAAGAAAATATATATTTTTAGGAATTTATGAATTATGGAGTGTTGAAATGTGACCAAACCTTTTACAAAGACTCTTAATTTGTCAAAAAAGAACCTGACTTCATTTAATAGTAAGCTTTTTTTGTGCTAGAAATGTAAGCAAATTAGCTCTTGTTTAATGAAATAATGTCTTCATAACATTTTAGAAAATGTGTAGTGCAAAAAATACATATTTGTAATTCTAAATTTAATCAATTAACTCGGAAAGTATGATCATTATTAGCTTTTTAATTAAAATTATTAGCCTTTTACTCTGTTCCCCTGCAGAATCTTGCCTCAAAACAGATGTGAGTTATTGAGCAAGAAAAACAGTCTCATAACAGCTCAGTTTATGCAGCTTTTTCTCAATAGCTCCTTCCTGAAAGCCAGGGAACGGTTTGTTCTTCTGTTTGACAGCACTAAATATTTTGCTTTATCGCGAAATGCACAGCACTCTTCCTCTGTGGTTGTATATCTCTAGAATAAACAGTTACTAGCACATCATTTGGTTTGTCTAAATGTCAGCTTTTAGATCCAGACAAGTTTATTTTTTCATTTTATTTTCTGAGCCGAGTGGCCATGACCCAGAAAAGCAACCCGCTGTTATCAATGAATAACATGGGCCATTTTTTTCATGCCTCTGAGACTGATTAGTAACTAATTTACTCAGACGCTTTGGTTAATTCACCCTGCGAGCACAGCACAGTCTCAGATAAACAACATTTGCGCAAAGCGGTAATGGATCCTGCAGTGTTTGCAATGTCAAACGTCACATTTCTGACATTTTCACAATCAGAGAAGCTACAAGATGTGGAGAAGGGAAAGATCATGTATGCCATATTGTTGCAAATGTACGCAAACCATATTTATTACTGAGCCTTAATGAATTTCATCTTTAAACTGTTGGGCAGCTGTTGTTATAGCAACCAGGACTGATTGTGAAGTGTGTGAAGAGTCCATTATATATGTGGAACAATGAGATATTGAGGACTTATGAGTTGGTAAATATGGTAAACACTCTTTGAAATTTTGTATAATAATTGGCCTGTACACTGTAAAAATGTTATGACAAAAGTCATAACAAGAAATGTTTTTATGTTACTTTAATTTATTGTTACTTCATATTTTTAGTCAGTTTGACTGATGTAAGTGGAGAAGTTCATTTGATTCAACTAAAACATTTAAGGCAGTAAGATTTTTATTTAGAGTGTATGTACATTGAAGTACAAAAAACACATACACACACTGCCTGGCCTTAAAAAAAGCCACTGTTCAGGGGTTTTTGGAGTTTTTTTTTTAACTTAAACTATGATGGGTAAATGTGGCGCAGTGGGTAGTGCTGTCGCCTCACAGCAAGAAGGTCGCTGGTTTGTGCCTCGGCTGGGTCTGTTGGCATTTCTGTGTGGAGTTTGCATGTTCTCCCCGTGTTCGCGTGGGTTTCCTCCGGGAGCTCCGGTTTCCCCCACAAGTCCAAAGACATGCTGTATAGGTAAATTGGGTAAGCTAAATTGTCCGTAGTGTATGTGTGTGAATGAGAGTGTATGGGTGTTTCCCAGTGATGGGTTGCAGCTGGAAGGGCATCCACTGCGTAAAAACATATGCTGGATAAGTTGGCAGTTCATTCCGCTGTGGTGACCCCTGATTAATAAAGGGACTAAGCCGAAAAGAAAAGAAATGAATGAATGAATGATGGGTAAATGTATCCCATGGACATTTCCAGGATGACAAGAATCATTGGGCTCAGATTGTGAAAGAATAATTTTCACACATGAATTGACCACCAGTTGACTTTAACTTAATTAAAACTCTTGAGATGCATGTGCTGGTATAGACTTAACACTATCACAGTTGCTTCCATTATCAATACAAAGTCTCAGCCAAAAAAAAAAGCAAATCTTTATGGAAGTTACATTTCTGCCATTACATATGTTAATTGAAACAATGGCATGGCAAAAGCACATCATAATCAAAACTAAAAATCATCCAAAAAGCATTTAGTAATTGTTTTAATTAGTGAAAATAAATTCTATCTTTAAAAAAATAGTAATTAATTGTAAAAACAAAGTTAAATTACCCTGAAAATTGTCATTCTAAATATAAATGGTGTAATAATTTAATATTATGGTGTAATAAATAAATAAACCAGTAACAGAAATGATTCACTGCTTATTGATATTTGAAAAATTGAAAAACATTTTCACTAGTTGACATATCCAAGTGGTGGAGCACTGTGTTTTAGTTTTGCTTCTGATATTGTTTGAATGTAAAAAAGTGGGTGAAGACAGAGGTGTGTGTATTGGCAAGCAGTATGTGCTTTAACACCAGTCTGTGATACGCCCTCGGTGTGTTTGCTCACTTCATTTCTACACTCTTATATATGCAGTCACACATATATACAACTGTACATTTAGACACCCTCATCAATGCTTCAGACCGTCCTGCTCATCCTGGCCTAGTTTTTCCTGCCAGACCATGAGTAAAATCCCCGCTGCTTCTGGCAGACCCTGTAAATCTGTCTCAAACACACATTCCTCCTTCTGCTTCATGGCAAAGCTCTTGTTTTTCTGCTCTCCTTCTGGATTATTTGAACCATTAGTGATGTAGGAAGGGGATCTTATTATAATATTACCTCCCCTTAATCTGCACGCTTCCACCCACAGCACCATTGCAGCAGTTTGACATTCCTGTTTACTCCCTATTGAGATTTCAAAAAGAGGTAAAGATAGGAACATTTTATTTGTAAAGACCAGCACATCTGAAATCAGTAGTAACATGCTAGTTAATCAAATTTACTCAACGACAACTACATGAATTTATCCACTAACTGTTCCGAAATGAGGTGCATCTAGTAGCCTCTTCTTCTCCATCATTGTTAGATTCTGGTTTGAACTTGTAAGGCTTTAATCCACTACTGGTAATTTCTGACATTTTGGCTTCATGAGATTCACTCGTTTTGTTGTTTTTTGTCTGATTATTAGCATGTAAAAGCTCCACTCTGGAAAGCAACACACCCAAAACAGCAATGTTTGATTTAGCAAACAAAATCAACAAACAGCAATTTTGTTAATATAACATGTATATTGTGAAATTTGCCACATTTGTTTGTAAAATGACAACAAACACATGTATACTGCTGAGTTTAGGTGTTTAATGCACGTTTATGCATGGTGTCATATCTCTCAGCTCTTACTGTGATTTCTCTCGGGTGAAAGGACGACAGTAAACTTTAAATAACTCATCTGTTTATGAAGAGATTGATGTTAATTCCTCCCTGTGTTTTCATATTTGTAAAAGCTTCATTATTCAATTCTAAATACGTCTCCATCTGCCTCTTTTGTTGACTATAATTCTAATTTAGCATATATTTAATCCAAACACAACTCGGTAGCAAACTAGGTATAGCTTTGGTAGCTTAAATATGGCTCACTCACTCCTTCTAGCTAAAATAAACCTCTCTACCACTTCAGTTGAGAAAAGTTTTAACAAGACATCTACTTGATTTGTTCAAATATTTTTTGACATATGAAGTATCATTATTTTGCATGTGCGTATTGTGTGTGTGTGTGTGTGTGTGTGTGTGTGCGCGTGTGTGGGTGTGTGTGAGAGAGAGAGAGATAGAGCAGGCACTGGCACAAGCTGTGGAGCATCATAGCAGAGCTTATTAATATTCACAACTGTTCCAAAAATGGTCAAAATCCGTTCCAAACATGGTCAAAATGTAAACTTTTTAGTGCTACTTATGAAAAATAACAATTTAATGTGGAAAGTGCTAAAATGTAGAAATGCTTGTACTTTTTTTAATGTTGCAGCTCAAATAGAGTCAATCTGATTGATTTTAGGATTAAATAATTTCATATGAAAAATAAATGATTTTGTGCTTCATGTGTCCAAGCATCAAAGTCGAATTTCATTTCCTTTCATTTAATAATCTATTTTTAGGTTTATTTATATGTAGTTCAATTAAAAAACATTAATATTATTATGGAAAACTATAGAAATCGAGCCTTTCATTCCAGGGGTAATTCCTATGGTGAGAATATAAAACTGTTTCTGGAGAATTTTTGCACTTACCCAAGCCACATACCTATATATATTGTATATATCAGAGAACAATTTAACATATTGAATCAATGCAATCTATAAATATTCTATGGATTTAATTTTTGTTGAAATAAATGTTAACCAAGAATAATACAAGCTTTAAAACTATAGTTTACTCTCATGTCCTCTCAGCCACTGCCTTAGCTATGCTAATATTCTGAATTTTATTGTAAACATTACCCAGCAGAACGTGCTGTGGTGCAGCTCTGCCAGTTGAAAGCGTGTGCCTGGGCCAGTTTTTGAATGTATGTGTGGGTCTCGCCCTCGCCCTCGTCCTGTTTTTCACTCAAACAGCAGGAATGTGCTCTCTCACCCTACGAGATTGCGCAAGAGCCATTGTGACGTTCACTGCAACAATCTCTGTGTGACTCACAGTCAGGGGCTCCTGTTGCCTTAGCTTTTCTGAACTTCTACTGAGTCACACACACATAGAAACTGAGCTCAAGTTTGTGCGTGTGTATGTGTGTGTTTGTCATCTCACTATAAACATCCTAGGAAGAGTTTGTAGTAACCAATTAAAGCAGCAAATAGCTGTTAAGGCATAGTTCACTCAAAAATAAAAATTCTGTTATTATTTACTCAGCCTTCAATTGTTCCTAATCTGTTTGAGTTCCTTTTTTTCTGCAGAAAACAAAAGATATTTTGGATTATAATGCTGTAAACCGGTAGCCAACCATATCAAACCATAAATCAAACCATATAACAATTTATACATACATTTTTTGTGTTAAAAAAGAAACTCATATGTTTGGAGCAAGTGGAGGCTGAGTAAACGAGTACAACTATCAAATTTTCAAGTACTAAATGCATTGTTTTCAATGTAATGTAAACTTTTATAGTGCTTTTTTTAGTGCTACTTATGAAAAATAGCAGTTTAATGTGAAACGTTCTAAAATGTAGAAATGCTTGTTTAATGCTGCAGATCAAATAGAGTCAATAATCTGATTCATTTTAGGATTAAATAATTTGTTCATATGGTCCATGAAAAATAAAAGATTTAGTGTTTCATGTCTTCAAGCATCAAAGTTGAATTTAATTTCATTTAATAATCTATTTTAAGGTTTATATATGGGGGACGACACAGTGGCTCAGTAGTTACCACTGTCGACTCACAGCAAGAAGGTTGCTGGTTTGAGTCTCGGCTGGGTCAGTGGCATTTCTGTGTGGAGTTTGCATCTTCTCCCCGTGTTGGCGTGGGTTTCCTCCGGATGTTACGGTTTCCCCCACAGTCCAAACACCTGCGTTATAGGTCAATTAAATAATTTAAATTGGCCGTAGTGTATGTGTGTGAATGAGTACTCAGTATCAGTACTGAATCAGTACTGGGTTGCAGCTGGAAGGCCATCCGCTGTGTAAAACATAAACTGGATAAGTTGGCGCTTCATTCTGCTGTGGCGACCCCTGATGAATAAAGGGACTAAGCGGAAGGAAAATGAATGAATGAAGGTTTACATATACTGTATGTAGTTCGTTGTTCGAGTAAAAAAAACATTGTTATTATTATTGTGGAAAACTATTATAAATAATCTTACAGAAATCATTGTGATATGTTGATATGATGCTCGAGAACCATTTATTATTATATCAGTGTTGGAAAAAGTGATTTTTTTAAGATACACTAATGTTCTAAACTTTGTACTCAGTAAGATTTTAAATATATATATTTTTAAATAATACCCCTGTAGAGGATTTTTGAAAAAAAAAATAAATAAAAAAAATAAACAGGCAAAATGAAATTAATACCCATCTGTGCATGAAACTGAGCAGCTTCTTTAATAATCCTCTGAAGAACAAAAATGCATCTTGGATGACCCAAGAGTAAATTAACTAAGTTTTAATTTTGGGTAAACTATTGTTTAAATTATATGGTTTGCCACATAAAGCATAACACTAAAATATTAGTCATACTACTTTACTACTAGATTATTGTTTGACAATTTATAACTGTCGACACATGGAAATTTTTGTCTTAAAGGTTGCATGAAGTGCTTTGAAATGTGCACTTTTATTCGATGTTTGATGTAATCTGAAACATGAAGAGAGGGTGGGACATAGAGCAGCCCCTCCCCCTTTTTAAAAAACAGCCAATAACGTTTTGCTTTCTCACATCTCTGCTAGTGACAGTGGTTGAGCTCAAGCACATCAACTAAAAAGCAAATGAGAAGTGTCCTGAAGGGGGTGGGGCATATCAGATACTAGAGAGCATTTGATTGGTCAAGATTTGATGAGAAAGTATGAGGTGATGTGAAAAAAATCATTGATCGTGGAAGTGACAAACTGCAAGCTTTACACTTTTACATCAGTTTTATATCTTCTAAGCAAGAGTTTTGTCACTGTTTTGGAGCACACTACCTTATAGATATCCTAACAGAACTCTTACTAACATCTAAAAAACTTTATTTTAATTTCACAGGACCGTTAAGGAATCAATATAGTGCTTTTCTTGTAACTTTAGATGTGACCTTCTGGTTGCCAAGCTCATCACCTGAAAAACATCAATTGAGTCTCTTAGATGAAAGATTTATTGAGCTCCAGAGCCTAATATAAGGCTGGTCTGTGGGAGGAAAACTGATCACAGGCTTTCAGTCAATAGTACTGAATCTTTGATACACCCCTACAGACAATTCGAGGACAAAGAGAGCAAATCAGAGTAAGGAAACATTGAAGTAAACCCACTGAAGTAAAAAGAAAGTTGAGTAGGTTTTATTATTTAAAGGCATAATCATATAATCGCAAGTCAAATACCTAAAACATGAAGCTTTCATTTCTTCAGGCTTGAATTGTTAATATAGAATTTACTTATTTACTTTATTATTGCCTGAACGAAGAGTCAGTTTGTTTCCTATTCGATTTACTTCATCTCAAAAATCTTTTTTATATATTTAAAAACAGGGCAAAAGGAATAAAAAGCTCAAATAAAAGCCCCATTAAGCCAACAATCTGGGACATATTGTTTGATTAATAGTTCTGCTTAATATCTGACCTTGATTTGAACACTAAAACCCCAGTAAAACCCAATCACGCATACAACTGTTGATTTAGAATTTTCAAGTGTTACTTAACAGGCTTTGCTCTTTTGAAGTAAACATCACGTAACCAAGATTGAGGAACCGTAAAGCACCAGTGAGATTATTGATTATGGGCTGCAGAGAATTAGTCAAGAAGTGCATGGAGACTGATGCTGTTATACATAGAAGCGTTGCCATATCAACAGGCCAAAGCCTCGGTTCTTTGTCATAATCTAATCAGCTCTCAGGTGTAATGAAAATGATAAGAGCCGCAAAGAGCAGTTACGCAATCACGATCCAGGCAGATTTTATAGGGAAAGATATATGAGCGATGGCAGAAGCAAATGTCGAACATATGCTGCACAGTCCATCATTCTCTCTCAGATTTCATATCTGAAAAAATGTGGGCGTCTTATATTGTGCATTTGTGCCAAATGTTTTCAGGCCTGAATAACATACTAATAAAATACTTCCAAGACTGCACATTTGTTCGTTCTTTCATTCATTCATTTAGTTCTTTGTTCGTTTGTTTGTTCATTTGATTGTTCATTTGCTCATTCACTCGTTTTTTTAAATAATTTAAGACAAGACAAAAAGAAGATAATCAAAAACGTATGCGACTATAAAAAATCCATGTATCTACCTCTTATTGACATTTACCATAATTAAATCCCAATTAGCATAATTAAATCACATCAACTAGCATTTGTTTGACCAAGTTTGTTTTCTATTTTAATGTATTTCTTTAGTTTATTTTGATTCATGCAATATTTGTTTTTATGGAAACACATTTTTTTCCACAAGATAAAAAAAGGTGATTGTGATTTTACAGTTCAGACTTCCTTCGTTTAGATCTCATTCGTAAAAATCGGAATGAAAAACAATTGCAAATAAGCAGTTTTGATGAAAACAAATATTGCAATGTATTTTAAAAAAGACACAGTGTTGCAAGTTTATTTTTCAGAATTGTTGATTATTTGTTATCCATTCTGACTTTTTTACTAGCAGTTGGCCATATGCATGAAATGATTGTAAGAGCTTCCTCAAAATATAGCTGGACAACTTAAAGTACAACATCACTTACAGTCTTTTATTTTTCTAGACTTTTTAAAAGACTGCAATCCAAAACAGATAATCAAATCACATGCGTTTCAAGAATGAACAAAGTCTCATTGATGAGCTTGAAGTCCATGTCGCAAACAAGCTTATATTCCATATTATAAGCATATAGTCCAGTTTTACCACATTATAAGTTGCATAGCATATTGTCACAAATCAGTTTAGAAACTGCCTGCACATTGAGATCAAAAACAGTTAAAAGAGTTGCATTTGCTTCATCTGAAGTGTGAAATGGTATCTATAGTAGTCAACATTTGAAGTGGATCAAAACCTTTCATCACTTTTGTCCTTAAACTATTGAATAACAGCCATTCTTGTCTAAGGACAATTTTGAAAAACTTTTTGGATCCACCTCAAATGTTGACTACTGTGTAATGTGCCTGGAAACCAGCCAAGGAAGAGCAGAAGCATTTACCAGAAACTTAAACATCCAGGAATAAACGTCCACTTTTATTACTTCACTTAGACTTTGGGTTTTACATGCAGACTTTTTAAGGGATTATTAACAGCCTCCTTGTGCAAAACATCTCTGCTGCTTTCACTTTCACCCTTGTACCACCAATGGTTGCCAGTCACTTTGTCCTTATTTATTTTTAGAACTTTCCCTTTGATTCTGGGCACCGGGAAGGGAAGCGCAGGGACTTTTTCTTCTTTCAGTGTGCCCATAGTGATAACAGCACCTCCGAGGTTTTCTATTGGTGGAGCGTCTCATAATGATTTCCATCAAAAGTCCCCTGAATTCCTCACCTACAGGACCCGATTTAGAGCAGGATGACAAACGACATGCCCAGACACGCCTCCAATCTGATGAAACAATCTGACATCAGGAGAAACTGCTCATGCAAATCTTTAAACTCTGTCACTATGCAAGAGATGTAGAGGAAATTTAGTTTGCTTTATGATAATAATGGAGTTATTTACCTTAGATTTAAATAAATAATAAATATGTCGTGTAAGTGTATATATTTTATTATGTACATTTACGTGTATTTTATTTTATATGATGTATTTTAGTTGTTTTATAAAAAATTATTATTAATAATAATAATAATAATAATAATAATAATAATAATAATTATTATTATTATTATAAATCTTGTAACTATTATTATTATTATTATTATTATTATTATTATTATTATTATTATCGTCTTCAGATAATTACAGCCTTGTGGAGCATATAACAAACTACTTTTAAAAACTATGTATTATAGTTTTGCAATATAAATGTATTATAGATTATAAAATATTAATTTAGTTAAATACATGAAACATTATTGTGAAATATCATTAAATAGATACTGTCAGAATTACAAATTAAAATAAGTGTATTTGTCTTTATGGTCACTTTTATTTAAAGTTTTCATACCAAATAAAAGTATCAAACACACACACAACACAGAAGTCCAGAAGTTTCTATAAAGAATCACTCCAGTCCCTTGTGAAAATGGCAGAACCCACAAGGCCCTCTCTCTCTCTCTCTCTCTCTCTCTCTCTCTCTCTCTCTCTCTCTCTCTCTCTCTCTCTCACTCTCTTTCTCTCTCTCTCTCTCTCTCTCTCTCTCATTCAGCCTTCGTTCAGTGTGGGTTTAAAATAGTTGCATTTGCGTCATCTGAAGTGTGAAATGGTAGCAGCACACAGAGGTCAGAGTACATGGAGAGTGATTATTATATTATGAGAAATGAGGGAGGCTGCCTTGGCTTTCAGTGGCTGTCATTAACACACTAAGTGCATTACATCTGGAAATGGTGAAAGGCTGTTTTGGCTCTTTGCCTCTGTCTGCTCATTTTCTCCATTCCATCCTCACCAATGGCCTTGCTAACCTTTTATCAGTGCTTACAAAAAAAAAAACCCCAGCAAAGGTTTCAGTTTAGATGACTTCAGGAACATTTTGCTATTTCAGCTTTGGATTTTAGTTTCAGTTCAATAACTCATAACATTTTAAAGAGTTCTGGTATATAGAACATATAGATTATATCTAGTAAATAAATGTTAAAAATGTGCAGGAGAATGGCTGCTAATTGCACTATGAAAAATGCTGGGTTATCATAACCCAGTGTTGGGCCAAATATAGACAAACCCAGGGTTTGGTTAATTTTGTGAGTTAAAAATAAACAACACTTTTAAACCCAATGGTTGAGCTTGTCCGTATTTGATTGTTGGATTATGACAACCTAGCAGTTCATAGAGTGCAATGAAGCAATGAAATATGACAAAATTATTATACTCCAGTCACTGTGTATACTTTATTTATAGTAAAATAGAGAAAATAGAACAAATGTTCTATCATAAACTGTAGTTTACCTTTTTTTCCCCAAGAGTTTTGTCAATACAGTTTATCATATTTTAATGGTTTAATTTAAACGTAGGTTATTAAGAGTAAATATTATACACACGTTTGGCCACTTTTAGATGATACCAGTTTGCCATTTTGGGATAAACTAGCCATTAAAAAGATAGTTTACACTAAAAAATGAAAATTTACTCACCATTTCCTCACACTCAGTTGGTTCTGTTGAACTCAAAGCAACTAACACAAAACAAGATAAAGCAGCCATGTTTCCATATAAAAATGCGAATTAAATTTATGCACAAAACTGGAATATCGCATAAAAGATGTGCGAATAAAGCAGCGTTTCCATCCAACGAGTCAAGAGAACAAAACCGTCACTTCCTGATTAACTGGCGCCAAATATCAACAGTAAAAACGGAATTTGCTGCGGTAGGAGAAGCTGCTTGAATCTTTTCTTTATTCTATAAATGACTTGCACCTCAGAAGACAAATGCCGACACACAACGAACGTGTGGTGGTGTTTAAAGGCGTGAGACGCGGAACACAATCGCTCTTGACTATTCTAGAGGTAATTAATAATGTAATAACACTAATACTGAAATGGTTTAGGCATTTTAGAAATACCAAAACAACAGTTCAGATGTTTTACAATGCGGTCAGCCTGCTGGTTTGTCCATTTACAAACATTTTTATCATCACATGATCTCTTATAACAAAATCACATTACTTTTTTTAATGCGCATACTGGAATTTGTTCGGTAAAAGTGTTTCCATCTTAGTTTATGCACATCTTTTCTTATCGAATAAACAGTTTATACTACTCAGTTATGCGCATACATTTTTTATGCGCATTTTCAAAATTTATGCGCATCTTGGCATTTCCATCAAGCATTTTTTATGCGCATAAAAATAAGTGGATGGAAACATAGCTATTGACATCCATTGTAGGAACAAAAAATACTAATACTGACTTTTTTTTCCCCAACGTTCTTCTGCATATCTTGTTCAACAGAAGAACTAATAAATTCATTTGAAGTATATTTATCATTGACTAACCAACTAACGGGTGTCACGGTGGCGCAGTGGGTAGCACGATCGTCTCACAGCAAGAAGGTCGCTGGTTTGAGCCTCGGCTGGGTCAGTTGGCATTTCTGTGTGGAGTTTGCAAGTTCTCCCCGTGTTCACGTGGGTTTCCTCCGGGTGCTCCGGTTTTTCCCACAGTCTAAAGACATGCACTATAGGTGAATTGGGTAAGCAAAAATTGTCCGTACTGTATGTGTGTGAATGAGTGTGTATAGATGCTTCCCAGTGATGGGTTGCAGCTGGAAGGGCATCCGCTGTGTAAAACATATGCTGGATAAGTTAGCGGTTCATTCCGCTGTGGCAACCCCAGATTAATAAAGGGACTAAGCCGAAAAGAAAATGAATGAATGAATGAATGAATAACCAACTAACTAAACTTAAGTGTTACCAAATGATCAAATTCTGTATCTCTGTGTGATGTGGACAGGGATAAATGTTTGTGCTGAGCTAATGGAAAGTTTCTGTGGCCCCATGCTAAAGGAAAGGGAAAAGCAAACAACAACAACAACAATCTCCTGAAGAGAAGCGAGTCCTTTTCGGCTTGTTGCTGTGCACACACACACAAACATGGACAAATCCTGGCATTCATCTCACCTCTCCTCTGCCTGGCCAGACAACAACAAAGCCCATGCCCGTCTGCTGCCCCCCGGCCCACCACAGCTCTTTTGTGTGGCCTGACTGGTCTTTTACCAGACGCTCCCTGTGTGTTTCTGTGTGTAGACTGCTCTTGTTTCCAGGGAATGTGTCTGTTTGTAGGACCCCGGGGCGGCTGGAATGATGCCTGATCAGAGTGTTTGCTTCACTGCTTGTGTGTGTGTTTTTGTCAGCTGTCTGTCTTTTTGTTCGGAGAGTCTCGTGGTCAGTTTTAGAAACAGAAATGCCATCCTGTGTGCAGTTGAAACATTGTCTGAATTATGTCTGCCTTCGCCAATATGAAAACCTTGGTGCTTTCTGCATGTATACATTGGATTTATCCAGCCTGATCTTATGAGGAAACATATTTTATGTATTGTCAGAAAAGTGGCTAATTTGTACAGATTCATGATTTAATTAGTATGAAAACATATACACCTAAATACACCCTTACACCTATCATCATTGGCAAAATGAGAAAATCATAATGTACAAATTGGATCGTATAAAGTCATAAAAATTAGGGGCCGTTTACATGACAACATTTTACATTTACATTGTCATTTAGCAGATGCTTTTGTCCAAAGTGATTTACAATTGAGGAGGCATTCAGCGAGAATGAACAAGAAGAGGCAGTACACACAAGAAGTTCTAATTATACAAAAGAACTGTTAGTGCTCAGAGAATTAAGTGCTAGAATTAGGAGGGGGAGTGTTTTTTCTTTATAGAGAAAAGAGTGTTTCTACAGGTGGTTTGTCAAACCCACTGACCTGTGTGAGGCACACTCAGAATTGCATAATGTTTTGAGGTTGTCGTGTTGTAGTGTGGTGGGGGCGAGAATCTGAAATGAAAATCTGAAATAAATCTGACAATGGTTTTTTTTTTTTTGAAAATTGCGCCATTGTTAGGTTGTAAGTTTAGCTTAATAGTAAGTATAATCAACTTTATATCTAAAAAAGATACAAAATAATGCCTTGTCCTTATTTAACTTGTGTGTGTTGATTTCTCTGTCAAGGCAGAACAAACTGTCTGTTCACTCACTGTGTGTCACACGTAGAATGAAAGGCATGCTTGAATGTGAAATGCTGTAGTACATCACTGAGGATGGAATGTAGGTATGTGTCAGTGTGTGTGTGTGTGCGTGTGTGCGTGCGTGTGTGTGTGTGTGTGTGTAAAAGCATGTTATAGTATCTATTATCTCCACATTTCTAATGACTTATGTCACAGTACAGTACGTGCTGTTTTGTACATCTGTGTATTTAAAAACACTTTCAGTTATGTGTGAGGCTTTCTTTAAGGCTACAGCATACAAAATCAGATTAAACCACTAGAAATCAAGAAGTAAACAACTCACAACTAGCATATAGCTAATGCTAACCGCTAAAACTGTGCACACAATTGTTGGTTTCAGTCTTTTGTGTGCGTTCGGGGTAGTGTTTGCAGGGTGTGTGTTTGAACAGCGTTTGGATAATCAGGTGTGTGTAGAAACAACAGCAGGTGACAGAAAGTCACGCGCTACTGGAGTTTACACTTCTTTCTCAGCCAAATCCTCATTTCACGTTAACAAACCTACAACATACAAGTCTTGGATGCTTCATCTCGCACAAACACACATGCTTCCATCACCTTCATTTGTCCTTATCACTCACACATGTGAATCGCACGTATCAGAGATGTAAATAGCACATACAATATGCACAGCGCCGTAATGTATTGCCTTTCTGTCCTTAAAATGAGGCAGATCTATTCAATAATTCATAGGCTAGTCAGAATAAGGTTTGAACCATGAATTGTAATGAAGTTATTCAATTTTTCATCGTGCTGCATATATACATTAGAGCGCACATATAGAAGTGAAGGTCAATGTGATTTGTTCATTCATTCCATTAGACCTGTGTGTATATGTCTATGTGTGTGTGATGTATGAGAAGCATGATTGAAGGATATTTATGCATGTAGGAGTGTGATGGATGACTGTGTGATATTTTTGAGTGATATGTGGGTGTGTTGATTTGTTATTTGTGTAGTAATTTCTGTGAACATGTGCTGATAGCTAAAACTGATCTGTAAATAGATTTTTCCATTGAAGTTTCGGAGAAGCATGATTAAATAATTGTATAGCAGTCGCTATAATTAACTTTATAAATATTGATATTGACACACAGAACAGGTTTGGAAGAGTAAATTGCATTAATAATGACATCTTTAAGTTGATGTATTGTTTCTCAAAGTAATATGAGAATATGAAGTGAACGTGTTATCTTGTATCATCAAGATATTTTCATCGAAACACTACAACGGCTTATTATTTCATAATACAATTTACATAATACATAAATGACAATTTATAAACTTGATTTTACTTATAAACTTGATTTTCAAAAAGAAGGAATTGGTAACACTTTATAATGGTCCATTACTTAATGTTAGTTAATGTATTTACTAACAATAAGTATGAATAATCTTGTAAATGTACTAATAGATTATTAAAATCGGAAGTTGTGCTTGTTAACATTAGTTAATGCACAATGATTTAACATGAACTAATGTAATTTAACTTAATAATAACATTAATGTTAACAAAGATGAATACATACCATAATAAATGTATTCTAATTGCTTGTTCATGGTAATAAGTAAATTAACTAACATTAACTAATGGACCATTATTTTAAAGTGTTACCAAGGAATTTTATTTTGAATTTTAACAGTGGTATTACAAAATAACCAAGCGACTTCAACAAAAACTCCCGAAAAACAGTGATTGAAATTAGAGAACAGCAATGATTATAAAATAAAGTAAATTTATAATAACATTTCTGAAAGTTATAGCCGTCTTTAAATGTGTTTAAAATGTACATGTAACTCATGAAACACATGAAATATTTGTATAATTGCTTGTTTACTCCTTTTAAACTAACTTCAAGTAGGACTAGTTTCCTCAAAATTTCTGAAATTGTTGGTTGTTCTCAAATTTTGACTGTCACTGTGCAATTAATACAACAATTACACACAAAAAGATCACTATTCATCAAATCAAAAACATAATCAATTTTAATGATCAAATTTGTGCCACTGGATGCTATTTTGTACTTCCTTTGCTGATGCATGTGTGTTTTTTTCTGCGTTTGTGTATCTAACAGACAGTAATTAGGGCAATTACCATGACTAAAGCCATAACAACAATGTCATCTGGGTCTCAGTTGTTAATGAGAAAGCGGCTCGCAAGCGCACACTCTCATAGACAGAAACTGGATAAATACTTACCTGTCATTGCATCAGATTCCTCATTGATTCAGATCTGCCCGCTCTACTTCCTAAAAACAGCAGCAGACGCAACCTCCGTGCAATGTATGTGGAACGTTTTGTATGTCGCATTACACTGCATGCATTTATTTATAAGTGCGTATGCTAGTATAATTCATGATAGGCTGCTGTTTTCATGCGTACTAAATATTAATGAAGCCAGATAAAAAAGGTAATTGGGACTTTATATCTCACAATGTCAATTTACACGCAGTGAGATATTAATGCAATACAATAAAGTCAGTACAGTACAGTCATAATTGTGAGGAAGTCTATAAACTTGCAATGTGAGAAACAAAGACCAAAAAAAGCAGAATTGCAAGATAGACACTGAAAATGACAAGAAATAGAGAAAGTCAGAATTCTAAGAGCCTACAAACGTGCAACTGCAAACTATTTTGAGATCACAATTGTGAAATATGAACTCAGAATGTTGAGATATGAAGATAAAATTTACAGAAATAAAGTTACAATTACAAGAAAGAGTCTGAGTTGTGATGTGTGTAAATATTTAGCAGTTGTGAAAAATGGAGAGAAATACAACCACATTTCTGCTTTACATACTGTAAACTCAGAATCATGAGAAATAAAGAGTTTATACTGTACATCTCAAATTGTGACTAGTATTTATATGTATATTCATATAAATTCAACAAAATTCATATAGATAAAATTTGCTATTACAATTATGTTTTTACTTCTTTGCCAATGGGCTGTTTTGTTTTGAACTTCTGCCAGTACAGTACTATACATTCAAAGCATAACTTTAACAGTGTACATTTACTGCATTATTTATGGAAGCTGTACAGACAAGCTCTCACATCTCTGCACGCTATATGTACTTGGCTTGGCAGATCTCAGCTTTGCTCGAGGTTCATCATGTCTCAGTGATTTAAAGTGGGATGCTGAGCATATTAAATGTTGTTTTGTTCATCTTGTAGCCAGACGTGCTTTATAAAGGATGCATAGTATGGATCACTTTTGCTCTTCTGTAAATGTGTGTAGGGTTGAGTGTTTTCTTCCCTGGTGATTTAAATAATTTACTCTGAGATCTTCAGAAAAGCTTTACCATTTAAAAAAAAAAGAAGTAAATTACTATAATAAATGTATTAATACATCAGTTTATTTCCATATAGTGAATTGAGAATAAAAAAAAAACTTTGTTTATCTTGTTCTAAGTATTTGATTTGCTATGTCATTTGTCGTGTTAAATAAATCTTTAAAAACGGAAGAAGAGTTTTGCAGCATGTCAGTGGCAAACTTACAGCTCATATAAATCCTACCAAGATGCAGCATTTTTTCCCCGCCTCCGCTGCACAGGATGAGAACACATTTTTATAAGTCTTTGGATCAAGAAAGCGTCTGAGTTTGCGGTTTATTTCTTCCTCCCTTAATGCAAAACATTTGCTCTGTCTGAGTGCACTTGTTTCCCAGTTCTGGGTTGCGGCTCGAAGGGCATCTGCTGCATAAAACATATGCCATAATAGTTGACGGTTCATTCCGCTGTGGCGACCCCTGATAAATAAGGGACTAAGCCGAAGGAAAATGAATGAACGAATGAATGCACTTGGAGTAAGGACACGTTCCTGTCACATATCACACAAGCACATGTATATAAACTGTCAGAAATGAATTTAACAAAAAGGGGCAAAAATCTACCTGTGATGATTGGATTAAGCTTAAGCCATTTATGACCTTACTAAAGGAAATAAAGGATAAAGGAAAAGCGGTTAACATGTTCGCGTGATGACCATGTGTGCTGTCCACTTATTAAGCATAATTGGCTTAGTGTAATCAGTCTAAATTCAATTTCGATTTCAATTTTGGCCTCCAGCGATTAAGAAAAAACAATAATCGCACAATATCACGTCCCCCTTTTCAGCAGTCCACTTTCTTCCCTCTGCAAAGTCCAATTTCATGTGTAAATCAGTAAAATCATGTAACTTTTGCAGCATGGCATGTGCTTGATTTATTAAAGTGTATTAGATTGATTCATGTTTTAAAAAGCACACTAGACATTTTATGCTGCTCTGTGCATGCTCTCAACCTGAGAGACCAGCAGAACATGCACATCTTTTAGCTCAAGCTGAATGGTCAAATGCGTGCAAAAATGTGTTTTAATTAAATAACCGTGATTACAATATAGATTTTTTCCATAATCGAGCAGCCCTAGTTAAGAATGTGCATGCATTTGTATTTCTAGCACTGTCGGGCATGGATGTGAATGGGATGGGGGTTGTTTATGTGTTTATTCAGACTGATGTGGTGGGGAGAGCACACAAAACGCATTACAGCTGTGGTAGAGCCAGACAAATAGCATCTCTAGCATCTGATTCAGACAGACACACTCTGACAGACCATCAGTTGGGGGTAAACTGTGCCACTTCATGCCATGTTGTCCTTCAGGCAAGAAAAATGAGACATACTGTTATCTCAGGGCATCCTATCAATTAAGAATAAAGAATAAATAAAAAATGAATAAATGCTGTATATTAAAAGGATTGTTCACACAAAAATGAAAAAACAAATACTTACCATTTACTCACACTCAAGTGGTTATAAACTTCTATGAATTTCTTCATTCTATTGAACATAAAACAAGATATTCTGAAGAATGTTGGGAAAACAGCCATTGTCCTCCATAGTATTTTTTTGTTCCTGCTATGGACATCAATGACTGCCTTTTTCCAACATTCTTTAGAATATCTTGCTTTATGTTCCACAGAATAAAGAAATTCATAAAGGTTAAGAACCACTTGAGTGTAAGTAAATGGTGAGGAAATTGGTCATTTTTGGCTGAATTATCCCTTAATAATTTAAGAGACCACTTAAAAATGTACCAACATTTATTAGGTAAGGGTTTGAGTAAAATGTTAATGTTTGATAGCTTCTATAAAGATCTGATAGCATTTCTTTGACGTTGCCAATATTGTTTTTGTATTTAGAGCACTAAAGTACATTTTAATTTGAAAGTACATTTATATAAGAAATGTCAATCTCCATTGTCTCGGTTTCTCCCTTTCAGATTTACTCAGACGCAGACTATAATACAAGCACAAAGGCATCTGTTCTCTCTTCCAGTCTTGAAACCCAAACACTCCTGTTATAATTAGCATCTAAGCCATTTACGCTGCAAGTCTGTGAATCATTATATTACAATTTGCCTTTATTTTCTTGAAAAGGCTGCTGTTCGCTCTGTATGTTGAGTTGTGTTTACTGTGGTTGTTGAGGGATCTGGACTGCCTGATTGATTGGCCACATTTCACACACACACACACACACACGCACGCACACACACACACACACACACACACACACACACCTTTCTGCAGGGTTTGACGTCAGTTCCAGTCTCTGTTCATCCGCTCTGATGCACTTTTGAAAAGCTCCTCTTGTGCAGAGGCTTGATCTGAGTCTTTGTGAGGAGGACGAGGCCTTTTATCTGAGCCACACATGAGCTCGTGTACAAAAGCAGCTCAAATGCCATACACAGACTGTTTGGACTGACGCCTCTCTGCCTTTCACACACACACACACACACATGCACACATACATGGTGGAGACCTTATAGAGACTTCTGTCATTCTTGTGCTGAGATAAAAATGAGTTCAGTCTCTTAGGGCTGGGACACACTAAACCGACGGTCAGCCATTGGGCTTCATTGGTCCGTCGGTCAGTGTTGGTCCGGCTAGTTTTTGTGTTCCACTTTTTAGATGATCAGACATATTTGCAGGAACGAGTCCCTCTGTGGTGATTGAAAATTACTGTGATAATGGCTTTGTTTATGCTTTGTATGTGCACGTCGAAAGTTCTGGTTTCCCATTCTGAACAAGAAAATGAGAACGAGACCACTGCCCCCTGTGGTGCAGAAAGACACATCCCCCCACACAGGTGCAGGACATGTGCTCTTGAATCAGTCAGCTGCTGTCCGTTTGGTGTGTTCACGGGCAGCTTTTGGTCCAGACGTGAGCCAAAGCAAGGTGACAACACAGTTGGTTTTAGTCAGTGCTAGTTATTTAGCGTCGGCTTGGCGTGTATTGGCCCTTCATTCATTAATTAATTAATTCATCCACACCTCCATGCTTTCATTCATTCATTTACACTTCCATGTTTTAATTCATTCATTCATCTTCACTTATGTGCTTTTATACATTCATCCACACTTTCGTGTTTTCATTTATTCATTCATTTATTCTTATGTTCTCTTCTGTATCACAGAATAAAGACAGTCTAACAGGATGACAAAATTTAGTCCCTTTAGGACCACATTTGGGTGATTTTTTAAAAATTCTTTTTTTAAATCAGACCATATGTGCTTTCCTTTACTTTCCATCAATGCTGTTTCGCTTACTGTTTTGAGATATTCTTTAATAAAAAAATTACGGGATTAGTAAATGATATACAGGATGTACCAGATTAGTAAATGATGACAAACTTACATTTTGGGTGAATTGTCTCTTTCAGACCACCTTTGTGCAATGTTTTATCATGTGCCCTCTCTGTTTGTCTTTCCTATGAATTCACCACATGTGTGCACAAAGTAGAGAAACATTTGTTTGGCTTGATTCGTGTTTGCGCAGTTGCTCTTCTTTAGCATGTCACTGAGAATATTTGCTGTTAGAGACATCTCTTAATGCATTTGTGACTTTCCATTGACAGCAGGTATTTTTATACAGACCTAAAGATATTTAACAGACACCCTCGCAGAAAGATTTTTTAATTGTCATTTATACATTATTTATTATCAATATTAAACCATGCAGACCATACTTTACAGTTTTGGACTCCATTGACTTTCATATATGGACAGACGAAGAAAGACTGTCTTACAGGATGATAAAATGTTAACAAAATGCTAATGTTTAGGTGAACTGTTCCTTTACAACCACCTTCACCACATATTAAAATGCAATTTGCGTTTATATTCAACCAATTGTTCCCTTTTTGTTTGTTTTCCCACAAATACATCACTTATGTACACAAAGAAGAGTGAAGTTTGATTGGTTTAATGTCATGTATAAGGAATTGCATGCTCTTGTGCATAAATCTAAAGATATTTATGTTTAGACTGAGTATGCATGCAAGCTGATTGCTAGTTTCCGTTAGCTGTTAGCCTGATTCTAGTCTAATCTCTCATCAGTACAAACAAGCACTCTTGACAAAGTTAAATGCACAGCATTTAGCATCAACAACAACAGTACATCATGCTAAATTGTAGGTTTCAATGTGTGTTATCTAAGCAGGACTGTAACCGGAGGGTTAAGCTAATGCGTCTGCGGTCACAGAGTCCAGACCTCACTGTAGCTAGCCTTCATTAGCTTTTACAGAATGCTGCATCTTATTAAAATAAGCAGAATAATGTTTTGCGTCTTTCCCTCCCGCCTAAGTGGCTCTATTTCAAAGGCTGTTTGTTGGGTCAGAGGACTTAGCGGCTAATAGAGAGTGTTTTGTATTAATTCGCAGTGCAAAATCAATGTGTTTTGATGAGTGGCTGAGCTTTAGCGAATGCTAATGTATTCAGCACTAAACGCTTGCTGCCATGGTTACCGCGAGGGCGTCTGAAGGTCGTGGTGAATGTGCCGCTGCAGCATCAGGTGATCAGACCACCTGCAGGTACACAGACGGGATGAGAGAAGCCGGGGCTGCTGGGATTGATTCAGCCATCACTGCTGGGTGTATTCATGGGTGTAAATATTCACTTGCATTTACATTCATTCATTTAGCAGATGCTTTTATCCAAACTAACCATGCAAATGAGGAGAAAATTGAAAGAAACAGCTAAAATTTGTAATTAGTTACCAGGACTAAAATAGTTTTTCCTTGTAAAACTGTATCGTTCCACTATAGTCTTTATTTACAAATCAAGGTAAATTACCAGTTAATGTTGAAATAATAGCTGCTGATAACAAAAAGGCAAGTAGCACTGATTTTAAAAAATATACTTTTAAATATAATTAATTTCCTTTTTAATAATAAAGTAAAAAACAATTGCTTTTCTGGCCTTATTACTATTGCCAAATATTAACATATTTTACACACAAGTTTTTCAATCAATAAATTCAACATGCAAAGTGATGAGGTCATGTGATGATATAGCACACTTGTATAGGCTGTATACATAAAGAAAGAGGGCCGGATAAACACACAGAATGAGTGCAGATGGATTCAGTACGCTTGTCCGCACATTGTCCCATAAGGCTGAACAGAAGCCAAGCAGCCTGTTCAGGACATCCAGCGAACATCACCCAAAACACAACCCACACACACACACACACACACACACAACGCACACGCACGTGCACGTGCACGCACACGCTCACCCATGCCCACGCACACGCACACTCTATCTGTGCTAAATGTACCAAAGAGTGGGAACTTTTTTGGAAAATAATAAAAACAGCACAACCGTGTGCAACATAGTCCTTTTTCTTTATTCGTCCGCATACACTCTCAGTGAAGATCCTTGGCACTTTTGTGTGTCTATATGAGCACTTGACTATTAATGAATACATATAGAGTCCTTCAGAACATGCATAAGCGCTAAATCTTTTCCAAACCAAACGGCGTCTGGCCGTTTGTGAAGCACACCCTCATTAAGATAACAATAAATGTGATTTGTTAAGCCAATTTAAAGCTGGATCTGTTCACTCGAAGGCCCTTGTGTCCTTGGCTTGTACTGGTTAATTAAACCAATGTAAATTGCGTAGACGGAGCAGACGGCGAATTTTCTGTCTCTGGTGTTTCAGCGCTGCAGCATGTGGAGGCTTTGATGTCCTGTAATTCATTCTGTCGATCTTTTTAAATGGAAGTCTGTCCCAATTGCCTCCAGTTGCCATTGAGAATTAAAGCAAATGGGGGTGAAGGGGAAACGGGATGAGAAAGTTCATGCATTATTCTCAATCTTCAGGCTTTGAGACAATTTTGAGGAGTATGGATTTATGTAGTCTCCTTTAACTAATCTTTAACTCTAATCGTTTAACTCAGAATGTCAGAACGGCAGAATGTCTGCAGCTTTCATTGTCCATGGACTGCTAAAGAAGAAAAAGTATGAGTAACATGTAAAGCAATCAATTACAGTTAGTTTAATTAAACATTTTAAGGGATGTAAAGTTGATGTACAATAACAGACTAGCGTGCATGTTTTCGTGTCTCAAGCAAAACACTGATTTTGGTTTAGTTGATCCTGTGCTTTGTGTTGTAAAGTTCTTCTATAAGAGGATTCAGTAAGGCTTTGTATTAAGACAGACCATCAACAAAGACAGAATCCTTTGATGACTCGTCTTGCTTTACATTGATTTTTGTGGTGCAGTAATATGTCCCGCATCCTAATACTATCTGCAGTGACTGTCACCTGTTGGTTTTAAAACCGATTAGTTGACATTAATTAAAAAAGTGAGTAAACCTGTTGCTTTTAATGTGGTTAATATACTTCAGTTTAAAAAAATGGTGGTAAGCTCATTGCTTTTAAAGCGCTTGATTGAATTTAAAGCAGTTAGTTGAGTTACTTTAAAAAAAAGTGAGAAAACACCTTAAGATTAAGTAAATTAACTGTGCATGATTATAAAATTAAGCTAAGTCGACTTAACAGATCCAAATTACAATGGTTTACAATGGTTTTAATTAAAGTAATGAATCACTTTTTACAATGTAGCAAAAAATGTTCAAAAAATATGGTGTATTTGACCACATGAGCCTTTTCACAACAAAATCAATCCAATTGAATGCATTTTTGACTACCTCTGGAAGCTTAAAACATTTTAGACACCGAAGCTTGTATTTAGCGCCATCAACTTGTGATCTGATTGGCAAAAACTCATGGTCATACCAAATGTAAACATGGCATAAAGATCTTTCAAAAGAAAATGCATGAGGAAGACAGGTAAAAATGTGCTTCTTAGCCTTTTTTGCCTATTTTAATCAATAAAAATGTAACAATTTTAGCTTTAAAGCATACATGCATCATTCACTTGCCATTATTATGAAATCTTTCTTTCGTTGTTGTTGAAATATTCTTTGTTTTCCCCCCACTACTATCCGTCTGTTCAGTCAGTAAGTGATTGTTCATAAGCTACTGAACATGCACTTATCTGTGTATGTCTGCACCAAAACTAGGTCAGTGTCTGCAGAGACTCTGTCTTTTCTGCCCGTCTGACACCCTCATTCTTCTGTCCGTTGGGGGAAGGCAGAGGTTTACTGCTAGCTAACGTGTGGAAATGTTGGACTGGAAATGCTTTCTGTCATATCTTTGTGGGCGATGGCAGGGTTGGAAAACTCCTCCGTGACCTCTTCATGCTCCGGCACCCAATTATAAAGCATCAGAGACATTTCGAGAGTGCTTTTGTTGGTGGTGTAAAGTCAACATGTTTATAGTGTCATTTGAACTGACAGAATTAGAAAAACAAACCGAATTGTCTTATCGTTACACAAAAACAACCTTCTCGACATCTTCAGTGACATTCACATCGTGTTCTTTGGTTGTGTCCGTTCCTCTGATTAGTATGTACTTCAAGTTGATAAAAGGAAACTAGCAAATAGCAATAATTGTGCGTATTATATGCTCAGGGATGAGTTGGGTACATTTGTGTGCTTGACTTGTGTGTGTTTTTAGCCTTTCTGTGATTAAAGTGATAGTCAGTGTGTGTTAATAATTCAAAAATCCATTACTTTCACCTCAGTGCACGAGCTTTCAGTGGGAAAACCACTTTGTTTTCTAAAAGGTGTCCTCTTTTCGCCTCTGTGCACACAAAACCTCACGTCAATCCTGGAGTTCTTGTAATAGTTAGCATGCTAATGCTAATTTGATGTTCTTGAGCTTTAATGAGAGGACATTCAAGCAATTAAGGCCTAAATTTGATTACATGGCAGGTCGAGAGCGTTGAAGAGGGCAGGATGAGAGAAAATTATCAACGAGATCTCTCTAATTTCTCAATTGCGTTTTTTAAGAGAAAGTACTTGGATTCTGTTCTTAGAAAGTGTAACGGCAGTTTCTCATGGTCAGGTGGTAATGAGCTGAAGCATTGGATTTGAGGAGATCATTTGATTGGATCAAAATCTGTGTAGTGCACATTGTAAAAACTAATAATGACAAAAAGTCATGACAGCACATTTTTATGTTGCTTTAACTTATTTTAATAAGCTAATCAGGTTTCAACTGCATTTTTTTAGTTTACAATGTGTAACTGAATATTTTTAGTCATTTTGATTGAAGTTGAGATGGCTAGAAAAGTTCATTTGATTCAACAACAACAAAAAAAAAGAAGGCAGAAATAATTTTTTTTACAGTGCAGGATGACTCAATTGTACTGTTTGGCTTGTTTTCCAGAGAGAAAAAAAGTTTTAAATGCAATTGTCTGTTATGAGGTAATTTTGTCAGCTTAAGTCTGACGCTAATAAAGACAGAATAAATGGCCAGTTGATATTCTGTACGGTTTTTAAAATGACAAATTTCAGGTAGGCGCAGCCTTTGAGAGAACACATTCCAAAAACACTTTTTTTTTTTTTCAAATGGAAAAATTGCTTGGCTTGGCTCATGCATCATGCGCAGAGTCACTTTGTAGTTCCTTTGACAGCAAGAATGTGCAGAATGGAGGATTAGTAGATGAAGATAGAAACTGCGCAGAGATTATTTTAAGAAAGCAGGAACTGTAAATTTTCCCCTTCTGTATATTTTCTTGTCATAAAAAATGAAAGGAATTAAAAAAATTTAATACATATAAAACAATGTAATTAAATATTTAAAAATAATATAAATATGGCATACTTACATAAAATAACATAAAAATGCTACTTAAAAAAGTAATTTATAATTGTAATACATTTGAACATAAAATGACTATAATTTATATATATTTCTTTTTTGCAGCCAAACAAATCCAAAATTTGTTAAATTATACATTAATTAATTGATTGATTTATTTATGTTTTTGTCCTCTATTTAAGCATTTCCTATTCTTTATGTTGGTTTTAAGAACCTATTTCTTATTTATTTTAAATAATTACAGCAATTTTAAATAATAGATTTAATTTGTATTGCACAAATGCTATTTTATATGTAGTGAATAATTAATAACTGTTTTTTATGTATATGTTTTTATGTATAATTAATAACTATGCTTTTTATGTATATGTAAATCAGTTCATTAAATTACTTAAATGAAAACTATTTAAAGTAAATGTTAATTATTAATTAACTGATTACTGTTTCAGATTTTTTTTATCTTATTTTGTTGTAGTTATTTTACTGTTTAGATTGAGCTAAAATTCCAATGATATACTAATGACAAGTGTTTTCAAGTGTATTTTTCTATATCCTCTGTATTTCATGGGCTGTGCTTCTCTGGAAATTTCCATCAACAGTTTCTGTGACTGTGTCTTACACAAAACAAGCTGAGGCAGAGCAGAACTCACAAGGAGCCTAAAGGAGAATCAGTGTAATTCGAGATCATAACTATTGAGCAACATGAGTCATGTTTCATTTAATTCAGTTTTTTCTTTTTTTTTCTTCATAGCTGTGGTTCCTTACTTAGAACAGGAAGGAGAAAGATACTCGCATTAAAAAGATAAGATCGTTGTTTCTAATGCTAAGTATGGCACAATCTGCGATGGGGGAGGAATTAGTGTCTACGGATTAAACAAAGTTTTCTGACAACCATAAATAATCCACTATCTTTTCTCACCACCCCACCTTCAACACACACACACACACACACACACACACACACACACACACACACACACACACACACACACACACACACACACACACACACACA
>CAIGQV010019029.1:5765053-5777870 GCA_903798115.1 Danio jaintianensis
TAACCATGGTGACCTGCAAAGAAACGCGTGCAGCCATCATTGCGTTGGCTTCACAGGCAAGGATATTGTGGCTACTAAGATTGCACCTAAATCAACAATTTATAGTATCATCAAGAACTTCAAGGAAAGAGGTTCAATTCTTGTTAAGAAGGCTTCAGGGCGTCCAAGAAAGTCCAGCAAGCGCCAGGATCGTCTCCTAAAGAGGATTTAGCTGCGGGATCGGAGTGCCACCAGTGCAGAGCTTGCTCAGGAATGGCAGCAGGCAGGTGTGAGCGCATCTGCACGCACAGTGAGGCAAAGACTTTTGGAAGATGGCCTGGTGTCAAGAAGGGCAGCAAAGAAGCCACTTCTCTCCAAAAAAAACCATCAGGGACAGATTGATCTTCTGCAAAAAGTATGGCGAATGGACTGCTGAGGACTGGGGCAAAGTCATATTCTCCGATGAAGCCTCTTTCCGATTGTTTGGGGCATCTGGAAAAAGGCTTGTCCGGAGAAGAAAAGGTGAGCGCTACCATCAGTCCTGTGTCATGCCAACAGTAAAGCATCCTGAGACCATTCATGTGTGGGGTTGCTTCTCATCCAAGGGAGTGGGCTCACTTACAATTTTGCCCAAAAACACAGCCATGAATAAAGAATGGTACCAAAACACCCTCCAACAGCAACTTCTTCCAACAATCCAACAACAGTTTGGTGAAGAACAATGCATTTTCCAGCACGATGGAGCACCGTGCCATAAGGCAAAAGTGATATCTTAGTGGCTCTGGGACCAAAACGTTGAAATTTTGGGTCCATGGCCTGGAAACTCCCCAGATCTTAATCCCATTGAGAACTTGTGGTCAATTATCAAGAGGCGGGTGGACAAACAAAAACCCACTAATTCTGACAAACTCCAAGAAGTGATTATGAAAGAATGGGTTGCTATCAGTCAGGATTTGGCCCAGAAGTTGATTGAGAGCATGCCCAGTCGAATTGCAGAGGTCCTGAAAAAGAAGGGCCAACACTGCAAATACTGACTCTTTGCATAAATGTCATGTAATTGTCGATAAAAGCCTTTGAAACGTATGAAGTGTGGGTAATTATATTTCAGTACATCACAAAAACAACTGAAACAAAGATCTAAAAGCAGTTTAGCAGCAAACTTTGTGAAAACTAATATTTGCGTCATTCTCAAAACTTTTGGCCACGACTGTAAGTTCCCTAACTGGGGACTATATTTTCAGGCGCTGTGTAATATAATTGTGCCTGTTGCAATGTTATTAGCACAGTTCCTTGATTATTACACTGGAATGAGAGTATAGTTCCTAGCCATATCTGCCTAGCAATTTGTTCAGTCTTAGTACACAATGTAACTATAGAAGATTAAAGTTTTAAATAGAAAAATAACCAAAACACTTTAGTCATTTTTGAGCAAGATGCTAATGGTCTAATACGATTCAATGATCTATGCTAAGCTAAGTTAGAGTGCCCCTACAAATCCAAAGGTCGGCTGAATAAAACTCAAACTGTTTAACTCTAGGGGAGTTGTAAAAATAGCTTATTTTAAAAAAGTGGAGTTTTCCTTTAAATCCTTGTCTAAATTGACATTTATGGGAGCATTCTGAAATACAATTTTGTCGTTATTTTTGTTTGCTGCATAGCTGTGATGGCTCAAGGATCAAACATATTCTGTCTGATGATGTGCTTTTCTTATATGTCATACTGACCTAATTTTAGGTTGCTCAAAATGTGTGTTTGTGTGTGTGTGTGTGTGTGTGTGTGTGTGTGTGCGTGTGTGTGTGTGCAAATCTACCTCACCCCATTTACATCCATTGTGTAACAATCCTGGCACAAGTTGCCCTTCTCTGTCAGGGCAAAAAACAATGTATGTTATGTGGGTGGGGAATGAAGCATCTGTATTTGTAATAAACAAACCTTTCTGTATGATTAAATCAATTGCATAATCTTGGTTTATGGTACACTTTACGTAACATAATACAGTCTATTATCTGTGTATTGTTCAACAGACTGGTCTCTTGCAGTGTCGCAGTAGATGGCAGTGTTTAAATGATGTAACATGGGCACAAACGCTGACATCAAAAGCAGGACCGCATCAATATTCAAGTAAGTGGGAGGCAGACAAATAGAGGACAGACGGGCAGCTGGTTATAGCAGAGGCAGGGTCCAGTGCGTTTATTAAATACCATGCAGGAGGAGGAAGAAGACAGCTGCTCTGAGGGAAAGACAGACCCAAAGATTGATAGGGTGGAGAGGGAGAATGTATATGGGTTGCATTTTTCTTGGCAGCCCTTCAAAGGTTTTTAATACTTAAAGGGATAGGTCACCTTAAAATCTACTTTATGGTATTTATGGTTTCATAAAGATTTTTGAACACCCTTATGAACTTTCAGTAAAAAAACAAGGTTATTTATGATGGAAAAAAGTTCATAATGGATACATAATGAATATATAAACATAATAAATGAATATATAAAGGTACTAATATTCTATACATTTCCTTTGTTGGTAAGCTAAATTGTCCGTAGTGTATGTGTGTGAATGAGTGTGTATGGATGTTTCAAAGTGATGGGTTGCAGCTGGTTTACCGCTTCGTAAAACATATGCTGGATAAGTTGGCGGTTCACTCCGCTGTGGCGACCCCAGATTAATAAAGAGACTAAGCCGAAAAGAAAATGAATGAATGAATGAATATTTAGTTAAATTCTAAAAAAAACTTTTTATAGTGAAGTTTATTTTATTTTATTTTATTAACATTCTTTTTGGTTATTTATTATCATTGTGATTCCATGATGATCATTATGATTCTATAAGAACCTTTAACATCCATAGGAACTTTTCATTACATAAAAGGTTCTTAATGGTGAAAATTTTCTTTAGAATTGTTACATTTGGGCTGTACACTTCTATATTGCAAATGTTTTTGTATGTTGATTGATTGCACTGATGCCATAAAGAATCTTTTTGTTTCCCCAAAGAAACTCTCAGAGAGCAGTTCTTAAACCACTACCTTTAAATAAAATCTAAACCAATATTTTTTCCCCCAGTTTAACCAACCTTTTGTGTAATAGATGTTCCATGGACTTTAAAGGACTTCATGGAACTATTGATGCAGATAAAGAACTTTGTTCTCAAGAGTTTATATGTGCAAAATTTTTAATTATTATTAACAGAACAAATCCAACACCACAGTCTGGAAAAGACACAAGGTTCTTCATGGTGCTATTGATGCAGATAAAGAACGTTATCCTCAAGAGTTTATTGTACAAAAAACACAAAATTAAAAATTATTTAAATTCTTAACAGAACAAATCCAAGGCCACAGTTTGGAAATGATGATTTCTAGGTGCACGGCTGGATCTCTTTAACGCAACAATAGACAATAGACGCCCCAGGGACAGTGTCGTTTCTAGTCGCCCTTATTTTTGATGCATTCAGCACACAGTAATCTGTTTGTGTTTTTTCTTGAACTAAATAATTCAGACAAACGCAGTGACCTCAGGGCTGAGGGACAGGATGTTCTGAACATGTCCATGTTAATTCTGCATTAATGAAGGGCTGTGGAGGCCAAACACACGTACACACACGCACGTGCATGGACACACATGTACAAGGACACAATCGCAAACTCAAACATGCTGCAATTCATACGCACAGACACATGCGTTTACACTTATCCACATATACTTGCATATGCAAAGTTTGTGTTGAAAGAAAGCATGGGTTTTCATTTACTGGCTGGCTACAAATGGACTTCTGGCTCTTATGAAATCATAAGCAGTTTCCCAAACTTTAGATGTTAATGAAAAATAAAGCCTACAGGTAAATACATTTGGTCTTTAATGCTCAGCCACAGAACTGGAACCAAACAAAGGCTTTTGTTTTGTTGATATTTGTGTGTGTTTGTATGTGTGTGTGTGGTTACACCTGCTCTTTCATGTTTTAGAAAGATGTTTGGCATATATAAAGTCAGGTGTGGATCTCTGTTCTTGAGGTTTGCACTTGCATCACTTTGTATCATCAGTTCTTTTGCCATATGAATGAAGAGAACTTGTGTGTCCTCATTGTAAGTCAAGCTGTATCAACACTTTGAGTATTTGACAGAATAGTATTAGTAAATGGTGTGGTTAAAGGAGTTGTATATGAACCTCCTTACAATTTACTTTCATTTAGTCCTTGAAAAATACAAAGTATGGTGATGATACACTGGGCAACTTTTAGAGCAATGTTGCTGGGCAACTTTGGGAAATAATGCCATCATTGGGCAACAAAGTGAGACACAGGGCAACCAGATCAAGATACAATTTTGTTGCCCGTTCTCAATAGAAAAGACGTCAAGCAACTTTGCTCTTAAATATTGCCCAGCAACATTGCTCAAAAAGTTGCCCCATGTATCATCAGCATTATACTGTATCAAATCATGCTTTTTAAACAGTTACATAATGTACTTTTTATTTTTTAGAGTAGAGAGGATTTTTTAAAATATCCTCCAGCCTGCTGACTGCTTTGCAAGTCACTTTTTTGTGGGCTCAGTTCTCACCTTTTCTTTTTTTTTAAATCTCCAACTTTGTTATTTGAATTTAATTGTTATATATATAAGTCGTATTTATAATTCACTGCTAACATAAATGCATAAATACAGCTGTCTGCATTTCTAATACAGCTTGTATCAAAATAGTTTACAAATATTTTTTAATACTGACATTGTTTTATAACTGTTAACTCTTTAAAAGTCAAAATGTGAGTGTTTATGCACATTCTGTAACTAATAATTTTACATCAATCATTAACCTGTCAGCTTCTATATGCCTATAAATGCTTAGGGTTTACACCATTGATAACAACATTGTTTTCAAAAACCCAAAATGCAATTATGTAAATGAAGTCAAAACGCATATTTTTGTTTGTCCATAGTATTTTTTTACCTAAACAAAATGTTAAACAATTTTAAGTTAAGTAAATGATGAGTTTTTATGTGAACTTTCCATTTTATTTCAATAATTTTAGGTGTTATTCAACATTCTACACTCAAAATAAAAGGAGAAAACTTATTTAAAATGAGCTGAAACAACACAATTCTTGAGTTTTTTGGCACAACTTAATTGTTTTATGTTCAATCTACAAAAATTTGTAAAAACTAATAAGTTAACAATAGCAATAAGGATAATATTGTTAGTGTTATAGTATTTCGCATTAATAATAATAATAATAATAATAACAACAACAACAACAATAATAATAATAAAAGTAATGACAGTAATAGTAATAATAATAATAATAATAATAAAAGTAATGACAGTAATAATAATAATAATAATAATAATAATAATAATAAAAGTGAAGTGAAGTGAAGTGTAGTAGTGTGGCCAAGTATGGTGTCCCATACTTGGAATTTGTGCTCTGCATTTAACCCATCCAAGTGCACACACACAGTTAGTGAACACACACATACCGTGAACACACACCCGGAGCAGTGGGCAGTGGGCAGCCATGCTGCGGCGCCCGGGGAGCAGTTGGGGGGAACGGTGCCTTGCTCAAGGGACTCACCTCAGTCGTGGTATTGAGGGTGGTGGAGAGTGCTGGTCATTCACTCCCCCCACCCCCAATTCCCGCTGGTACCGAGTATCGAGTATCGAACCAGCAACCTTCGGATCACGAGTCCAACACTCTAACCACCAGGCCACGACTGCCCACCACCAGGCCACGACTGCCCAGTAATAAGTAATGACAGTAATAATAATAGTAATAATAATAATAATAATAATAAAAGTAATGACAATAATAGTAATAATAGTAATAATAATGACAATAATAATAATAATAATGTAAAAACAATAGTAATAATGGAGAAAAAATAAAATAAAAAGTATGCATACCCAACGCATACCACATTTATTCTAACTTCTGTGTCAGTGATAATTATTTTGTTGTTGCTTTAAATAGTTTGTTGTCATAAAGTGACGAACACAATGACTTTTTTTGTTGTTGTTTCAGTCTGCTAGCTGTTCATTACTCACACAGTGATCAGATGCATTTGCATATTCATAATCTTTCTGTAAACGTGTGTGATGAGTATTTAGGTCAGTCAGTAATACTCAGTCCAGCTGGTGTTGAGAGGCTGCTCTTTCACTGTTTGTGTGTATTATGCCGGCCTCTCACAAACGCGCACGTGCACATATCAGAAATCTGTCCCCCCGAAATCCTTTAAAAGCATGTCGGCCGACACACAGCCAGATTACAGCGATCTGACAGTGGCTGATAGCACCATCTGTGTGCTAATTCAATTTGTGTCATTACAGAGGACACTGGATGTCAACCACTAAACAGTAAACCACCGGTGGCACCTGTAACCTCTGAGAATAATCATCGCTGTAAAAAGCACAGTGATAAAGAAAAGCACATAATGGTTAACGGCTAATGCAAATAAACTAGTGTTATTTTATTAACCCTTTTGTTTATATTAGATTGCTAGCAGGAGATTTTTACACAGATGACCTGTTTTGTATACCATAAAGCAATTCACTCAGCTTGACCTTCCATTTCCAGTATAAAAATATAAATTGGAAAAGATATGTGTTTTTTCTGCTTAAAGGGATATTGCACCCAAACATGAGCGATTTCATCACCATTTACTCAAATTCAAGTGTTTCTAAACTTCTATTAATTTCTTTCTTCTGTTAAACACCAAACAAGATATTCTGAAGACTGTTGGAGACCAGCAACAATTGACATTTATAGTAGGAACACTATGGATGTTAATGCCTGCTGCTTTTTTAACGTTCTTTAGAATATCTTCCTTTGTGTTCAACAGAAGAATGACACTCAGATACGTTTGAAACAAGTGGACGATGAGTAAATGATGACAGAATTTCATTTTTAGGTGAACTGGCACTTTAAATCTTGGATATTTGAATCAAATTATGCATTATATTCTATTTAAAGTATATATAAATGAGTTTTCTGAGATAATGAAGTTTTTAGAATGATCATATTTCAAAAATAGGAAGCAGTATGAGAATGTTTTCCCTTTGGAATAAAGAAAAATGTAATTGTGGCTTTGTCGCACAATTCTGAAATTCTCCCTGAAATTACGAGTTTATACGTCACAATTCTGACTTTTTTTTTTTGCAGAGTGGTGACTTTATATCCCACAGTTCAAACAATTAAGACTTTTTCGGCAAGTTTGTAAGCTGCAGTATGTAAAGTCAAAGTTGTGAGACATAAATTCAGTATTTGGAGAAACTATGCAGAATTGCAAGATATTCTGAGAGGAAAAATTTGTATTAAAATTGTAAAAAAATAAACTAGGAATTTCATAGAAATAAAATTACAGCAGAACAGAGAATTACAAATCACAATCTTAGCAATAAAGGTACAAAATCTGTCACTGGCACGGTACCTATTCAAAAGGTTCATTTTTGTTACTAACAGATCCTTAGAGGTACATTTTAATACATAAAAAGTTTTAATACCTTTTGAAAAGGTACCATCCCAGTGATAGATTTTGTACCTTTATTTCTGAGAGTGCACAATCCTGACTTTACATAGTTCATATCCCACAACTATATGATTTTTCACAGCATCAGTAATATTATTAATATTAATTAATCATTTTTGATTGAAACTAGTGTTCAAGCATTTGTAGTGTATATTGCACATAGTAGTGTTTCTTCAGCTCATAAACCACAAACAATAGTTACATAACACACATTGCTCATTGAACTAAACAGTTTTTTTTCCTAATTAGAGAGGACTGTGTTGGCCAGTATAATAAGTGTTTGTAGTTAGTGCCTGTGACTGTCGGTAAGCAGGAAAATAACCACTTACACAGTCTTCCAGTAAATGTAAGTCAATGTAGGTGAGACGGATATAAACACACAGCAAGCGCATAAAAAAACAACAACTTTATGATATTTGCATTTGTTTTTGTTTTTTTTGTATAATAATCTCGCTGTATTTTGACTGCCTTTTTCTGGTCTTGTTCTGTTCTTATGTTAGAGGTGCTTCTCTCCACACATGTTTGTTATGTGTGTGTATTAGTGTGTGTGTGTAGTTGAGACTTTAAGTTTCTGGATGATAAAAGAGCTAATGAAGGATGTGGGAGGCCAGAGCCACATAAAAGAAGCCTGAGTATTTCCAACAGATGCAAACGACACACACTTTAATCTAACGAGCTGCGTTCATTTCTTTCCAGGGTGCAGTTGGGAAAGTAACGGGTGGGAGAAGCTTGTTTGTTTTTATTCACATCTGGTTGAAAGTATGTGTTATGATGTGTTGTGTGTAAACTTTGGAAGTCGCCTACACAGTTAAACACACTTGTGCGCCCACAGGAAGACTCTGTGTGTGGGTCTGGACTTGTCTAAATTGAAGGGACACAAAAGAATATAGTAAAACCTGAGATCAGCTGGGCTGTAGTGTGGAGACCACACAAGGAAAGTGGCTCAATAAATGGAAATCCAAGTTGTCCATGAAAGTTTAGGGGTTACAGTGGAAAAAAAAAATCTAAATTATGAAAACACACACAAAGCACAGTAAAAAATGTGTATTTGTGTATTTATTAGTTATAGTTAATGTTGCTGAGTTAAATGTTAACTGTGTGTATATCTATGTATGTGTATATAAATATTAGAATTGTTTTTTTCCATTTTCAAATTTTTCATTTTAAATGATAATATATATATTTTTATACTTTTTAAAAATTAATAAATCAATAAAATAGAAGCATATAAAGAATTATTATAAAAACATTTAATTATTTTTTGTATCAAATAACTATTTTATATATATTATTATTGTATAATATTAATATGTATATAAATATCACTATTATTTGGTTTAAAATAAAAAATAAAAGCTTTAATAATATTTTAATATTAATATTTCCCTATTTTGATTGCTAAGTAATAGTGTGTCTGTTTGTTTGTGTCTGTCTGAGCACAGAAGGAAGGCAGTTTCCAGACAATCCAATTTAATCCACTCAGAAGACTGGATTACTACCATGTCTGTACATAAACACAGACACACATTAGACTCAGTGCATTATAAAATGACTCTGGCTTTATTTTTTCCCCCAAACTGGCCGAGCTCATGGGAGATTTGAGGGTCTGGTCTTCACTTCAGCACACAGTGATGAGGAGGGACAGCCGGCGCTCGCTTTATTTTAAGTGGATTGTCTGGGGTTCCTGGAGCAGAAAACACTGACCCTCAGTTTCTGTCAACACTGCGTGTAAACAAACTACCAGCTGCACAGTGCCGCAGTAAAATGTAGCACATGAATCATTTCAGTGATTCATGTAAATGAACTAGATCAAAATTAAAGAGGGCGACGCGGTGGCGCAGTGGGTAGCACGTTCGCCTCACAGCAAGAAGGTCGCTGGTTCGAGCCTCGGCTGGGTCAGTTGGCATTTCTGTGTGGAGTTTGCATGTTCTCCCCGTGTTCGCGTGGGTTTCCTCCGGGTGCTCCGGTTTCCCCCACAAGTCCAAAGACATGCGCTATAGGTGAATTGGGTAAGCTAAAATTATCCGTAGTGTATGTGTGTGAATGAGTGTGTATGAATGTTTCCCAGTGATGGGTTGTAGCTGGAAGGGCATCCGCTGCGTAAAACATGTGCTGGATAAGTTGGCGGTTCGTCCCGCTGTGGCGACCCCAGATTAATAAAGGGACTAAGCCGAAAAGAAAATGAATGAATGAATGAAAATTAAAGAGAAAGTTCTCCCAAAACTGCACATTTGCAGTTAATTTACTCACTGTGATTCCATTCAAGATGTACATATGAGATCAAAAATACAGAACAATTGATGAACTCTTGATTAAAAAAAAAAAAAAGAGCTACACTGTAAAAAGAAATTCATAAAGGTTATGGTAAAAAATGGCAGCTGTGATTGCCAGAATTTTACATTTAAAAATACAGTAGAAAATTATATTTATAATATATGCTTATATTATATATTAATATATTAAGGAAACCTACTGTTATATTACAGATTTTGAATCTTGATTGTTGAAATCACTGCCATTATTTACAGTGTAATTTAATCAATATCATTTAAAATTTGAAGGCATTGTGTTTGTGGCTCTACCATCTTACAAAGTTACCAAGGCAAAAAAAATCATTTATTTTGTGGAAAACATGGCATTAAAATTAGAGAACAGCAACAATTATAGTGCAAAGAAAGATTCCACAGTTCATTAACTATATTAGTCATAACCATATATATTGGCCATAACCTTTTGGCCAGAGATTTAGATTCAGGTTTAGCTCAGGACTCTGGGCTGGCCATTTCATTATTTAAACGTTTTTGAGGAACTGCTTTGCCAGTTTTGCTTGGCAACAGGGGGCTCACTGTTCAATTGTGCAATGAAATCAAGGAAGGAACCACATGTTGTTTATCATTGCTCTTCATCTGGACATCCTGCTTTTGGAGACTTTTAGTCACTTTAGAACAGCTTAACATTTTACAGCAAAAACTGGAAAGTTTGGCTGTCAGTTAAATTACCAGCAGTTGCCACATTAACTCCAATAACTGTGAGGGATCTGAAAGTACTCTCTAATTTTGATCAGTGCTCTTTTCAAAAACCTCATTTAAATTTTTCACATTGTGCTTCAGAATTTATGTAACTCATGAAATGTGCTTAATATGCACCTGGTGGTAATTTAACTGCTCTTATCAAGACTTAGCAGTGATCTTCAAATCTAGACAATTGTTACTCTCTGATTTGTGTGTAACTTTTTCATCAATGGAACTTTACAGAAGACTTTTTGCTTACACCACGGTCCTTGTTGATTCATAAAACAAGTCACAATACATATATAAACTACTTTAAATGACACACCTATTTAAATCTCTGTGTTTAGTAGTCAGAAACTCACCCGCCAATGACCAGTGCTTATCATCATACTTGGGCCATATCTTTTTGGGGGTTATAAAATTGGCACATTTTCCATTTCCAAGCAAACAAGTCAAGGCTGTACAGCATTAATCATCAACATGTCAGCCGGTGGTTCGATGTGAGACAGGTTGACATGGAAACACAGTGACTTCTCCAGATTGAGAGAGACGCTCGTCTAATTTAAACACCCTTCAGCACGGGGAGAAAACAACCTTTCTGAGGGGACAAAGCAATTTGACAGCGTTATTATTGAAATTCTCTCAACAGGTCCGGTTTGACAGTTATTTATAGTTTGTATCCAGGGTGAAAGACAGCAGATGGTCTGAGATGATACGTTTGCCTCTGAAAGGTAGCAGTACAGCTGTTAATATGTGTACATTTCAAGCTGTGTGTGAACAGGCCCTCTGTTTGCTTTCTGAATACAGTGCTGTATGCAAAAAAAGTTCTTAAAGTTGTTCTAAGAGATGAACGGGTATTATTCTCTGCACATTTTGGTTTTAGGACAACTTTGCTGTAAGGTTTTGATCCTCTTCAATTGCTGACTAGTGTATATGTTTTAATAGGACTCACACCAGATGGCAATTAAAAACTGAACTGACATTGCCTTATCATAAAAATGTCACATTATCTTCAATTAGTATTTTGAAGTAGGTTGGACCACTTGATGGTTGATTGTGACACAGATGATGTCAGTTCAACCTGACATTTTCTTTGAAAATCTAGTATAATTTATGTATTTTGAATACATTGATATATAAAAAAATGTACTGGCACTGATATGTGACCCTTAACCACAAAACCAGTTAGGTTGATTAACCTCATAAGAGCTGAATAAATAAGCTTTCCATTGATGCATGGTTTGTTATAAGGCAATATTTGGTCGAGATACAACTATTTGAAGGAGGGTTCAAAATTCGAGATCTAAATATTGAGAAAATCACCCTTACAGTTGTTCAAACGAAGTGCTTAGTAATGCACATTTATAATCAAAAGTTGAGTTGTGATAAATATATATTTAGAGTAGGAACTTTACAAAATATCTTCATGGAACATGATCTTTATTTAATATTCTAGTAATTTTGGCATACAATAGAAATCATCAGTTTTGACAAATAAAATACAATATATTTTTGGCTACTCAGAAAAATATACCCATGCAACATAAGACATTTGTGGTTCAGGGTAACATAACTTTAAAGATTAATCATCATATGGTATAAATGATATAAAAAGTATAATAAATCTAAAAAGATATATTCAGTTCACACTTAAATACAAGTTATGGAGCTTAGTGGGCACTGAAAGGGTTAAAATGGATCTTTCCAAACCTTTTCAAATCAGTTTTATCTGCTTTTGTACGGTGTCCGTTTAGCTTGATCTAAAAACTGATCATCACTGGAGCGAAAGACACAAGCTTATGAAATGAACATCTGTCTACAGCAGACGTGCTCCTGTAAGCCATACCCAGACACTTTGTTTCAAAGTTCACCAGGAAAGCTCCTCAAATCAACCCTTGGGAATGAAAATCTAAAGAGCGCAAGCATGAAGGTGGTTTGCTTTAGAAAAAAAAAAAACTTGCATTTCAAGCGCCATTAAAATGCAAATATGATCTCTGAAGGTTTGCATATTTCCTTTTGTAAATGATGAATCGTCTTCAGGGAGACTCAACTCGGCAACTGGAAACCTCTTTCTGTCTCTTAGCACCTCTGCTTAGTTTGAGAGAGTGCACTTTCACACAATACTAAGCATCTTTTTTTTTTCCTTCTTCTCAAGGGACTGCATGATTGGCTAAAAGAGCCACTAAGCAGCCAATGAGAGGCCTGTTGTCAAGCAGTCTTGGCCGTCTTTGGCGTCACCTATCAACCTCTCCCCCAAAACACAAGCGCACACACAGACACACACACACACACACACAAACACACACACACACAC
>CAIGQV010019029.1:5777970-5827574 GCA_903798115.1 Danio jaintianensis
CACACTCGCACACACACACACACACACACACACACACACACACACACACACACACACACACACACAGAAAGGCTAATGTGAGCTGTCATGAAATAATAGCACGTCTTGCCATCCTGAGCCCCTGCAGATGCACACGCTTTAAGCCCAGATCTCAGCAGTAGACAAATCAGCAGTGTTTCTGCAAGTCTGTCTCATGTCTGTCCTCTAATGCGCTCATGGGTGGCCCTTCACCCTCCTTCACTAGATAAGCACACAATTTGGGGGAGGAGAAGTATTTGGAATTTGGAGTAGGATTTGTTATATTGAACTTTGAGCTTGCTAACTTTTTGATGACACTTAGGTTTTTGATATGATTCAAAGTACGTTTTAAAAAAATATCCGTAAATTAAGAGATTTCCTTATTTTGTGGTTCAAGTTTTTTGTTTTTTTGTTTATTAATGCATTTGAATTGGATTATGGGACCTAGATCTTTCCTCTAACAACTTTTGATGTTGAGAAGTTTGAAAAAGTGACTTTTATTGACATTTTTTAACAGTTTGAAGTAATATATTGTCCGAGTTGGTGTTTTAGGGTAAGGTACAAAAACCTAGTAATACATTTCCAGTATGTTTTCTGTTATTTTATGGACTTATTTCTATACAATATTTCTTTACAGTATTTAAACTACTAAAATGTCAGTAAAAGTCACTTTGTTAAATAATGTTGATGTTGAATGTTTAATGTTGAGTCACAGAGTCAACAGAGCATAGATCAAGATCCCAATTCATAACTGTAAATAAGCACAAAATACAGAAACTGTTAATTAACTGATATATATTTTTTTTACAGTGAGTAACTTTCAGCTATAGTTAAAATGTCAAGGCAGATCTTCAAGGACCTATTTATTATAATGTATTTAGCTACTATCTACATATCAGTATAGGTATATCAGTATATCTATATACTTATATATAAGTATAGACCTTATAAAAGATAGATGACTGTATGTTTATTTGCAAAAAGCAGATAACTCTGTTTTTACAAATTTTCAGATGAGTGCGCATTTTTATGGTGTGCATGGAACAGTAAATCAGAAATCCCATTTTTACATTATAGTATAGTAGCATAGAGTATATACCTGTATGGAAAACAAGTTGTAGACTCTCTGAATTTGTGATATAGTTGTGTTTGGGTCATGTTTCAGACTTGTTTACATTCATTTTTAGACAACAGAGTGTACCAGAGATCATTCTTTGATTTGAATAAACTAATTTAGATAAAGAATATTTATCTTTTTATTCGTTGTTCATTTTAAGTTAAGTTTAAGTTATTTTTAAAAAATCTTTATTTGAAGAACAGACGGAAATGTGATATTTACCTGTAAAATCTTTTAAATGCTGTCTCCCTTTAATCAAATATGGTATATTTTGAAATTGCCAAGTTAGTTTGCTGATAAAATGATCTGAATTTTAAATGTTTTCTTTAATATATTTATATTCATAATCGAATCACATCTAATTTGAGTGCATATTTAAATTCTTATCTATGTATTCTGAGACCGTTTGTGTGTTTGATTGATTGGGAAATGCAGCATTGATACAAGCGTCATGAAGCATATGGTGTTCTGCCTTCAGCTGAGGCTAAATACAAACATGCGCACACACACACACACACACACACACACACACACACACACACACACACACTCTGTACATATGGTCATCTGAATATTCATGCTGCAGGTTTCGGCAGAACTTAAAATCACAGTCTAAGTTGACAGGCTTTCAAGCAGCTCTCTGCAAATCTGTCCGTGTCTCTCTGCCTTTGTATTTTGCATTATCTTCAGAAGATCGGCAGCTGTGTCTTGGTCTCTGGCGTCCTACATATGAGCACAGATCAATACAATGCCTATATGCATCCGTCTGTGTTCATGCTTTTAATAATCCTCACAGATACAGAGAGCTGCATTATATAGATTGCTCTGTCTTTTACATCAGTCTCATTCTTCCATGGTAAAAGGGGAGTCAAGCGTGCCACTTCTCGTCATTGACACAAACTTACTCAGCTTTGACCTTAATGCTCATCTGATTTGATTTGGGATCAGATGTATTTCAGTAACCTATAGCCAAGTCGTTCAGATGCTTTATTGTATTGCTCTAGGAAATAGGAACTGTAAAAGACTTGGTTTTATAATAAAATTGATTGCAACCTTTTAAATAGATTTGCTTTCAGATAAAGCCATTTTTATATTTTAATATAGACTAAAAATACTTCTTGGTTTGTGTAAAATGACTATATAGAATATAATGTGTAAAATGTGCATGTGTGTAGTATTCACTGTGAATTCAACACAAAGAAACAAATAAAAATGTATTATATAATCATCTATACAGAAACTCACTGAAATTAAGAATTTGTACTAATAGTATATTTAATTCAAGTTTATTTACATAACGCTTTTCACAATAATTATTGTTTCAAAGCAGCAAAATCAGAAAAGTTAATGGTTATTAGTTGCCATAACTTTATTAGTTACTAATAACTTTAATATATAATAATAATAATAATAATAATAATTATTATTATTATTATAATAAACTGCAGTTATATAGTAAATAGGTTATGTCATTGTGTACATGCTCAATGAAGTGTATTTTAAGTGTATATATTTAGTATATATTAACATTTTTTTTATATATATTTAAAAAATATATAATAATAAAAAAAAATGTATCAGGTTGAACAAGCATAATCGGTAAAGACTTAATCAATACTAGTATTTAAAAAATAACATTTTCTTTGAGCTTATGCATTCAGTTATATCTAAACTCTAAATTTTTTGTGTGAATACAAATATACTTAGAATAAATCAAGTGTTTGTGTCTGAATTAGAAGTCTATTTTTAGATTCTGCATTCAGCTATATAAATATGCTGTGCGTTTGCGTCTAAACCGAAATATAGTTTGAGTTTATGATACTAGTATTTTTAAAAATATAGTGTTCGGTGACCCTGCACTTTAAACATTGCTATAGGACTTGCGTTACAAATGTCCCTTTCGTCAACAACATGACGCATGTATCTCATTTTCTCTTTCAACACATCTTGTATCGTTTTTATTGCTCTCAGTGCTTTCCAAAGACTTTCAGTTCCTCTCCACACATCGGCTGATCCACATGTCCAATGAAAACATGAAGAGGGCAGTAATATGCTGGGATATTCTAGACAAGGTTAAGACAACAGAGCAGGGCCCCATCGGGGGCCTCGCTTCAGGCTTCATAGATCTCATGAAAGAAGGACGGATCCGTGAAAATATTTGGATGTTCTAGGCTAGCAAAGTGCCTGAAAGTCTGTGTTTGTTAGTTGTGAACAAAATACACAAAAATCATATACTTGAGTAAAAGTAGATAGAAAATACTACTCCAGTAAAATTACAAAGTCCTAATTTTTATATTTATGTAAGTCAAAGAACAAAAGTACTAGATGTTTAATATATTTGAGTGTTAAAATTAAAACTTTTTTTAATGAATAATTATTTATGTTGTAACTGCAAACCTATTTTTTATGTACTTATTAAAAGTAAAAGTGTATTTTAACTAATGCAACAATGTTTGGTCACACTTTATTTTAAGGTACAATTCTCGCTCAAACTACTAGTCAGCTGCTTATTAATAGTTAGTAAGGTAGTAGTTGGGTTTAGGTATTGGGTATTATTAGAGATGTAGATTAAGATCATACTTTATAAGTACTAATAAACAATCAATATCTTAATAATAGGCAGGTAATAAACCAGTATAGATAATTTTTCGGTTTAGGGATAATTAAAAGTTATTTAAAAGTTGGAATTGGTACTTAAACTAAAGAGTTACCAAATGTTTCATTACCAAAACGTCATGCACTGATAACAATAATACATGATTATTCATGAAAATTCAAGTCTGAGAATAACAAAATAGTCCAAACTGCATAGAATATAACAAAAATGCACAAACAAAAAATGTGAGCTGACAAATATAAACATATAATATAAAAAAGACGTAGCATAGTCAAAATATGTTGACATTTTTAGTAGATATACATTTTTAAATCTACTGTTACTGTTGCTACATAATTGGGTGTTATTTTAATGAACATGTTTACTTTTTAAATAAAACCTATACCAATAATGCAGTAATACACAAATATGGACATGTCCACATTCAAGCATTTTACACAGTAGGCTTAAACAGCTCAACCTTTAACACCAGATTTAGTTCACAAACAACTTACAGTTGTGACCTAAATATGATTTTTCATTTACAATAATAAATCCGGGCACTCAATTGGCATTAGTAACTTGCTGTCAGTCACAAGCACTCACCCTGAAATCACATTTTCGACTCATTTGATTTTGAATTCGTCTCTAGAATTGTTTACTAGAGACTCCCTTTGAACATATCATTTGATTCAGTGATTAATTACAGATACTTTAAAAACATACTCAAGTACAGCATAGTGAAATAAAGATACTTAGTTCCTGTCCACCACTGGCATTTGTGTATGTATGACTGGTCATTGTGCGGTCAGTATCCGTTCATCCAGGAATAAGGAGATATTAAAGTGCTGCTTTAGATTTCTTGGTGATCGGCTCTGAGTTTTGAGAGTGAGCCAGAATTAGCGGTGAGCTGTGATTAAACGTTTACACAGGCTTTTCTCTCAGAGACATAAGCAGCAGACAGACTGTCCCGTTGTTAGAGGCATCAGATGCTCGGAGACCTGATAAGGTTTTATGTGCATATAAAGATAAGAGTTCATTCGCTCTACTGTATGAGGCTGACACAAACAAATTGATTGCTGTCTGTGACCTGTGACCTTTCAAGCCCGACCCCCAGCAGACAGACAGAGAGAAGGGCAGATGGGGGTTTGTTTGATGGGAAGGGGGGTGGCGGTGTCCTATTCTCAGTCAATGTCATTGTGTTCTCTTTTTCCTTTCTGTTTCCAGTAGAAATATCTCTAGTTTCAGCAGAAACTGTTGGTTTTCTATTGAAAGTGATACCATAGTCCAATTGGGCTGCACATGAAACCGGAAAGAACGTCCTTGGTGGTTGAATTACTCTAAGAGACCCAGGTGTGTGTGAGTGTAAGGTCAATACCACTAAGCTTTGATATGCCCAAGGTGGACAGGATCCGCAATGGAAATCGGGGGGCCTTTATGGGCTTTCTGACCTCCGACTTTGACCATTCATCAATTTATGTTTAATAAGCAGCTGTGATGTGTTTGTTCATAGTGCTTTGGCACAAAAAAAAATGCATCTCATTCATCCAGTTTAGTTTAACAAGCACTGGATACATGAAGCTAATGTCATCTTTTTTTTTGATGCAGTTGCAGGTTTTAGGGGTCATTCACACAGAACATGTCTTTGCATCTAAAAATGTGAACGCAGCTTTTAGGAATGTCAGGAATTGCATTTAGCATTTAGGAATTATACCAACTTCCTACTGTAAACAGATGCTCGCAACGCTTTCCCTGCCTCTGAGTTCTTCTGATTGGTCCACTGCTTTGGAACTGACATTGATGAGCAGAGCTGTGTGTAAAAGTCAAGTTATTACTTTTACTTGTTTTTGGATTATTGCACTTTTTGTATTATGTATTAGTAAGTATTATTTGTACAAGTCAAGTTATTATCACGTTTTTAGCTTAACACAGTGTCTTAAAAATGTGGTGCTCATGTGCAAGGTGCTTCAAAAGACAGGTTCATGCATATCAAGCATGGTTACATAGAAAACTATGGAAAAGTAGCGTGCTGGAATTGAGAAATGTATTCTGTGTGAATGTCCCTTTAGCAGAAGATTCATAATTGTTTTTTCACAGTTGTATGTTAGCCTGTGCTAAGCATTATGCGGTCAGCTGTGTATAATAAGCATTCATAGCAAAACTTACATTTGTTTGTGGGCTTACACATTTAGCTATGCATGAGCTAAGTGTTTGGAGGACAGCTGTAGTATATTTTAAGCTTTTGCTTTTGACTATGCATACATAGTATTCACTTATTCTGAAGTATATGCTGATCTTGTGTTCAGCTATATGCAAACACTAATTTAGTGTACAGTATAGTATGCTTTGAGCTATGTCGGGTTTTATGAATACTCTATGCTACATATGTTTGGGTTGAAACTGATATAGTTTGAGTTCATGCATTCTGCTATATGAATATGTTACGCCCTTTCATTTAATCTGAAGTATACTTTTAAGCTTCTCTAATCAGCTATGCGAACATGTTTACACTTTGTGCTTCTGCATTGAGGTGTACGAATTCACTTTAAGCTATTTGAAAGTCCTATGAATTTTGTCAAAACTAACTAATGCATTCTACACTGTGTTTGTGCCAGAACTTAAATAAACTTTTGAGCTAATGCATTCAGCTATACAAATATGCATGTTTGCATCAAAACTGATGTACTGTATTTGAGCTTCTGAGTTCATCTATATGAATAAACCATGCACTTTAAAATGAACTGTACTTACATTGAGCTGAATGCCACCACATATGGGATTTAGAATGCACAGAATTTAAAATGTAATGCTGGGTACACAGCAATTGAGAATTTAAGTATATGTGCAAGTAAATTGCATACAAAGTCAATGCAAACACTGTGTGCACTTCCATTGACAACAACTGAAAAAATATGCTTGGCTCAGGAAAAAAATGCTTCGATGGAGACGCACCCTAACTGCCACATAACTGACAGAATTACAATAACGTAATTGTAGCTTTATGGGTCTCCATGGAAACTAAAGCAGAATACAGTGTAAAGTTTAAAGTTTGTTTGTGTCAAACCCTTGGTTAACCTTCAAGGGTTCACGTTTAATAAGAAGCTGTAGTGGAAACTTGTGGAAACCGTTGGATCAATGTTTATGTAGCCCTCACACACTCAAACACACACAGTTCCGTCCATTTGAACGCTTAAACATTTGCTTTTGTTTCAAATCTGCATTGTCAAATTAGAAAATCAACCATGAGGTTTCTATTAACCATCTTTGACCATCTCTGCTGGGTTAAAGTACAGCCTGTCAGCTTTAATTTCAGGATATATGTAGTCATAAACAACAAGCCTTGTTGAAATTACAGTCCTTTGAGCAAATGTAATTGGACAGCTGGTCATTCAGCTGTCTCCTGACCAGGTGTGTGTCATTACGGCATTAGCACATGCACAAAGGACAGCTCACAAAAGGTTTAATGCAACTCAAGGTGTGCCATTCAGCAAATGTCAAGTCAAGTGTTTAGGCTACCACTGACACCATCTTGTATATTCGAGGCTATTATAAGCTCGTCTTATAATTGATTTTTTCCAAACTGTTGATGCAGCTTTACCCAAACAGGTGGTCTGTTTGGGACAGGCTGTTCTAGTTATCCCGGTAGATAATAGTAAGACAAACACTGTCCTTTCTTTTCAGAGCTCTACTTATCTACTCCAGGATAAAGCTATTGACACCAAAGAAGGAACATTTCTCAGTGTCCTATTGTTTTCTATTTTTATGTGTGCTGCTGACGACTTCATAAACAGGTAGCTGGAAAAGTTTGCTGAAGAAACAATCCACTTGTTCAGTATATACACTTCTGGCCTGAATTCTTATGTAACACAACAGAGTGGACCGGCTGAGCGAATGATTGAAAGTTAAACAGTCCTCTAGCGTCCCCTGATGGTTTATTGTGAGAAAGTCAATATGTTGACTACATTGGTTAAAAAATGGGTCACAGTTTATTTAATATACAATTCACGACATTAAATAAACATTAATTAAGACTTTTAGCCTAACAAACGCCCAATTAGATGCTTATTATTAATTGAATTTAGGTATTGGGTAGGATTAGGCATGTAAGATAGTGATAAGATCATACATACAATAAGATCATAGTGTTAATAAACAGTTCATATCTTAATAATAGGCAGGTAATAAACTAGTAGTAAGTTGTGTAAAGTGTTAGGGTTAGGGTTTTAATTTATATAAGTTACTAATCTAAGTAAATTACTGCTCCCTGTACCATCTGTAGTTGTATACACTGTAAAAAGCGATTACTTGAAAATGTGAGTAAACACATTGACTTCAAATTATTAAGTAAATGAGCTATGTGCATAATTATAAAAATTAAGTGGCGTAACACTTCTAAGTTATTACAGAAATACATACATTTTTAAAAGTAAAATCAACGTGTCATTTTTAAGGCAATGGGTTTACTCACTCATCACTTTTTAATGTAGCATAAACAAAAAACAAAAAAAAAATAGCGTTTTGATTTGAGCTCAGCCATGGATTCACAAGCTGATCTTCATTCTGTCAGACTGCTGACCACGCAAGTCATTTAAGTGCCACTTGAGGCATTAGGGTTTAATGAATGTGCATTATTTACGCATCATGATGTTATGAGGTCTTCATGTATTTGTGGTGGGCCGAAGATTGATTTTACATTAAGAAGCCCAGCGACAGGCTTGACTGGAAACATTTAACTCACTAAAGAAAATGGCAAGACGTGGGACGGACTTAAAAAATGACAAAGACATTTAGCCAAGGACATACACAAATTACAATTTTTAGGGGGGACACAATAGGGTGCTAAGTTGACCCTGGGGGGAGAAAACGCAGAATCTGTAATCTGTTTTTTCATGATTTGCAGAACATGCCCACTGAAATGCTATTCAATGTCACAATAGTTTGTCATATACAGAGCAAGAATTACTTGTTGACATACTAAAAGGCTTTATTTAAGGATCCTAGTTCAGCCCCAAAATACTTAAATAAGTTTTACTTTAAATCTTTATGCTTTGCCACTGGACTTCATATAACTAGTTTTTACTTGTCACCAGTGACTTGAAATATAATAAAATAATATTATATTACAATATAGTATTTAATATAATATACAATATAAAATATTGTATGATCACTTATACTTTTATATATTTTAATAAGTACAGATTTTACATATATACCTGTTACACTGAATGATAGTGGAATAGTGGATTTAGTCCATATTTTGCCATTTATTCTTTAATTTTTTTAATATTAAAGTGGACATTTTAATATGTCCTCTATGTGTAAATAATCAGTAATATCACATTTGCAAATACAGTGACAAGCTTGATTACTGGAAAAAAAAAATCAGACAATTCTAGAAGAATTTAAATCAAAATAAACTGGTGCTGTGCTGGCCTGTAAAAGCAATTTGTGTAAATCTGTCAGATGTTCTGGCACAGTAGATGGAAGGCCTGAAGTACAGTGAATGACAAAGTTGCAAAGGCATCGTGAAACTATCCAAAACTCTGCATTTTCCTGCCAGCTCACGCTCTCCTCTCCTGCTGTTTGGTGGTGACAGCAAACCTCTTATTTTAATCATCTTTTTGTTTTCCCACACTCTGGATAAAGCTGCATCTGCTAAAGCTCTGTTGGGATACACAGTAGGAGTCAGAATTAGACATTCGCTTGCTCAAATGCCTCAGAAAAGTGAAGGAATCTCTGGAGACAAAGGTTTTGAATAATTTATTTGTTTGGTTTGACATCTGTTACAATGAAATACCAAATAGAGGTTGAACAAAATGTTTATTTTTTTACAGTGGCAGATACTTAAACTTTTACAGTTGAATTTTCAGTCTAGGATATTTTGTTATGCCTCACCTCACACAGCTCTACGCACCTCACACAATCCTATTGAAAGGTCAAAGGTCACATAGTCTTAGGAAAACACTTGTCATTGTAGTGCCAATGTACCGGTGTCTGTGAAATGAAGGCAAATAGTATCAATCCTGACCTTTGGCCTTTCAATTCAGTATGTCTATCTCCGTTCCTCTGAATTGATCCGCTAGATTGTTTTTGGATCTAGTGTGTGAGTGAGAAAATTCCCGTAATGATAAGCGTCTTTGAAGAGAGCTATAATACTTAAGAGTCATTTTCCTGAGTGTGTATGTGGAATTTGCATTAAGGAGAAGGGAGAGTCTTTAAATGGGTCCATTAGTCCGTATGCGCATCTATTTGTTTGTGTATGTGTGGGTGTTGAGTCGGTCATGGTGTAAAGACGGTAAAGCAGAAAGCCAGCATGTCTGCAGAGCAGAAGAACTTATACATATGAAGGACGGATGCCACATACTCACTTTGAACACACTCCAGGTAAGCCATGCCTGCTGGGCCGACCTCATTAAAACATATTCAGGATCTGGATTTATGCTCACATGATCAGTTACAGCTTGTAAATGGAAGCTTTCTGGAAACTTTAATGTGGTTGCCTGCCATTTTAAAAATCGTAGGTGTTTAAATTTTTTATTTCAGTCTCCTGGAGCTTGGTTGATGGCCACAGAATTTTGTACAGCATATGGTTTTATTCTTACTTTTCATTGTTAGTTACATGATTGTTTTCTTCTCCTTAGCCATTTTAGCCAAAAATGAAGCCCCTCGTGCTGCTGTTTTGGATTTTTGTTGTGACCGTACACACTTCTGTGCTTCAGCCAAGTAAGTACTCTTGAATTAAACTAATTTAAATAAGTTTTCATCCGTGTTTTAAGGCTAAATATTCAGAATGATTTAGAGATGCATGTTGAATTGCAAAAACATCCAATATGCCCAAAGAAATGACAGTAATCTGCCTATATTCTGATTTGTATTTCTAAGGCATTACAGTATATTTGACAAATGTCCTATAACAACTGAGTCATTATTTATTTTTTTAAACGTATTGTGTTTGTAAAAGTCATGAAAATGAATTACCTTTTTTACTTTAGGTGTAAATGTGACAGTTTTGCAGAATGCATCTGCAGAAGGTGACGTTTGGGGAAAGCAGAGACTTACTCGGTTCATGGAAGCTCTAAACACTGAAGAGGAGAAAAGAAGTGAGGAAGAGGTCAAAATCCATGGGGCGGAAGAAAAAACTGACAATAGTAATGAAGAACGTGGTACGAAAGAAACAGAAATGGAACAAACAATGGTACGCACAGAGGATGCAGAGGAAAAAGAGAAGCAGCAAGGACAGAGTCTGGGTGAACCTGACACATTGGATATCACTGGGTCAACTTTGAGGCAATATAACACTCCTACCATATCTATCACGTCCCATCCAGTTCTGCTCACAGAATCAGCTACTCCACCTCCATCATTCTCCTCCACATCACAGAGACCAGCATCAACTCCAGAGACCTTGTATATCATTACCAATACAAACCTTTCATCTGAAACCACAGTTGAAACCTCAAAACATCACTCAGCAGATGCAATGGGAGGCACCTTATTAGTAAATGAAAGCAGCACAAATGATGACCTTAAAGTGGAACTCCATGTGATGAACATCTCTGAGCTCCACCTAAAGGAGGAAGTGAGTGTAGAAGTCACTGCATTGGCAGCGAGAGCAGGACCCACTGCAAAGGCCCTTCCCAGTACCTTTATGGACAAAGCAAAAAACAAAGTGACCAAACATAAAGACAATAAAACACTGAAAGGGAAGAAAAAAAAGGCTGTAAAGGGGAAGCCAAGGAAGACAACCAAAGTTCAGAAAAAAGCAAAAAAAGTTAAAAAGTTAAATCATGAGCAGAAACTAAAGCCAACAACACCTTCACATTTTCCTTTTTTTGAAGATAACTACTGCCCATCAGAATGTTCCTGCTATGGAAGGTATGTGTCCTCTACATCTTAACCCAGGGGTGTCCTTTGGGGTCATTGTCTTTTATAGTTTATCTCCAACACTAATTAGACACGCCAAAACTTGCTCATCAGGATCTTCAGACTTACAGTACTTGAAACTTACAGGCAGGTGTGATGGAGCTGTTTGACCTCCAACCCTTATTAAACTTACTTGCCTGTTGTTGTTTTTAGCATTCCTGAAGACATTAAAGGGGTAGCTCACCCAAAAATTTATATTTCTTCACCATTTCCTCACACTCCAGTGGTTTTAAACTTGAATTTCTTTCTTCTGTTGAACACAAAACAAGATATACTGAAGAATGTTGGGGAAAAAACAGCCATTGAAATGCATAGTATGTTTTGTTCCTACTACTGATGTAAATAGTTGCTTTATGTCCAACTTTCTTTTATATATCTTTTTCAGAAACTCAAACATGTTAGGAACAAATGGACAGTGAGAAAATAATGGCAATTTTTCATTTTTGTGTGAATTGTCCCATGATGAGATTAGCTTTTTCACGTGTATTGGATTATGTTTGCAGCTAAAATGAAGCTAGAATGCCAGCCCTCGTCGTAACCAAACATTAAATAACTGACCTTAATGTTTTACATTGTAATTTGACCTTGAAACCAATCTCTTGTTTTACAGGGTTGTGCAGTGTTCCGACAAACACCTGGTCAAAATACCTTATGGAATTCCTTACAACTCCCGGTACATTCTCTTAATGAACAACAAAATTGATAGCATTCAGTTAAACTTGCTCTCCCAGTATGACTCTATGGAGTTCCTGGTGTTAAGGAACAACCGTTTAACAGATTCCGCAATCAAGAGAGCCTTTGAAGGGATTCAGCGTCTCAAGAGACTATATGTGGAGCGGAACCTTCTCCGAAGCATCCCTACAGACCTGCCCTCTACTCTTGAGGAGCTACGTCTGGACCAGAACCAGATAAGTGCAATGTCCAATGCAGCTTTTGAACACTGTCCAAGTTTGCAAATCCTTAGCCTGAGCAACAACACCCTGCTGACAATCCCTCCAGGAGTACTTCTTCCTTTGGGCAACCTTCAGACCCTCACTCTGTCCTACAACCAGCTCGTCTCTGTTCCACTGCAGCTGCCCCTCAGTCTTCGAGAACTGTATTTCAGAGGCAATCGCATTCAACGTCTACAAGGTGACATGTTCTGGGGAGAGTCGGAGCTGCAAATTTTGGATTTAAGTTTGAACAGATTGACCGATAAAGGGCTTGGGAAGGCGGCACTATTGAACGCCACTTGCCTCGAGAGTTTGAATCTAGAGGGCAACTTACTGAAGCAAGTTCCTCGCCATCTACCCCACACCATAAAGACCCTCAACTTGGAAGGAAACTTTATCTCAAGCATTAGCAAGGATGCCTTTGTTTCAATGCCTCAACTGGAGCACCTAGGTTTAGCAAGAAACAAAATTGCCAAAGTGGCTCTTGGTGCCTTCAGAGTTCTCCCACTTCTGCATCAGCTAGATATGAGTTACAATGCCTTACAACAGGTACCACGGCAGCTCCCATTGTGGCTGCACTCTGCAACATTTATGCACAACAAGATCCGTTCGATTCCACGTGATGCATTCTGTTGGGGTCGTGACAATGTGTCCCCACTGAGCCGCTTGGTTAAGGTGCAACTGGAATATAACATGATAGATCTGGGTCATCTGGACACGCTGGCCTTCAGATGCCTCAGAGGCTTTCAAGTGGTGGAGCTTTACTGATTGAACCAATTGGGAAGCCCTGGAAATAAGGGACAAGCCAGGGGTAGATGTGGAGTTTGCCAATGGCATCTGGGGCGATGATGGAGAAAATTGGCAAACTTACAGAAATTGCAGTTGAAGATAAGGAAAACTATATAAACTGCAAGGATGCCACAAACTATATGCTCTCTAGAAGATACTTTTGATGGACATGAGGTGTAGTGCATTACGTGACACATATCGAGCACCTTTCTGTTGCTGCTTCATTGATTTGATCAAATATAGCCAAAAACAGAATTTAAGTGTATGTGGCCTGGGTTATTGGTTGTGATGATGTTTACTGCTGTTACATCACTGAAATTTGACTAGATGTTGAATAAGACTGAGATCAGAGTTATTTTGTTTGGATGAATCCCAGTCCCCCTTTTTTTGATATTGTGTTTTTATTCAATGTGACACAACATGTCTTACTTTTGAAAATGAATCCCTCGTTTTCCTAACTTGGCAGTCTACTTATCTCTGTCTTCTCCAGCTAATGTTATATCAGCACTCATAAGTGGTTCTTCACTCCAAATATGTACTGTTTAAAATTCAACAAGGGACATTCTTCACATCGAGTTGATAAAATATTGTCACTATGTTTCCCATTATCTGTAGTGTTTTTCTAAAAATTGCTTGTTTTATTTTTCTTGGTAAGTGCTTGGTGGGGTTTGCTGATTGGCTGCGGTTATTTGTGCCAGATTTGAAGCGAAGAAAAGCGCATTATTCAGAATTTGGCCGAGGTGATTTTGGCTGTTTCTTTCTCTCACACAAGGGACTTAACCAATCCATCTATGCCATTGGCTGCAGTTCCAGTGTGTGTGTGTGTGTGTTTAGGAAAGAAATCTGCTGCAAATAAACATGTTTGGTTGAACATATTTGAGTACCTCAAGGTTATGCTTTTAGTATGAGTCCAAAATACAACTTTGACAGTCACTTGCACATGGTTGTATTCACCAATAGATGGCAGAAGAGTATATTTTAACAAACCTTTGCATACGTTTAAATATTTCTCCCTGTTCAAGAATTACAAAGTTAGTATGCTCCATTAGAAAAGTTGCACATCATTGATCATTCAGCTCTCCGTATTCACATTATTGTGGGTTTTTAATGGTCGTTCTTAAAAAATATTTGTCTCAAATATATATTTTCATTTCAAAGCATATGCATATTATGTTCCTGCTCTAGCATATGAACAAAGTTGACAGGGTCTTGCCAATCTCTTGCTGTCTTTAGTTTCAATTCAGTGAGACTATAAGCAAACCGTATGAGTGTGTGTAAGAGTTGGAAATACAAGGAAGGAGAGGTGAAGAGGGGGGAAGGGGGTGACAAAGTGAGAGCGAAATAAGATGGAAAGAAGCAAATCGCAGCTTCATGTGTTGGGTTGGTGAATTCCATCTGTCTAATAATGCAGGAAAGCTACGTGGCACTGGGAGACAGCTGGAGAGAAAGAGAGCGAGAGAGAGAGAGAGTCAGAGGAAAAGAAGAGAGGAAGACTGAGGGGAAAAAAAGAGAGAAGTAAGGTGAAGGAGATTCTTCCAGAACATCCCTACAGTCCAGCAGGACCCTGACCCCTGATATATATCTTTTTTAAAACTCCTTTTCTTATTACTTGGTGTTTATTTGATTTTAACTCATTCAGATTTGTTTTTAATATTGGCAAATGGGAGAGAGGGTGAGTGGGGAGTTGTCTGTGCAAAGTTGTCTGTGCAAATACAAATACTAAGCATGGATAAATAGTATAGTGTTAAAGATGATCCTTGTAATTATTTGATCAGAATCTTCTATAACAAAGGGACATACTGTACACTATAAAAGGTTCTGGGAGAATATGTTAGAAGAAAATACTATTTCAAAATGTTACGTTTCGCTGTGTGACTAATACTGCTAAAAACATTGTGAAAGACATATATTAGTATTTAATAATTATATGACAGTATTTTTATTGACTGTTTTTAACTGACCAGTGTTAAAAATGTGGTGATGTGAGACAAATTATCCTCAGTTTAGCAGATCAAGGTTGCACAATTTTCTTCTCATTATATCACATTTGTTTCCTTAAGAATGTATAACATTAACAATTTTTTGTAACACTTTATTTTAAGTAACAATTCTAACTATTAACTAGTGTTTATTACCTGCCTATTAATAAGACATTGGCTGTTTATTGGTACTTATAAAGTACATATTCTGCATGATCTTATTCTACATTTATACCCAATACCTAAACCTAAGAATTACCTCAATAACTATTAATAAGCTGCAAAGTAAGAGTTTATTGAGACAAAAGTCATAGTTAATAGCAAGAACTGTACCCAAACTTTATTTACCGCTTGCTTTCTGTTTCCCCAGGTTACCTTTTGGATGGTTAAAGTAATAACCCACAATGCATGTACTATACTATAGGTGTGTGCAATTGATCAGTCCTAAGCTAAAACCTTAGAAACCAACAGATTGCAGATATCTTTTCAAAATGTCAACCCATGAACCGAACCCAGGGTAGGTCACAGACTGTTACGTTGCCTGAGGTTAAATAATTGCTTGATATTGATAAAAGTGAACTTAGAAGTAAACTTAGTGTGCAAAATCTATGAGCCTGTGGGCCTGCACTTCTAATGCTAATGCTAACATCTGTGATTCCATTAGGATTCAGTCTAGCCTGTGGCGTTTAATGAACAGAAGGCCTGAACTTATTTACCAGTCAAGAATGTCTGCAAACACAAAGCCAGGAAATGAAACCCCACCCTGGAAAAAGGAAGAGGAATACATGTATAGAGACAAAGCGTCTGTCCAGGTCAATAAACAGAAAACCAGGTCAACACTGGTCTATGGGACCTGCAAGTCATATCAATTGTGAGTCTGGGATTCCTGAATGAATAAAATTGCTTAGTTTGAAATCGTTTTTAAATTATTTTCTGCTTAAGACTTTAACACTAATTTGGTATTCCATATTGTGACCTGCACATGGGTTTGTCCTCGTTTTTATATGGTAAGACAATAAAGGCAGAACAGTTGTTTTTTTCATTAGATTTTGGCTTAATTGGCTTTCATAACATTTTATCAACAATAGTGCAAAGAAAACATCCAAAATAGACATTTAAGTGTTTGTTTTATTACCCATATGTCGGTACATTTCAAATAAAATTCATAAGCTATTTTCTCAAAATGATTTTTTGAACAAAAATTACCAGCTTTATTCTACAATATTTCACCCATTTCTTTGAAATTTTTATTATTATTATTATTATTATTATTATTATTAGTAGTAGTAGTAGTAGTAGTAATAATAGTAGAAGTAGTAATAATAATAATAATAGTAGTATTATTATACATTCATTCATTCATTTATTTTCCTTCGCTTAGTCCCTTATTTATCAGGGGTTGCCACAGCGGAATGAACTATTCCAAGATATGTTTTACTCAGCGGATGCCCTTCCAGCTGCAACCCAGTACTGGGAAATTATTACTATTATTATTATTATTGAAGACTAAAAATTAAACTAGACACTTTGCTTGTGTTTAATATGCTTCCTATGTATTTAAATAGAGTTTGATGCAGACACAATAATGGGATGACCTGTCTTTGAACAATATACTGTACTGTTTATTCCAAGGAATATGGCATTTATGTTTTTACATATGCAGGTATGTATGTTATGGCTGTTGATTTAATATTCTGATTGATGGAAAAATAAAGATAACTCTCCAAGACCCCTTTTAATCTTAAAACAACAATTTAAATCAGACTAGTATTAGTAATTTAGTGTTCAGAATTAGTGTTTAGAGTTTATGCAAGATTATAAATGTTCACATATCTAAATATACATAAAAATGTCACAAGCAAATTTCACAAAACAGTTGCCTTAATGCAACTAATTAATCATTAATAAACTGGGAAAAATAGAGACATCTAATTATTATTATTATATAGCTATTCACCTATTGTGCCTTATTTAAAGTGGATAAAAAACAAATCTAAAATTAAAGCGTGATCATGAGATCATGTTCAGATTTATGTAAACAGTGTAATATTTATACAACTGATCTGGATAAAACTCAACTGTTATTTCATATTTAAACAGCAAAAGACAACTGTACCCTGATATCAAATGACTAAAACTGAACTTTACTTTTTTTTTACCAGAGCCACCTGAGCTCTCCACATTCAAGTGTCTCTGCTGTTACTGCAGCTGAAGTGAGGTGGCGCTTGAGTCAATGCAGACGAGAAGCAGAAACACGGACAGAAAAGCAGGAGGTGGAGCGAAAGAGAGAGTAATCGAGTCAAAGACAGAACCATGGGAGCCAGACGGACCTCTATACACTCACACCCACACTAATATATGGACACATGTATGCATTTACACTTACAGTCCTCAATCCCTCACACCATCACTCTTTCACCCACTTTCCTCAGTTTCATTTAACCCTTATCGAGACAAACCAGCCAATGCAAAGTCCTTCATTTACACACATGCAGACTCCACAAGAGGGCTGCTGTGTTTGTATTTTTCACTTCGGCTGATTCACTTCATTACCATATACATGCAAATATATACGTATACAAATAAAATGTTGTTTTTTTCTGTCCTGGAAAGCTAGTAGTAGTAAAGCCACTCCTTTCATTTGCACAGAGTCTGTGTATGTTTATATAAAACAAGATGCTATTGATTATTGCAGATTAATTAAAGACCATGTTTCATTGTTTTGTCATAAATCTGTGATCATGCCTAATATCCCCCTTGTCTATTTTCAGATTTAGGAAAAGCATGCAAGAAACTTTAGCTCCATGAAGTTAACAAGGTTATGGCCCATAATTGTAGACCTTTCAGGGTCGTAGGACTGCCGGTGGTAAAGCTGAAAGGTCAAAGGTCAGTATACTTATTTTACACCCTGCCTGGTTTTATCCCTAAATGTGATCTGTGAGGCGGGATTATGAGACCCCCTGAGCATTCAGGTGTCCTTTTTAGGGTCTTTATAGAAATTCCATGTTTCTAAAAGACTTTATTAGGTTGTTTTCGAAAGGATTGTGAAAAAGAAATAGTACTTTTTGGCATCGAATTCTGTATTAAAATCGCTTCTTTTTTTTGTGTGTGTGTGTTTTTTTAAAGATTCTCTTTTGCTGTCAAAAGAACTCATACAGAGACTTGAGAATTGTTTAATATTGGTAAGAATTGGCAAGAATTGTTTAATATTAAACTGTCAAGCTTTATCCTAATTTACACCCAGTGTTAAGATTTGTTTTTGTCAATCTGATCACAAGTGTCCGACCTTAAATACAGATGTAAATGGTCTAAAATGTGGTAAATGTAAATGGTCTAAAGCTGTTTCACTTTCAACCACTTCCAGAGGTGGAAGAGAACACACCTGATTGGTTTTCATCAGCATAAATGCTGATATGGTTGAATATGTTTGAACAGCAACAAACAACAAAGAAAGAAATGCCTATGACCAAACATCCTATGGGACATGTTGTTAGAAAGTGCACTAAAACAAGATACTATTTTATTGTATCAAAAAGCACAGATACAATCAGATACATAGTTGCCATCTATTCATGTTCATTCACTTGCTGTCCCTCTTGCTTATAATCCACAACTTGGTTTCATTCATTCAAGAGTATGCAAAATCTGAGCACAAGTGGTCAAATGTTAATACCAGGTAGAAACAGTAATGAGTCTTGACTGACCACCTGTGATAAGAGACTGAAAACATGTTGGAAACAGGGCCAAAAGTGGAAAAATACTGTGCATATAGAGAATGCAACAAGGCACTTCTGAATCCAATTATCGTGACATATTCTGTCACAAAAAGCTCATACAAACACTACATAAAGAGTAAAATAGTTGAAAGTGGACAAAAGAGATGTGAAGGGGAATGTACCCTGTCTACTTGTGATCCGATTGACCATAATGCATCTTAGTGTATATCTTTACCTCTATTTTGCACCAAATGTCAAGTTAAAAAGCCCTGAAACCAGTTTTGTGTGATACATTCATACACAGACTCTGCCTGCGAAGTCATGGTGAATCCTGTGATTAATAATTTAATTCATGTTTCTTCAATGAATCTTTGTTTATTAGTGAAAATATCACAGTTCCAGCCTTATATACTAATGGCCGATCCAGTAAATAACAGCCTAAAACATCATAGCGGCAGCTTAGCAATGTGCTAACAACCACTCTGCAGGTTTTAGCAACCAATTAGCATAACCTTTACATTGTGGCGGAGTTTTCCACAGGCAAGCACTACTCAGATTTTCTTCAGGAAATGTAAAAATCGACTTTTCCCTTCCCTCTCCCCCTTTTTTTTTCATTTGATCCCTGACTGGACAAAAAAATAGTTGTAGAACACAGTGTTTCCTTCTTGAGCAGACATTACCTAAGCACTCTAAAGCTGACACATGTCCTCCCATTTTTGGTCATTTTTTTGGCTTTTAATCTGTCTTGCGTTCATGACAATGAGAACTGGGACAGTTGCTTCATTAGACGAGGTGGAAATGCTTATGAAAACACTTTTGCCGTTTGCCACTAGGAAGAGAGCGTTCATGATGCAGCTCTTTCAAGGCCTGCAGACGCTCAGTAATGTGATCTCCAGCTGTGGCAGACCAGTTTGTAAACTTCATTGTGTTGCTTTCCTTCAAGGAGGTTTACCGCACGGCACATATAGCGATTTATATCTCTCCTCATAACTTTCGATTTGTGACGAAGCCAAGAAATCAGGGAGCTTATAAACAAGCGGCGATGAGTTTGCAGCACTTTTTAATGGTGTATTACGACCCCTAATGAAGTTTCAATTGCTGCCCGAGTGTCTGTTTGGGCAAGTACGAGGCCTTCAGAAAAAAGCTGGATGTGTTTCAGAGGATAATTATTGTTTTAATGTGTTTCCTGCATCACATCGAGGCTGCCTGAGGGCTCTTCTGTGATTGTGTGTGTGTGTAGACTCATGTTATGCTATGATAAACCATCTGGCTTTTATCTGTGATTTTTAGCAGACTCATCGTTTTTTATTCAGCTCTCAAATCTCCCTGCGTGATCCATCTTGAATCTTTGACTCTTCTCTTTTAAGTGCTCCTTTGTTTTATTAACAAGTTTAGCAGTAGAGTCTACACTGCATTCTAAAGCACAATATACAGTAATGGAAAATATGAATTTTTAAACTAGTTTAATATATTTAAAAATTTATATTTTTTATGTCTGTCGTTACTCAAGTCTGGAAAATGTAGATTATTATTGACCCTTGACCAAATTTTTTTTATTTTTGCAATAGCCAAATACATTGTATGGGCCACAATTATAGTTTTTTCCTTTATGCCAAAAACCATCAGAATATTCAATATACTGTAGATGATGTTCCATGAATATTTTGTAAATTTCCCACTGTAAACTCTTTGATTAGTAATATGCATTCTTAAGAACATAGTTTGTACAACGTTTAAGGTGATTTTTTTAGTATTTAGATTTTTTTAAACCTTCAGTTTCCAACTTTTCAAATAGTTGTATCTTAGACACATATTGTCCTATCCTAACAAACCATGCATTTGTGAAAAATTATTTGAAACTTATTTATTCACATTTAAAAAAAATGACACGTATGACTAGGTTTGTGTCTATTGTGTCCATTTGTATCCCATTTAATAAAAAACAACAACATATATTTGCAATAGAAATGCATGGCAGCACTTCATTTTACAGTCATGTTTTGCATGTACATACTATGTACTCATCAGAGGCATTAAATAAACTGGGTAAAAACTGAGTTCTTCGATGAGTACTTAAGTAAGTAAGTATACATACAGTGCTGAAAAATAAAGTGCAACTGAAATCTTTTGCAATATTATACATGTTTTCAATCTTACTTTTTTATTCATTGCTGAAATTCCTTACTGAATTGATATATTGGTTTATTTTTTTAAATAATAATAAAAAATCTGGTCTGCATAAATGCTATGCAGTGTGAAACTGTGCTTGAGCTCCTCTGTTGTGGACAGGAAGCCACATCTGTTTACCGTTATCACTCATTAGAATCATATAAACATGTGAACTCATGAAGCTGAAGTTTTTGTGAACACTGAAGTGTCTGTATTAAAACGCGGTGAGCCAAACCGTGTGTTAATTGTTAACTCTCTTTGTGATATTTTGAAAGCAGAAAATGCAAGTTAATTTAATCACTAATCATCAAATCTGTACAATGTAATAAAAATCTTGAATTATTATGACTTTTCAGTGAATTATGCATAAATATTTGAGTGAAATCAAGAGTATAATCAATTTTCTTTGTAAAACAGGCACACATTTCAGATGGAGAAATGAACAGAAGCAGATGTGTTATGTGTCGATATGAGATCAGTCAAAGGAAACAGAGCCAAGCGGAGATGAGAAGACAGCCAGAAGCACACTTAGGTAGGAAGGCACTTTTTACGCCAGACACACTGCTGGAGTCATAGTGGGTAAGAAGGGCAGAGTTCTCACACTGATCCGTCAAGATGTGTGTTACATAGCCAGCATAAGAATTTTAAATAAATGGGAACACATACACTACATACACTGATTGAAACTGATAAATGGTGATGTAACAGTGGAACAGAAACAGCAGTTCTCTGATCACCTTCGAGCACAGCCAAATGTACTACGATCCAAAGTGTCAAGAATACATAGACACACTGAATAAATGTGTACCCTTATGAAAATGAACCAAGCTTTTATTATATTAAAAACATTTTCATGTATTGATTACGATTTGTACAACATTGATTTTGCTATAAATACCCTGATTAAACTGGTTTGTGTAGCAGTAGGGCTGTTTTCACTCAGAAATTGCTCGAAAATTGCACAATTTTCTTTGGAAGGATCGTAGAACTAACACATTTTCTGGTAAAAACATATTCCAGTAATTGTCCCTTTTATAACAACTTACTTTTTTCCTCCTAATGTAGTTATTTTAGATTAGTTGTGAATCCCCTAAAGTGAGCAGTATTGCAGATACGTTACACAGATATAATTTACTGTTTGGCGTCGATTGCCATTAGCATGTTGCTAACAGCTCAGTACGATTATTGATTTTTAGAGTTGTACGTTAGCATATTGCTAAGTTAACATACCAATAGCCTACTCTAATAAAATGTATTAATAATAATAAGTACTAATAAGATGTATTAATTTTTATTAGAGGTTCCTCAGCGTCATGAAAAATGAAACTAACAATAAGTTTGAGTGGTGTTTGCCATTAAGCTAATAAGCTAATGGTGCTAAACTAATAGCTTCTCAACTTTTCACCTTCTCACCTACCATTTTGAGTTAGCTTTTCACTTCAGAGTGACTTGTTGTGATTGTTGTGAATCCCCAAAAGTGAGTATGCAGTTGTGTTGCACAGATATCAACTGGTTGGCGTCAATTGTTTCCATTAACATGTTGCTAACTGCTCAGTACGGTTATTGATTTTTAGAGTTGTACGTTAGCATATTGCTAAGTTAACAACCCAGTAGCCTATTCTAATAAAAAATATTAATTCATTTTTATTAGAGGGTCCCCAGCATCATGATAAATGAAACTAACAATACGTATGCGTGGAGTTTGCCATTAAGCTAATAAGCTAATGGTGCTAAACTAATAGCTTCTCAACTTTTCACCTTCTCACCTGCCATTTTGATTTAGCTTTTCACTTCAGAATGACTTTATTTTAAATGAATTAACTAGTTTGTCTAAAACATTCATTCATTCATTCATTTTCTTTTCAGCTTTGTCCCTTTATTAATCTGGGGTCGCCACAGCGGAATGAACCGCCAACTTATCCAGCATATGTTTTACACAGCGGATGGCCTTCCAGCTGCAACCCATCACTGGGAAACATCCATACACACTCATTCACACACATACACTATGGACAATTTAGCCTACCCAATTCACCTATACTGCATGTCATTGGACTTGTGGGGGGAAACCGGAGCACCCGGAGGAAACCCACACGAACACGGGGAGAACATGCAAACTCCACACAGAAACGCCAACTGACCCAGCCGAGGCTCGAACCAGCGACCTTCTTGCTGTGAGGCGAACGTGCTACCCACTGCGCCACCGTGCAGCCCTTGTCTAAAACAATCTTAGCTAAAACAAAATAATCATAGCTTTATTTACAATCTAGAAAAAAATATTTTTTATGGTGTAGTTAAAATAGATGCTGTTGATACTGTTTACTGGCATTCACTAAGGCTAATTTGCTAATTATTTGGGTCAAGGATTTTGAATTGGTGGGGATTTTGAATGATAGAAACTAAAATCTAGTTGTTTTTTTTTATAACAGTTTGATATCTGCTTCCCATACAGGTTCTCTCCCTCTTTCTGTCTCTCTTTTTCTTTCTCTCTCTCGTCTTTTTTTTTCATTCAGTTTGAGGATGGCTAACTCATTCTCTGTAAAACGTTTTAGCGGTAGCAGCAAAGCAAGCCACAGGCACTTGATCTCAGTTATGAGAATGTGAATCCTTTTGCGCAGAATATATGCAAACTGTAGAGCAAACACACATACGTCCAAGAGAAACAGACTGGGCTGCTATTATATTCTCTGGAGCATGATGGGAAGTCAGCACCACTGGGCACAATGGGGAGCCACGTGAGACGATTCACAGTGACATCAGGATTTCATTCATCCCAGACAGTCTTCATTCACCCACGGTAGATTTATGGGTGACAGTAATGTGAAAGCAGCTACTTTTAGAGTTAAGTCGGTCCTATTCTTCACTTACTGCGGTAAAATTGGCTTCGGACTTTAACAACATGATTATCAGTTAAATTTAATGTTGCTGTCATTGGAAGGTAAAGACACACTGTAGGACTGTGATGCACCACAAATTTTGATGGAAAAAGACAATCGAAAATTGTGTTACATAAACACACATATGTATACCATTCATCATCAAACTTCTTCAAAGATGTGACTTCAAAAGAGTTCAAAGTATGTTTCTAAAGTAGCAGCACAATACTGATATCCTTAAAAAGACATAATGCAATAACTCCATGGAAAATGTGGCTCGCAGTATATTTGGAAGTTACCATTTTGTTGAATGTTCAATACAATTTTGCTAACAAATTGCTTGTTACACCATACATAAAATGTGTATCACAAATTGACATGTTGCTAACCTAGATTTAGCTAGATTTGGGTTATACACACTGCAACATTTCTGGCAAGTCCCAACTTTTGTGGTAAAAATGGCTCACAAACTTTGTCAATAGTTTAAAGTTTATCATGTTGCTAAGCTAAATATTCTTTAAGTTTACTATACAAACAGTTGCTTCTTGTCATGAAACGTGGCTCAATGTTTTCAAAAATACCATTTCAAAATATTTCAACATTAGCATGTTGAAGTAGCTCCTCGTCATAAAAATGTTGCTCACAATTGATTTCAAAAATCATTTTGCTGAATGTTATTTTTTTTGCTTAATACCACAGTTTTACTAACAGTTAGCTCCACCATAAGCTGCATATTACATGTGTCTTGCGGTCTTTTCTAGCTGTCCATTAGAAGTGTTTGATTTAGCATTTTGCTAAACATTCACTACGCTATTGCTAACAGCTACACTATGCCTGAACTGCACATTAAATGTGTCGTTCAGTCCGTTGCAGCTCCCCATTAGCATGTTGCTAAGCTAACAACATGGTAACAACTAGACTAATATGGATAAAATGCATAGCGCACAGAATAGTTCCTTGGCATCTTGGAAAAATTTACTTGCAGCCATTATAAGTGTCTGAGCAATTATAAATAGCTTTAGCCTATAAAGTTATAATAAAATATACATAAATTCAGCAGCTTTCAGCTTTATGGAAGCTGTGACTCATAATCGATGTCTGTCGTTTGACATTAGCATATTGCTAAGCTAATTGTGTTTTACATACAGCAACTCATTATGAAACATATTAGAATTTAGCATTTTGCTTAATGTTTGCTACATGTTTGATAACAGTCTACTACACTATACATGAAATTCCCACACAGAAGCTCTTCTTGTCATAATAATGAGACTCACAGTTGATATCAAGAGTTTGACTTAGCAATTTGCTGAACGTTCACTTCACTATTGCTAACAGTTAGCTACATTATGCACAGCATGTTGCTAAGCTAAATGCATGGTAACAGCTACACTAATATGGATAAAATGCATAGCACACAGAGTAGCTTCCTGTCATCATGGGAAACTTGACTTCTGCCATTTTTGGTTCACCTTTCCTTTCAGAATAGCTTCGTCCTCAAAAAACATGCAATGCACTACATTGTTTAATATTTGAAATATGTCTAAAAGACTTAATCTATCAACTCGCAAGATTTTTGGAGGAAGCAATATTCAAATATCTGAGTGTCTTTACAGATTTTGGACAGAAGCTGGCATCCATAATGGAAAAAAACAAGTGGCCGTCTCTTTATATTCTCTCAAACGCATACAAGGAGATAAAAACAGGCGCAGCGATGGCCAGGCGCCGAGGCCGGACATATACAAAGGAAGTGTTTCGTCTGGCAGTCAGTGTTACCAGGCAGTCTGGGCGACGGTCACAGAGAAAAAGGCTGAAAGCTCCACATTGCTCCATTCAGAGGAGAGTTAAAGAAAGATGGCTGACCTTCTATTCAGCCAAACTCTCTGTCAGTCTTCGGCTGGATAACTATGCACTTCGAAGCATGGCATCCGACATGGTGGAGGGTGAAGAAATACTCCCATAATCTTGCTAGAACTGTTTTTCTCTGTACAAGTCAGATATTGCTTGTTTGCTTGGCGAAGGTGCTAAGGTTAGATTCCTTGTGCTTCAAAGCGGTGTGATAAGGCAGACCAGGGAAGGATAAAAAAACTCAAAAGACGAATGGTTCAAGATGTCTGGGGGGTTTTGACCGTTTATTCAAACTTTAGACAGGAGAGCTGAGCCAAGGCCTTGATAGAATCAACAGGATCGCAGAGGTCTGGCAACAATAAGCCAATGGGAACATTCATTCGCGGCAGACACAAAGACAAAAAAGCAATAACATGACTTTTAAAGACAGTATTTGGAGAAACATAGTTACGTAAAGGAAATATTTACTTGCGCTTTCTAGCGAATTGATTTACTTCGCTTCTAGCCAGAAGGAGCTTCATGTTTTCTTCGCTTATTCCGCACACATTTTCTTTTTCTTTTTTTTTTGGTGAGGACTCAATCTTTTCCCCCTTCCACTGGCCCTTTCCTGACCAGCCAGACTCCAAATCTCCTCTGAATTTGTACATTCCTCTTGTATTGCCTAATACATTTTCTTGTCAGGGTGTGTGTGTGTAGGGTATTGTAGAATAGAGTGTGTGTATATTGGATGTTGTTTAGGGTGGGGGTGTATTTTTGTGTCATTTGTGTGCATTCGGGGTGGAAGCATCTGCTTATGTTGTTATCGTTGACATTTTTTTGGTGATGCGCTGCAGACGTTTGGCTCTCTGGGGTTTCTTAAAAACTTCCATCTTTCAGCTGCGGAGGAGAAAAGGATGTTTTTACTGTAACTTGCTGATTCAAAATGTGAAACGATTAGATGGTGCTAATCAGTTAAATCGGTCCAAAAATGTCACCCTAGTATAAAATGATTGTTCAACGTTAATAATATAAAGATTATTTTAGTTTGTTTTACAAAAAAGTTTCGGTCTTTCTACCCCAAAGCTTCTTGATACAATGTATACTTGCATTTTTTGTCCCAATTCATTTAAAAAATACTAGTAAAAAATTGATTTTAGTCTTGTTTTCATCCTTAAAACAAGAAATATTTTCATGATAAGCAACACTATGTAAGATATTCCTTTGTTTTCAGATAATATATCTCCTTAAGTGCTTTTTTACCTTCTTTAATCATTAACCTCACTAAAAGTTGCTAGATTTATGTTAAAAACAAGCAAAAATTAATTTCCAAAGACTGTAAGAGCAATGATAATTCAAGATCTAATCTGTAAAAACAAGTCTTAATAATATTTTTTCAATTGAATTGATCTTGTTTTTGGAATTTTTAGATATTTGTACTGGAAAAAAAGACAAGAAATATTCTTTTAATTTTAATTCTGCTGTTTGACTTTATTACTACACAATTATGTGCTTTTTTCGCACACACATACACACTACTGCAGACATTCCAAACTATGCTTTCAGCTTGACAGGACTGGTAAAGAGATCACATATTTTACAGTCTGTCTGGATTTTTCCATAGAAAATTTTTCTCACAAATGCAAACTCACACTTATGAGTTCCTCAGATAACATGTTGGAACCTATTAATTTGGGTCCTTACATTTTACTTAAAATATTTAGATGCAATGCTGGAAAATTTCTTCCGGCATTTTTCTTCAGATTTTGATTTTCAGAATCCAACTAGTATAATTGAACGCATAAAAATCAGGTTACATTACTTTGCAGATCACTTTAGTTAATCCAGATGAGAAGGGAAATTATACTAAATATAATAAAATAAAATACTTTATGATTAAAGGTTTTTAAACAACCATGTAAAACCAAATGTCTATTCGTAGAATGTTCTGCTACAGGGTGATGGGCTGAGGTTTATCACTGTGTATTGTGTTAATATTCATATACTGATTATTCGCTCTTTATCTCGTTGTGCTTCTGTCAAGCAATTTAGCATTTCATTAGCTTAGCTCGACAGGGCCAACTGAGGCCAGAAGCGTTGTGAATGAGAATTATTTTGATCATCCCTGACAAGTATAATAGTACCTTATTAAATCCATTTAAACATCTATAATCCTATCAGTTCTTAAAAGAAGAGTCTTTTTGCATTACGAAAAATCATTTGTGCAAAATGGAAAGTTCTATGAATGGTAATGCTAAGGTTTTTCATGGAATCATTGAAATAAAGAACCTTTATTGTTGAGTGAGGTTCTTTTGGCTTTTGGCAGGTTTGAGGCTCCTTTTATGGCTGTGTTGGGCTCTGATGGTCTTAAGACTGAGTTGCCAGCAGTAAAAGGTGTGTGATGGAAGCTATAAATCAAAACCAGACTAAACTGGAGTAACTGATGCTAGATCAGCCAACCAGATGAAAAATCAGTCCAACTCTAACTCGACCACCAACATGCCAGATATTAAGAAATTAATTGCACATAATTGTAGTCCAATATCTGAGGATACGGTTTAGTGGTTAGCTAAATTGGCTTAAATAGCAAGGCGGTCTGTCACATCTCTTGAGTTTCAGTATAACAAATACACACTCACACAGATGCCAAGCAGATTACACACATCCTGAACACCCAGTCTTACTATGGTTGTAAAAGCATTGCTTATATATGCACAACTGTGTATGCTTGTCAAGTGTCTTTACTGTACGTATAGGCAGGGATATAAAATCGGTGATGATCCCACTAATAATATCAACACACAAGTTAAAGAAAGTGTGTAGACAGGAGGTGAGAGGACATTCCTCACCGCCCACACTCTCACAGCTGTGTTTTCTCTTAAAGGTCTTCATTTCAGATGTGTGTGTGTGAGCTTCTCTTCGGTCATTGTGGTTGGTGATACACGGATTAGATCAGAGCTGATTTTAATGGCAGTCTTCATCAGAATCAGGCCGACTCAAAAACACAACCTTGTGGAAATTCACAGTTACAACTGTTTTACAAACTTTTTGCCAAATTGGTGGCCTATTTTATGAATTTGTAACATTTTGTGTGACCTTTATATGAGTAGCCACCAATTTGCCTAGACATTGTTATGCTTATAAGTGGGCGACACAAACTTTCCTCTCCCCCAAAAATAATGCAAATTCATGTTTATATCAAAATTAGCAAAATCAAAGTCAGCTTATCATCAAAAAATTTTGCTAGCAAATTTCAACGTTCCTGTAAGTCAAAATGTTTAGCATCTTTATACCTTGGTGTTCTTAAGACCAAAAAAAGAGCTGTATTTGGGAAATGGTAGAAAAAATATACAACACACACACACACACACACACACACGCACGCACACACACACACAGAAAGTCACAAAATAGGTTTATATTTATTTTTCATTGTATATTGCTTGAATTATGTATCATTTGATTTATTCAAATAATAATATTATTTTATTTTTATTTTAATCATCATAATTATTACTAGAGCTTTCCCAGGCCTAAGCATGAGCCTTCAAATGAAACATCGAATGAAAAATACATTTTAGTTTAAATATGTTGCCAAACAAAAAAGCCTATACATTGAAAAAAGAATAAATAAAATATAGGCAATATAGGCACATAACAGCACACCAAATATAAAAATATGGCCAGTTATAACTGACCGTCTCTATTGTCATTTTCCCTTCGTTCTCATTTTTTTATATTATGAGAAAGCAACACAAGTTTGCCTATATGTTGTTGGGAAGAAGTGAGCTCCGTCTCCTATTCGCAATTAAACCAGCCTTAAAGGAAATGGGCTCTGATAGAGTAGATGTGGAAGGGGATGGATGAAGGAAAGGAATGGATGGTTCCACATTTTCGATTTATTAACAAGTGGATTTTTTAGATCCGCTTAAAGAGCTCTCACTGAGGGTGAGTGTTTTTTGCGCTGCTAAGCTGCAATGGACCTTTTTCACATTTCCGTGTTTCTCAGTAGCTAAAGTTGTCATAATTGTCAATTATAACTTAGAGCGCAGTGAATGGGAGAGTACAATAAAAATATATATTTGTACAATCCTATTTGCTGAAATAATGAAAGAAAAACGCCACAATAGTGTTATCAAGACTTTAAGAAAAAGGAAAAAAATTGTGTAATAACGGCAGCCAGAAGAGAGAACAACGTCAAATTTACTGTTCCGCCCATACACTCTGCATTATGTACACCTCGCACAAGTGGTAATTTGTTGTTTTGTAATTTGATGGAAAGATGATATAATTAATACATAAACACATATAAATGTTCATACGTTTAAAAAAAAAATTCTATATATTAAAAACTTTAAAAGGATTTAAGATGCTGATGACCTCTAAACGCATTATAACTTATTTTGAAAACGTCTTGTGAAAAGGGTCCATTGTTTCTCCAACTATTGCGTTTTTGCAGCGCACATACACTTCGGTGGACATGCTCATTGACTGCGCCACTTGTTGTGTATTTTTTTTCCTGCGACTAACCGACTATCAAAAACATAGTCGACCAAGCCTGCTCCGGTCAACTATTGACTAGTCGACTATTAGGGGGCAGCCCTAATTATTACAAATATATTTAAATATATGTACTGTATATGTATACATACTTTAAATGTATATATATTTATAATTATAATGATTAAAGATAGACAGACAGACAGACAGACAGACAGACAGACAGACAGATAGATAGATAGATAGATAGATAGATAGATAGATTTAATAATTAATTAAAATAACTTACAATAATACAAAAAGCCTTTCTCACAAGTGCGACTGAAGTCTAAAACCTCGACTTCCCACTGAGTGCTTTTAACTAGTTTATTTTACTATAGTGGTTTATTAAATAATTGGAGTGTGTTTGGTGTGTCAGTGACTAACATTGATGGGAAACGGCTGGATCTGAGGAGCAGATACGACCACACACATAAGCCGCACAACATACTTGTAAATAATCTTTTGCGCCATTTTCATTGCAGTTCAACCCTCTTGTAAATATCTTTAACCTCACAACATGTAGCTTGTAGCTTGACGTCATCTTTTGTCTTTTTGTTTTTCTCCAGCTGTTCAGTGGTTGCAGAAGGCAGAAGAGCTTTGGCTTTGGTTTCGCTTGCAGGACTTGATGATTCAAGCAGTCTCTGAAATCTCCATATGTATGTATTTATGCATGCCAAGCATAAGGCAGACAGAGCTGCTTCAGTCTTGCCCACTCCTGACTTGAAGCGGTTCTGAGATTGAATCCAGATTGTTCGCAGAAGTTGAGTCATTGGTCCGATTCCACTTTGCATTGTGTAACTAAACCACTGAATGGCGTGAGATCTCTAAAACAATGATTCAAAGCCTTTGTCAGGTCAGGATGTCTACAGGAAATTTAAATGTGCGGTTTTCACATGTCCAATTTATGGCATGCTGACATTAAATACCATTTGGAAAGATCACATGTCCTCCAGTGTGACATGCTGTTTGGCATATGAAACAGTTGTAAATAGATTGTTTAAAATTATGGTTATAGTTTACAAAAAGGTCTCATTTGTTGACATTATGCTAACATGCTTAAATTAGCAACAAACAGTGTAATATAATAAAAAGCATTTATTAATCTTTCGTAATTGTGTAAATATTAGTAAAAATCTAATTGTCCATCATTTGTTTATGTTATTTTGTAGTGCCTTAATGCATGTTAACAAATGCAACTTTAATTATTCAAATTTAAAATAATAATAATAAAAACCATGTATATATTGACAGAAGATAACAAAAAATTTATTATCAATGAAATATAATTTATCTGTATTGATTTTGATAAAATGCATAACGTTTATCAACTACTTTTTTTATTTCGTTTTGTTTTTTACAGCTGATTAAAATGTCATATGTGTGTTTAAACCCCTGTATTGCTAATTATTACCTTTCTTCCCCTTGACTTTTAGTGTAATAGTTTCCACATTAGCTTTATAGCTTGTGTATGCAGACACATGCAGCCAAACAGCCATTGACACCAGCAGGGCCCCTTGGGTCAAACTATCCTTTAAGGAGGCAAACTCAAATGCAATAGCTGGACCCTGCTTATATCTTATTGCCCGTCTCAAAATTTCTGTACAATGGAGGAGAAATGTGATTTGAAAAAAGGAAAACACTGTTAGGGTCATCGTATGGAATATAAATTCATAGTCATTTGTTTTAGTTTTACCAGCAAAAACATCCTGTCAGTAAATATATATGTACTTACATACAGTTGAAGTCAGAATTATTAGCCCTCCTGTATATTTTTCCCCCAATTTATTTTATCTTTGCCATGATGACAGTACATAATATTTTACTAGATATTTTTCAAGATATTAGTATTCAGCTTAAAGTGCAATTTAAAGGGTTAACTAGGTTAATTAGGTTAAGTTAGGGTAATTAGGCAAATCATTGTATAACGATGGTTTGTTCTGTAGACAATTGAAAAAATAATATTGCTTAAGGGCACTAATAATATTGACCTCAAAATGTTTTTTATTTTTTTATTAAAAGCTGTTTATTTTTCTAGCCAAAATAAAACAAATAAGACTTATATTATATATTATAATTTTATAGGACACACTGTGACATTTCCTTGCTCTGTTAAACATCATTTGGGAAATATTTGAAGAAGAAAAAAAAAATCACAGCAGGGCTAATAATTTTAACTTCATCTGTATATGTACATACATACAGATATGGCAAGACCAGCAATTATAAAATGGAAGAGAATAAGTTACCCATATCTTTTAAAGTTGACCAAAAAACAACCTCAAAGGGCATGCAATCAAATTTGTGCAATAAATTCATGTCACTTGATTGAAGGCCCCCAAAAACTTGTTTTTACAGGAAAAAGAAAACAGAAAAATTACAAGACCAGCAATGATAAAATGCAACTAACCATTTTGAATGGAAGATAATACATTTCCCATATCATTTAGAGTCGACCTCGAACACGTCAAAGTGCATCCAATCAAATTTGTGGCACAAATTCATGTGTCACTTGCTTGAAGGCACTTAAATTAAGAAAATGCATTATTATCAGCCTGTGTGATGTGTCTTTATTCCTGGAAAACTGAACAAAACTGCTCAAGGTGAAAGAAAATAAAAGCCAGACTGTGCTGGACACAGATTAATGTGATGAGCGAGAGGAAAATAAGGACAGAATGTGAAGCGGGTGAAGGAGGGTGCGGGTCACACAAGAGTGTCTGAGTTTTATGTGGACGTTTGGCCGTGGCCTGAGGTTTACTGGCCAGATCTTTTGACTCTGAGCTCAGCCTGGGGCAGATGTTGAGCAGGTCATCATCTGCATCCTCCACTGATCTCACTCTCTAGTTTTCCACCTGTCCTTACAGATGACACATAGATCAAGGGTCACGGAGAAGAAATCTTAGTGCTTTTATGAATTCTTTCAGTGCTGATAAATTGCAAAATAATCTCTCTCAAACTTATAGCCATTAAAAAAAGTTAGTTTTGCTGCTTGTTTTTGAATTTTTTGTTTTAAATTAAATTTTTGGGGGGACAACCTGTTTGTTTTGTTTGTTACTGGGAATGATTTAATTGTGTATATATAACACACACTATGTCATTGAAGGTATTCATGTAAATTGTGGTTATATATTTGAATAAATAGTTAAATGTGCATTAATAATGTAATGACACCATCGAAAATATAAGCATATATTAATTTTAATATAAGGGAATATAACATATGGGTTAAGGCTGAGACATCTAATTATTTAAAACTTGTAATTGTAAAATTGTAACAACATACCGGTTCAATTAAAATACATTTTATATATAAAAAAATGTATACGAAGTATAAAAGTCACAATTTTGCTTATAGGAAAAAAAATAAACAGGACAAAAATAAATTTGATTTAAAAAACCCATATATATATATATAATCACAGCAAAATGTGTCTACATTTTGCATACAAGTACTTATGACTATGAGTGAGGTCATTGTTGGCATTCTGAGTTTTGCATTGATAATTGTCCATATTAATGAATTAATAATAATTATGATACTGAGAGTGATAAACTCAAGAACTTTACATAACATATTCCCCTCCAAAATTTGCTTATTCAGCTTTAAAAAAACCTTTATTTTCATGGTTCAACAATGTGTTCTTTTTTCTTGAATTATGTCTTTGCGATCAAATTTTTGAAAGCTTTTCAGATGGCCAGTGATGCAGGGCATCCAGCGGTGCGATAAAATCACTGTCAGTATGAACGAGGCTTGAGACTCATCCTAATCCCGATCACCCCTGTCCAAATGTACAGCTTATCTTTCCTGTTTCCTGAAAGTGTGCCAGAAAATCCCAAAAGCCTAATCTGATTTAGGAGGATTGAATCGTACCAGTCTTTCAATTTAGAGAGAAAGAGAGAGAAAGTCAATCAAATGTCGAATAAGCAAAAGATAGAGAGGGAAGAAAAACTGGGTCTTGATTTCAGTAACTAGCGGAACTCAAGCCAGATCCTCCCTCCCCATTCCGGGTACCTCCATTTGCACATTCAATGCTCTTCCATGCCTGTTAGTCAGTACAAATAAACAAGCCTAATACGGATTTGGAAGTGCTGTACGTGTGTGTGCGGTTGAGGTTACGGGTCACCAAAAAAGTTTCTTATTTCAAAGGAAACAAAAGTATGGTGGGTGGAAAGGAGGGGAATGTTTCCACCACGCAAAAATAAAGCAGCATGAAGTCCACCGAAAGAGTAAGCGAATGGGAGGGAGACGCTTTTGTTGTATCCAGAGTTCCCTATCTTTACCAGATGACACAGTATGGGAGCCGGCCAATGCCTGTATAGTCCCAGCCTCTCGTCTCCCTACTTTTTTCCCCCTCGTTTTTCTTGTTCCAACTGCTTTTGGACCGCTCCAGACCGGGGGAAGTTCTTCTCCAATTGTCTCATTTGAAAAGGACGAAGAAATCAACCCCTCCCTCTCTCCTTTTCTTCCCTCCCTCCGTTCACTCGTCCTCTCTCTCTCACTCTCTATCCTTCTCTCCATCCCCTCCCCCCGTGACAGAGCACACCTGCCTGATCTTGGCTGCAGGCGTCCACACAGCTATCAGCCCTCGGCCTGCCCCGCTGCACATCGGCTCCAGCCCTCTCTGGACTTGCGGATATTCGTCTGTGGCTCTAAGTGCTCCTGTACGTGCAGGTAAGACCAGCTAATTAAGAGCTTTTTCTGAGTGATGAAAAGCAGGGATTTTGATTGAGAGAACAGACTGACCGTCTCAAAGAGAGGTAGATGTTTTGCACTGATGAAATGTGGGTTTCAACCCTCGGGAATCTGCGGTTTGGTGGTTTCTGCAGTTCATTAAAGCTTGGTGCAGAATTGAGGAATTTGCAATGGTTTGGCTGTTTGCGTGGTGCTTTAAATCAGGTTTTCTCAGAATTTTCTTCATTCTGTCTCATCCTAATTCAAGTGCAAATGAAAGAATATATGAGTTTCTGCCTTTTTGTGCCTTGTTAATTGCTGGTGGGATTAGGGTGCTTTGATTACTCATGCTTGCATTCTGATGAGAAAACTGTCATCTGTATTTCAAGCCAGGGAAGTGCATGTTCATGCAAATTGATTGCCAGTGTGATTTTATTCATTGTTCAGTTTTAGAGGACAGGACATTTTGTGACTTTTTTCCAAACTGTGACAAGTTTCCCTGCTCTTTAAAACCCCTTCTGTTTTGAAAAAGCCATTAACTTTTTCGAGTGCCCTTATTCTCTCTCCTTCGACTTTTCCATCCCTGCTTTTCTTCTTTTTGTGCACCACTTGGCATTTAGAAAGAGTTCATGTGAGGCCTGGAAACACTAGAGGGTTTCTAACAGTGCTCTCCTCGGATAGACCTGTCTGGGGAGACGTTTTGTCCTCTGGCCTCACTCTGCATCTGCTTGCCTCCACTTGCTCAAAGTCGTATCCTAAACTCTTTATCCATGGCATGGAAGCCAAAGTGCCTTCAGCCATATCGGCTGAAGGATGAAAGTGCTCTGAAGGAGAAAATGGAGAGAGTAAGAGTGTGGGACTGGTGTCTCATTAATCCTTTAATGATATAGCTTCCTTCCAATCATAGGCAAGTCTGACAAGGCACTTCCTGGTAATCCCACCACAAAATTCCCAGCTAACTGAAAACATTCATTGGAGAGAAGAGAGGAAGAGCTGAGGGATTCGATGCATTCAACAATCAAGTTTTTAAATGTAGGATAATTTAATTGATTTTTGGGATAGCAATACTGAATATATTAATGCTATTTTGTGTTTCAGGTACAGGGTTTAGGGGTTGTGATGGTAGTTTGGGTGTGGGGGTTTAGAGGTTGGAATTGGTGTTTAGTGTGGGAGTTTAGTGTTTAAGGGTTGGGACTGGGGTTTGCGTGTAGGTGTTTAGGGTTTACACTTTGGGACTAGTGTTTGGTTGTGGGCATTTAGGGTTTTGAGTTTAGGGTTTTGGAATGGGGTTTTGGTGTGGGAGTTTATGGTGTGGAGTTTAGGGTGTGGGGTTTAGGGTTTTGGACTGGGGTTTGGGTGTGGGAGTTTAGGTTGTGGGGTTTAGGGGTTGGGGTTGGAGTTTGGGTGTAGGAGTTTAGGGGTTGGGATTGGAGTTTGAGTTTTTGAGTTTCGAGTTTGATTTTAAGAGTTGAGATTTTGGCTTGGGATTGGGGTTTGGGTGTGGGAGTATAGGGCCTGGGGTTTAGGGTTTGGGTCTGGGAGTTTAGGGTGTGAGGTTTAGGGGTTGGGATTGAGGTTTGAGTGTGGGAGTATAGGGTCTGGGGTTTAGGGTTTGGGTGTGGGAGTTTAGGGTGTGAGGTTTAGGTGTTGGGATTGGGGTTTGGATATGGGAGTTTGTGGTTTGGGATTTAGAGGTCAGTATTGAGGTTTAAGCTTTCAGGATTAGGGTTTGGGGCTTAGAGGAGGTTAGGATTGGGATTTAAGTGTTCAGGATTAAGATTTAATGTTTTAGAGGTTGGAATTTGCCATGTTTATTTTGCTTGAGCACATTGTTAGTCTTGAGATGAACAATTAATCTGTGCAAGTTAATTCATTAAAAAATCTTTCTGGTTTTCATTATTCTTAATCAAAGTCTGACCATTTGCTTCCGCATTTGGTGTAGTGGTCCTTCTCTGTTTGCGTCAGTTTGACAGCTTCTGCCACAGTATTCTTAACCACACCCCTCTACAAGAGAATAAAATGCAAAAGGAAAACCCCATCCCCTGCTCAATATTGTGTTTCAGTTGGAAGTACATGAACATACTGAATAAAAATCTCAGCAAATTCTGGTTCGTGCAGACTATAAGGTTTGGAGTTTACATGTTGAGTGTTGGGAGTGGATTAAGAATTGGGATTAAGGTTTGCAATTTATCATTTAAAGTTTAGAATTGGGCTTTTGGGGTTAGTGTTAAAGAAATAGTTAGTTCATATTTGTATGGCTTACAACACTCATTAATTTTGAGCGAAGTACACACAGTTTGACCCATGACAGGAAAGTTTGCCCCTTTCTTCCGCCCTTCAAAGACAGCGTCCTCAGGCCATGCAATAAGTATACATTAGAAGCCAAAGGTCTCTATTTGGCTCCAACTGTGCAAAGTTAGAAAGAGAAAGTCATTAAATGGTGGCCTTGTTGTCCATTGCCTGTTGTCCATCTATTTGTCTTTAACTCTTTGAGGGAAAAGATACTGGAGCTTTGGACCAAAGTCAGAGCAGTTGCTTATGACAGATGGGCAGTTTCATTTGAAAACGGAAGTGAGAGGACGAGCAAAAAAGTTTTTGTTTGTTGAATGTGAGCAAGTGGAATTGACCTAAATTGAGGACATTACAGTCATGGTCATGTGCTCAAAAAAAAAAAAAGTTTCTCAAGTGCCAAAATAATCAGCTTGCTTTCAGCATATAATTGCTTATTAAACATACAAACAACTTTTGTGGCTTTTGGGTTAGGTTCTATTGAAGCATACCATTTTCTGTTGGCTTTAATGATGGTTTTGATCTGTGAGAAAGTCTAATTGTGCTCTGGCTGTTGCTTTGGAGTTTGGTTTAGTGGTCTGGAACCAGTATAACCACTGAGGGCAGAGTGGTCAAAACCCTTGTATGCTGGTGTAGTCCAAGAGTACAGTTTTGCTGAGCTGAATATTAAGTCCACATTTAGTATGATGTCCTTTTGTGCTTTTTTTTTTGACACTTGACTCATTGGAATGAGAAAATAATTACATTTCTTAAACATTCTCTCAGAGTTTGGGAAATTTGGGTATTTCAGCTTTCAGTGGAGGAATGCTTTTCATAAATAAGAGGCCGTTTTTGAGGTACAATGATAAAATTGGCCGTTGTTGTGTAAGTTTTAGAATGAAGGGAGCACACATGTTTCAAATGTCCTGTAGCCTGTAAATACCTCTCTGTGAGTCATTGCTGAAAGGAGCAACAGGTCAACCAATGTGTGTATGCACAAAGAGAAAATAAAGTAGAGCTGTATTCCATTTTCCATAATCAACTTACACTGTTTTAATGAGTGCTAAAACAGTATGTTATACAGTTTACAAGATACACTGCAAAATGATTTTAGCGCTCATTATTCATTGTAGTTCAAATGTCTAAACGTTTTAAAATGAAAACACACACGAGAAGTAAAATGGCATGATATATTGCCATTCTTGTTTTTGCTTAAATGAGAGATCTTGTTTTCTATTTTGGATTTATTTTGTTTTCCTTGTAAACAAAGCAAGATTTTTTTGGGAAGAAACTGTATCAAATTTTAAGCTTAAACTCTTTTAATTTGTATATATTTGTTCAGAAAACAAGACATTTAAAATTAGTTTCATTTCAAAAGTAAAAATTGTCACCATTTACTCATCGTTTATTCTAATGTTGTTCAAAATTTTCATCAAGGAAGCTGAAGTCTTCTGACATGACACATTACATAAAGAATGAATACATTTTAGGCTCTTTTATTCACAAATAAATTTTGATCAGCGAACATAATTTCAACCATACCTGCTTGACACATTCCATTGGATCTTATTGAAGCTCAAACGTGCCATGTGACATGAAAGATTGAACCTCATTGGTTCTTGTGTGTCCATTTTAAAGATATCTTCTGATCAATGTTTATATTTGAATAAAAGACTAAATTAAATCTGTTCATCATACAAAATGATTGTTTCTCAACAGAAGACTTGGATAACCTGCTTAAATTATATGGATTTATTGTTTGACTCTATAAACATTTTGAAGCATTTTAAAGCTTTGGGTAATGAGACTTTCAAAAGAAGGACAGAAATCTTTCAGATTATATTATGAACACATTTCTTATAGGTTTGGAATGACATGATGGTGAATAAATGACTTTATTTATGGGGTGAAGCTAATATTTAAAGCCACTTATCTCCTCAAGTAAATGTATGTTGGTTTAGGAGTGTTTAAAGGTTTTTAATGGTAAACAAGATTTCTTTTTGCAGTGTGGAAGGTTATATGTCAATTCAGTTTGCTGCAAAAGGCACATATAATGTGCACTAACAAGTTATGTTTGGTGCATGTTTCTCTACTACTTAGAAAAAGTTGCAACATCTGTGCTTGATCACATGACCTTAAATCCTACCACAATATCTCATAAATTACATGTAGTGTTTTGAATAAATCGACCTTTCCCAGACAAAAATCAGTCTGAATAACACAGCACAAAAGCATAAATACTGAACAAACTAATGTCACACTTCTTAAACATAAAACCCCTGTAGTGAAGCAGTTTTGAGACTAAACCCAAATTTAATACGCATACTCTATGTATAAGTTATATATGATAGCTGTGGGGTCAGTCTACACTACATATGTTATTTATTATTGTAAGATGAATCTTGTTTTGAGTATGATGATAGATTTTGTTGTTTGAGGCAGAGAAAGTTGAAGTGCCAGCACTTTTTTTTTTCTCTGCAGAGACTAATCAGACTTGCTGTGACAAAACCCAGACCTCAAGATCCCGAAAGGCAAGAAGGTAGAGTAAAAAAAGGAGAAAGTGAGACTGAGAATGTGGAAATTTCCCTTTCTTCTCTTGATTATTAATAGCCCACGTTTATAAGGCTAGCGCTGATTCTGGGTTCTGTGAAACACTTTAGTTGGATGAGTTTGTTGTCTGAGCCGCAGACGAAGAGAAGTCAAAGCTGAGGGTGTGTAACGGCCTGGCAGGAGCTGATAGTTGGACACAGAAGGACTGTGTCTGTGAAAAATCACTTCTCAAGTTGATTTAAGCTCAGTCCTGATAATGGTTGTCACTATGAGCCATCTGACACTGGTCCACTGGTTCTGCTGAGAGGATACAGACTGAACATCCTTCCTGTTCAGTCAGATTTGAGCTGTTTTTCCTTTGATCCAAGTAGTGGACAAAGAAAATTTACAAATGTAAAATTTTCTTAACAGTCATACAGTATATACAAGCATTACTTAAATCTGTCTTTAATTAAATTGAAAAAGTATTATTTAGGCTTTAGCAGTGTACAAAAATATAAAGGTTCTTTATCCAAACATGTAAAAGTAAAGAAAATACATTATGAATATACAGTGTATATATCATATATAAAAGCTAAAATGTACACATAATTTTATAAACTACTCTAAAATACACTCTATAATATATATATAGACTTTTTAAATATATTTCGTGTCTATCTATATTTAAATTGTTTGTATTAGATTAAATATTAGAAATCAGGGGCGACGCGGTGGCGCAGTGGGTAGCACGTTCGCCTCACAGCAAGAAGGTCGCTGGTTCAAGCCTCGGCTGGGTCAGTTGGCATTTCTGTGTGGAGTTTGCATGTTCTCCCCGTGTTCGCGTGGGTTTCCTCCAGGTGCTCCGGTTTCCCCCACAAGTCCAAAGACATGCGGTACAGGTGAATTGGGTAGGCTAAAATTGTCTGTAGTGTATGTGTGTGAATGTGTGTATGAATGTTTCCCAGTGATGGGTTGCAGCTGGAAAGGCATCCGCTGCGTAAAACATATGCTGGATAAGTTGGCGGTTCATCCCGCTGTGGCCACCCCAGATTAATAAAGGGACTAAGCCGAAAAGAAAATGAATGAATGAATGAATTAGAAATCAGCAAAAAATAATTCTGAAGTATTTCGTACTGAATGCAAAACTTTGCAACACTGTCAGTATGATACAATTTTAACATTTGATATAACGGTGTCGTAAAACATGTATGCATGCCACACTTTACATACTGTACTTGAGATTTCATTGCATTGTAACGTTCCATATTTATTTTGGTTGTTGGTAAAAAAAAAAAACAGAAAACAAACAAAAAAAACTATTATTATCTTACAGGTACTTCTACAGTATTCGCCAAAAGACAGTTCTGTTTTGAAATTGGAGAATGTAAAATTTGGACCCAGCCTGCATTTTCCCAACAAAGCCATGACACCATCAATCTGTCTAGTCTGTTTGACTGCCTCCTATAGCAGCCTGTGGTTTGTTGACAGGACGCAACTCAAATGCAGCAACAGCTTCCCATGATCCCCCGGCAAACAGAATGGGTCATGATGACAGCCTGTAAAGCACAGAGGGCTTTTCATCCTGTTGACCAAATCCTCAGGCTCAAAACTTGTAGTCTGGCTTTATTCCTGGTGGGAATACATATCGTAGAAAGAGTTTACACGGCTCAACTAGAGCATAGCACAGCGCTACGGGTTCAATTCCCAGAGTCACATAAGCATAAAACAACCCCGAATACACTATAAATCTACCAAATGCTTAAATGTGAAAGGGCAAAATTATTCTGCTGTGTGTTTGCTCAAAGCGTCTCTGGGTCAAAGGTAATTAAAGGTGTCTGAGTGGATGGATGTTGAGTGTATCCAGGCCCAAAAACGTAGCATTAAATTAAATAGCAAGGCCAGGAAGTTGTTCCTTTGAAATGCCATCGAAGAAAACTACAATTTCTCATTGTTTTTGTTGAGACATGGATACCCGGTCGAGCTAAGGAAACCTCAGAAAATTGTTTCAACATGCTCTCCTGCGATGCAGATCAACAGGAGTCTGACGTTGTAGGTCATTTTCTGCACGCTGCAGGAGACAAATTCTGCTTTTTGCATTTGCATTTGTTTTAGATTATCCTGTCTGTTTATGGTTTCTCAATGCAACGTGTCATCGAATTCATCGTATATAAGTCTGCACTGAGCTGAAATTTATGTATCGCTGTCTTCCACTGCTTGAAGAATTGAGAAAAGCTCTTTTGCAGAAGGTTGTCAAGGTCAGTTCTTGGGTTTCCAGAGTTTAACAACAGAGGCACAGCGGTTATTCAGCATCCAAGTGACGTGGCCGCCCGGAGGATTTGAACTACTGTAATTATGCCGTATGTTGATTACATGGACCTGAGATGACCCTGAAATGTCGAACTGAGCTCTGGGAGTCACTATACCTACTTTACAATTTCCTCATCATTCAGCGACGTCCAGACATATGTTTATCTGCGGGCTCGTTGACAGACTTGTGCACTCTTTCTGAGAAAGCAGACAGTTTTATTTTTCCTGACTGAAGGCATGAATAAGTTTGGAGTTTAACACCAGGTCAGCTATGAACAGTTTTCACAGATAGAGTGTGTAGGGTCTTCAAACTGGGACTTCCAGGGGGCTGCATGGGATGTTTGCGGTTAGCCCAATTTTTCTGTTATACTCAGAGCAAAGTTGTTATTCATTCTTCTTTAAGGGGTGAAAAAAGGAAATACCTGAGTTGCTGCATACTAGGAGTAAACACCCCTCATAAATTTGATGACTAATTATGTGCTGTACCTATTCCTTTCAATAACAAAATACATATATAACATGTAAAAGCCTCAAATCCACACCTATGTATTACATCATTACCATCAACATGTAGGTTTGAAGGTGTTTACCAATTCTGATAAAGTCTGCTTAGTATGCTGTTTCGAAGTTCAGGAACTAACTTTATTTTGGACTGATTTTTTTTTTTATATGACATCATATTGTTTGTTTTTCAATTTAGCTTTAAGTATAGTGAGGCCTTAATTTGATGTATTTACTGTGTTGCTTTCTGTTTGCATACTGAGGTTAATGCCAGGATTCATGCCAATTTGAACTCATCTTCAACTCATCTTTTATGACATTTAATCAGACCTTTGGCTAAAGTAATGCATTCTAAATCTTAAAATGTTTTAACTAGTGTATTTTATGTCATTGTATGGAGTGTATGTGCTGTATGACTGCATGATTAAGAAACAAAACCTGTCACTGCAATATAAAAACTTCTCCAGATGCCTTGAATAGCTCTATCTGAAAGTAATTTGTTAATATATTTGATTGAAGTGATTTCGTAGGGGAGTGCTTTTATATAAATATATAATAAATTACATGTATAGAGAAATACAGTAGAACAAAGATGCAGAGTAACTAAAACATAGTTAGTTTTTCTTGGAAATTAAACAGTATTCAGGTATGGAGAGGGATATAATCAAAAAGAAAACTGCATTGTCTTCTGGTCTTTAAACTTGCTTGGAATGTTAACTGTGCCTTATAAACATACGAAATGATAAAATTTCACTCTATAGTTTTAACAAACTCTAACAAATATGTGTTGTCAAATGTCATGTCTACTAAACTATGATCCCTGCTCGACATAATGCATCCTACTGTTGTGGTGTTGATGCTGAAACAATATATTGCACAGCCCTAATGAAGAGTCCTTTGCAAGGGGATCATATTTTGAAGTTTACTATTAGTCTAAGACCCTAAAAAGCAGTAGCCACAAGAGACCTCTAAAATCTAATACACATAGGTGTGACCCCTGACCTCTTCCTAGTTATCACTGACATCTCTAAGTCACATTCACTCTCTCTACATCTGCCATTTGACTTCTGACCTCTAACCATCACAGTTCCTGAGACGCCACCCAGCATATCATTCCTCACCTTTAACCCCTTCTCTTCTCCGTTTTGCCCCCAGGCCTTCGTCAGCAACATGAAATCGGCCTGTCTCTCCCTGCTTTTGGTGTCTGTATGCTGGGCTCTGCCCTTCCGTCAGTCCGGCTTCATGGACTTCGTAATGGAGGATGAACCGGCTTCAGGAGATGGTCCAGGTCCAGAATTGCCTACCACTCGTAAACCACATGTTGAAAGACCTCCTATGATACCAGAAGGACCTGAAGTACCTTTCTGCCCCTTCCGATGCCAGTGCCATCTGCGGGTGGCCCAGTGTTCTGACCTAGGTAACCATTTTATTGACTGGAGAGATGGCAACTAGAATCATTATAGTATTGGGTGTATTTGGGCAACATCGCAAAATGATAAGTGACAATAGCAAACTTGATAACCTCAATCAATAGACAACCCACAGTCCATTTTATTTTTCTGATACTTTATAAAGTGTTCATAACTAGATACTAACTAGCAGTGCCTTAGCAACACCCTAACAAGCACCCAGAACAACTTTACAAAAATTTAGCAACAATCTTAGAATTGATCTAATGGTGCATTTGTTTTTTTCTCTCGACCTACAATCTTCAAACTGTGTAGCAATGCCCTAGCGACTACAAAAAACACTAAAAAATGCCTTAGCAACACTCTAGTAAACACAGCGAACACTCAGTCACCTGTTTAGCAATTATCCAAAACACTGTTGCAGTGATCTAGCAAATATAGTAACTTAGGAAGACAACATCTATAATAATCATGCATATTATTATGCAATGCCTTGGCAACAACTTAGCAACTGACTTATGTTTTAAAAAACCTTCCAAAACCCTGTCAAGCATCTGTCAGCCTTTTTGATGGTCCTTCTGTCTATTTGCTATAGATCTGCAAAACTTAAACTCTGCTAACTGCTTAGAAAACACCCTAGCAACCACACAGAACACAAAAGAAACTACATACAGTAGCGATAGCAACACACAAGCATTTGCTAACACAGAGAACACTCGTGAACTGCTTAGCAACCACCAAGAACACCATTGGAGCATTGCAGTACTCTAGCAAACACACATCGCCATAGAAACTGCCTAGCTATACCCTAGCAACACACTTGAAAACAGAAAGACTTTTGCAACTCAGTAGGTTTCTCAGGCTTGCTAAACCTTCAAACTTCTTAGCATCACCCTAATAAGCATGCAAAACTCTCAAATTCTTCCCTAGCAACCACCAAGTACACCTTAGCAATGGTCCTCCCCTCTATTTTATCCTTAATCATTCTGTTTTGAATGATCTGCAATGCCTTCAAACTTACAACTGTTAATATTTCTTTAAAAAATTCCTTTTCAAGGCAACATCTGAGTTTGAGTTTAATACGGTTTACTTAATAGTCATACTAGTTATATTTCTTTCTTTGTTTTCCTTGAATGGGGGTTTGGTCCTATGCCTGATGTCAGTTTTTTTGTGACATTAACCGTCAAAGGTCAAGCAGCCTTTATGTTTGATCTGCCCATTGTTGAGTCACCACCGAATTACTAATGTCACTGCTTCAAAACCACTTTAAATGTTTTCATATGCTGTTAACTGCACTCACTTCTGTAGACGACTAGGCAGTAACCTCCAGACGGCTGCCTTATTTTCCTAATTGAATCCCCAGGCATGTGTGAGTGTGTATGTTAATACTTATGAAAGTCAGGTCTCTTATTTTATTAGGTTACTTCCAAACATTACCACTTCTCTTCCTGTAAAACTGCCCTCTGTCACTAGTGATTTAATAAAAACAAAAACACAGACACCGAGAGTCAGCGAACCCTTCTGAATGTTTCGATAATAAAGTTTAGTTTTCTTTGTGATAAAATCTCTTTTTTATTTCTGCTTAAAATAAATTAAAACATTTTAGCATTCAATCCTCCTAGAAATTTGTTAATTTAGGTATAAAATATACAAACAGTACATAACAATATTTTTCACAGCATGATTTGGGTGAAGTCTAATTAAAACCATACAGCAACATGAATAGTTTGAATACCATAGATAGGCTGATTCCTTAAAAATCTGTCTACAGGGTTTTGATTAAGGGTGTGTTGTTCACACTTGGCAGGATTGGTTAGTTTAAAATTGGTCTCTGTCCACTTCCATGGGCTTTCTGGGACAGTTTGACTGAAATATGAACACAGCACAGACCCAAAACATCTAAATAAACCATAAATAAGACATGATGTCACAAGATATGACCCTAAAGGAGACAAAGTCATTAAAAGTCACAAAGTGTGGACAAATTGAATAATTTTCTTCTTATTTGGTCCTGACCAAATAAACCACGAGAAGAGGTCTACAAATCCTAAGTTGGAGGAACATTTTAAAGATGTGTTAAATGGGTATCATAATCATTTTCCCAACCCCAGGCCATCTATGACTTTCTTGCTTTAGCTGTAGTGGTACTTTAGTTTTGGAGGAAACGTTCCAAGTTGTTACTCCATCAAATGTATGTGAAAAAAGTGCTCAATTTAGGTCAGTTTACTCTTCTATAATTTATTTAGTAGTCTAATTAAGGCAGCATTAAAGTAAATTACCCTAATTTATCTGGCAATTAAGGAACTAGCGAAAAAAAGATGATGTACATTTAAAACGTTTCATTCACCACTTGGCCATCAAATATGGGTAACACTTTAAAATAATGATCCATTAGTTAATGTTATTTAATATATTTACTAACATTAAGTATGAATAATCTTGTAAAGCATTTATTAATCATACTTCAACATTAACTATTGCATTATTAAATTCCAAAGTTGTGCTTGTTTACATTAGTTAATGCACAGTGAGTTAACATGAACTAATGTTATTTAACTTAAATAACATTAACTAATGTTAACAAAGATGAATAAATGCCATAATAAATGTATTACTAATTGATTGTTCATGTCAGTAAATACATTAATTATTGGACCATTATTTTAAAGTGTTACCCAAATATGTATATATATCTTTTCAACTAATGCAAAATTGTAGTTTTAGAATTAAATTCTATGTGTTTTTCTCCATCTAATGCAGACATACAGGGCTCGACGTGGATCATTTTAGATTTTCCAAAATCCATACTTATGCAACTTCAACAAAAATACTCTTGACCAAGCAAAACAAGAACAGCAGTTCTCAGTAAAAGCCAGTTCCATTCTTTCACAACATTAACACTCAACACTCAAGGAAAAATAAGTGAAGACCAAATATCTGAGGTCTCCTGCTCTCATTTGCTCCACAGGTCTTTTGGCATGAAACAAACCTGGAAAAGAATATAGGGGGAAAGGTGTGCCGGCGCGCCTGTTCTCCATCTAACTTCACCTCTTTTCAGAGAAATATGTAACCCAGTTAATGCAGCTGTGGGGAAAACCACTTGGAAATAGTGCCAGAAACCAAGAACAACTAACGGCAAAAATGAATTTGTCTGTCTAGGAAAGTTTGATTAAGAGATTGATAGTGTTTTTACTTGCTAACCACGTTTAAGCAGTATTTTTGTCTGGTAGAAGTGGGATAATTAAAAAAAATATTCATTGTTTAAGTGTTTACCAGGAATCTCATTGAAACGGACATTGAGATGCAATACACTTCAAACCTCCCAGAACAAATACAATGACTGTGCACTTTTCATGCTGTACTTAAAAAGTACACATATTTACTAGCTATTTCTGTGTTAAAATGTTAAAAAATGTAAAAAATGTATTAGGCTTTATCACACAAATTTTGGTTTAATATATTAACATGAAATATGTTAGCAGTTTTATAATGTTAGCAGCATGCTAAAACATGTTGACAATATGCTAACAATGCATTAAAACATCCAGTGTGCTAACAATGCACTAAAAGATGTTAGCAACTTCCTAAAACATGTTAAAGCTGAAGTATGTTACTTTTTGTTCAAGATTTATTTAATTAGTGACTACAAGATTAATCAATAGCCAAAAGCCCCAAAATGTGATGTAAATATAAAAAGTAGACCCAGCTATGTTATACTGTTAGAACATTTATTTAGTGTTCAATAGAGGGCCAAATCTGTAGCATTAAAGAACATGTTGGCAAAGTGCAAGCATGCTATCAATGTATCTTAATATGCGAGGTATGTGCTAAATGTTAGCAACTTGCTAAATTGTGCTTTTATATACTAGCAACGTGCTAAAACTTCATAAACCCTGCTGAAAAGACCAGCATAGACCAGCATTGCTGGTCACCAGCAAGACCAGAATATGTTGTGTTTTGTGGTAAGCATAGGATGCTGGTGCTGGGATGCTGGTCACCAGCATGGGATGCTGGAGCTGGTATGCTGGTGACCAGCATGGGTTGCTGGTGCTATGCTGGTGGCCAGCATACCAGCACCAGCATCCCATGCTGGTCACCAGCATAGCACCCGCATCCCAGCACCAGCATATGTTGTGTTTTGGTGCTGGTTTGCTGGCCACCAGCATAGCACCAGCAATCCATGCTGGTCACCAGCATACCAGCTCCAGCATTCCATGCTGGTGACCAGCATCCCAGCACCAGCATCCCATGCTGGTCACCAGCATACCAGCACCAAAACACAACATATGCTGGTCTTGCTGGTGACCAGCAATGCTGGTCTATGCTGGTCTTTTCAGCAGGGAAAACAGCATAGAAATGTACTAACAATGTACTAGAACATGTTAGCAACTTGCTACATGTTTAAGCACAAGTATGTTACTTAAAAATATATATTAAATTGTATTTAATTAGTGAGTATAGTGTCACCATGAATCCATCATTCAAACCGTGATGTAAACAAAGAGAAGCTCCAGCTACAGTGCTTCTCTTCAGAAAACATTTTACTACTAAACACTAAAGCATGAAAAAAAAAAAAACATGTTAGGAATGGGCTACAGCATGCTAGTAATGTAACTAGTTAGACACGCTTGCAGTTTGATGTGCCAAATAATGCTACTAGCAATGTGATAAACGTCTTAAAAACATACAATACTAGCACTCTTGTATGTTGATGATTCTTTCCACACCTATAAAAGTAGTAGTTAAAAAGGAATGAATTTAGCATCTGCGAGCCACAGGTTTTAAGCTATTTCCTGCTCTTGTTTTTAATTCACTTGCTGATTTTAGTGGCTAAATAATATTTAACCACAGAGGACAATTTGTTTTTGAATAGTTTAATGTGTTTGTTCCACCAGGGTTGCCAGTGAGCTTAACATTTTTTCACTTTCCAGCTTGTTTACTAAGATTGGGCAGTTTTTATTGTGTTATTACGGCTTTTTTGGATTACATACTGATAAAATATTCCATAATAAAACACTTTGACCTACATCGATTGGCTGAGATGTGTAGCCACTACAAAATTAGACTAAACAAAGCTGAAGGAACATTTGTGAGACATCTCGGCAGCAGTAATATGTCCAACTGTGATCTCTGTGTCCTCTGTCCTGTGGTTATATAATTAACATGGACATATTGCTAAACTGTTTATACACATCTACTGATGAGGAAACTCACCGCTAAACAAAACCAAACTATGTTTGTGTGAGGCTCTGCCTAAAAAGCTTTTAGATTTGTTGGAGCAGATATATGTATGTGTATGTATACGCGTACATGTTTACGGTATTTTTCCTGTGTTTTTCTTACATTTAAAGATAACACTGTGGTATACAGTGGCCCCAAAAAGCTTTTTGACACACACACACACACACACACACACACACACGCACACACACAC
>CAIGQV010019029.1:5832156-5911247 GCA_903798115.1 Danio jaintianensis
CCCCCCCCCCCCCCCTTTGAAGGCGCGTCCTCGCGCCTTTAACATCATAAAAGGGAGGATGGGAGGGGGCCAGGGAGGAGTCTTAGGAGGGAGGAACCAGGAAGGGAGCTGGAGCAGGAAGACCCAGGACACAGTCATAAGGACGGTCCAGGGCGGAGTCGAGGAAGGGAGGATGGGAGGGGGCCAGGGAGGAGTCTTAGGAGGGAGGAACCAGGAAGGGAGCTGGAGCAGGAAGACCCAGGACACAGCCAGAAGGACGGCCCAGGGCGGAGTCGAGGAAGGGAGGAGCCATGGAGGAGGAGTGGCCGCCGACTCCAGGGGGCCGACCGAGGGAGACGCCGCTGATGGTGGTGGAGCCCAAGGAGGAGACGGAGAGCCGTAGGGTGAAGGTGACGCCGAGGTCCCAGAGGGCCGGGGTGGAGCAGACGGCTCACCCGAGCGAGGCAACGGCGGGGGTCCGGAAGCCCGCGGCGGAGCCAGAGCGACAGAGGACCAAGGCGTAGCTGGAGGGAAGGAGGAGCTCGACGTAGCTGGACGGACGGAGTGACGAGGCGCAGCCAGAGGAGTGGAGTCCAGAGGCGTAGTAAGGGCGACGACTGACCAAGGCGGAGCCGGAGGGACAAGGGAGCCTGGTGGAGCTGGTGGACTGACGGTCCACGGCGGAGACGAGGGAGGAGGGAGCCAAGGCGGAGCACAAGGGTCGAAGGGCTGAGGTGGAGTCTGTAGCTCGGAGGCTGGAGGAGCTGACGCTGGGTGACACCCTCCAGAGGGCGATGCTGGCAGGCAGCACCTCCGAGCGAGCTCCACCTCTGGAGCTTGAGGGCGAGCTGGGGGGTTAGCTGACTGCAGCAGCGCTGGAGCTGGCTGACTGGCTGCAGTCATAGGTATGAGCAGAGGCGAAGAGGGTGGGATGGGTGGGAAGTCACTCATGACTCTGGAGCTTGGGGCATCGGGAACTAAAAGACTGTATGGAAACAGTTGACTTTGAGATGAGTCTTTGCTGTCTGGGAACAGCGGAAGGGGCTTGACTTCGCTCCAGAAGTCGATGAGTAACTTCCCAGTGTCCAGCGGTCGCTCACCGTTAGCAGTGGGAGGGTGGATGGGACCCTCGCTCGGTTCCTCTATCTCCACCAGGACTCCCACCTTGGGTGATGTTGCCGGCTCTCGCACCTGGTCAGACGGATCCTTGAGCTCCTCCTCCACAGTGGTATTTGGCTCTGTCGCTCTTGTTGGCGATGGCTCGCGCACCGCGGGTGGCTCTCCGTCTGCGGTGGGCTCTGGCAAACGTCTCCTGCAGATCGGTGGTGTTGGGCTGGTCACTGGGTCGGGAGTGGCACTGGCGAGCTCTTCCTCTACACAGACGGTGAATGTCGATCCATTCCTCGCCAGTGTCCACTCCACATAGGCGGCAAAATCGCCCCGAGGACCATCTTCGGACAACCGTGCTCTGCAAGCGGGATTAAGGCTGGTCTTGAAAAACCCGCAGAGCACGTTGTCCGGATAGCTGGTGGAATTTGCTATAGATAAGTACAAACTTGTATGGTCCTCGAGGCTGCTTTCCCCCTGCTCCAGCAGGAGGAGAAGGAATTCGGGGCTGTAGATGGGGTCCATGGGAACACGGGGGAGAGGAAAAGAAAACACTGGGGCAAAAAGACTATAAAAATAAAACGGGGGAAAACACGCCGCACTTTTTGTTTTGGTCGAGTATTCTGTCACGGTTATCTACTCACAAAGGCTCAGGAAACACGGGATTATCAAAAACGAAGATTTATTAATAAACACTCACTGGAAACTGGAGACACTGGAAGACAGAGACACAGGAACATGGACAATAGGTGGTGGCAATACAATACTCGACCAAGACGGAGACAGACTAAAGGGTAGATATACACACGCTAATGGGACACAGGAGGGGAACACAGGTGAAACTAATGAACATTAGGAAACGGCGGGAAACAGAACAAAGGAATCACATGACAACAACAGAAGCACATGGAACACTGGGGCAAAGGAAAACACAGAACCTGACAAGTACACTTTCAGTTTAGTGGTACTTCATTTAATTTTACATTATCCTTAAAAAAACAACTTTGTTACGTGTGTATGATATAATATAAAAATAATAGTTTTTATCATCATATAAGTTCATTTAGGATTTTTTTTTGTATATTTTTGGTTGGGGGATGATTATATATTTGTTCTAATTTTATTTCATTTTGTATAATTTATTCCACGTTAAGTTAGATTGTCTTTTAATTTCAGATTTGTTTTTCAGTTTTCCACTGTCACGTGTATCTGAAACCATTAGAAATGTGACCATTTTTATTTTATTTTGCTTAGTTGTAGAGTTTTGTATATATTTATGTATATACTCAATACCACATTTATAAATAACAACAGATTTTTGTATTAAAACATCAGTTTTCTAATATACCAAATATATCTTTATTTTTTATTGTAGTTTTGTATATGTATATTGCATCTGTATCCAGTTATTTCATTTAATTTTATTAATGTTCAAATCAGTAATGTATCAATATTGCAAATGTACATATGGCAAAATGTAAACAGTGCACATTTGGACTGTGTCCTCTTCCAGAGCTGGGCTCAAACCCTCTGAGTAGCTCTGGAGTCGATAATGGGGCTTTTGCTGATCTGAAGAGGGTCTCTTACATCCGAATTGCCGACACCAACCTCACCTCTATTCCCAAAGGTACTGAACAACCTCTAAAGTGAAGAATAATGAACATCCCTTTCACCCCAATGCATCAATACAGCACATTAATCTGTGTCAAAAATGCACAGGTCTGCCCGGCTCGCTATTTGAACTTCACCTGGATGGAAACAAGATCACCAAAGTGACCGCAGACAGTCTGAAGGGCCTGAAGAACCTGTCCAAGTAAATACATCTATTTTTCATACAGGCAAATAAATAAATAAATAATTTGTGTAACTTAATATAATTATGAGACACATTTAAATTGTTCAACTTAGCTAAATGAACCAAAGACCAAAATTATTATTTTTAATCAAGGAGATCAAATCACTTTCACTGAATTACTTTTGTTTAGCACAATCATCTTAAAGGTAATGTGGACAACTGGAATTCTGCAGTTTAAACTGTTTATTGTTTTTATATGTACATATGGACTGGGCAAGTAAAACTGAGACTAAGAGCACAGATATCATATTAAGTGAAACAACAAGCATTATGATTTTTAATAAGGCATGAATATGAATCTCCACAATGGTGACCTCAAAACTCAACATCTTAACTAAAACTCTTATAAGTCTCTAAAAATATGTGAAGATTAAACTTTAACAAGTCTTCCAAGTCTATTTACTTAAAGCATCCAGGATTATACTTAGCCAACCCTTTTGGGAGTTTCTCGGGAATAATTAATACACTAGTTATGTCAACAAAAATTGTTCATGTAGTCCCAACACAAAATGATTAAGTTAACTTATTTTTTTGACAGATTTAATCTTATATAAATAAATAGTAAAATAAAACTCAAGAATTGTTGTGTTTTCACTCTTTTTGACCAATTTAAAATGTATGTATATTTCTCATTTGTTATGGAAACATGTTAAAGTGGCTTGACAGAAACAATGTCTGAAAATCTGACTCAGGAGGGAAAGAGCGCAGTGCAGGGGAAACAATAATTCAGAATTCATTAGCTTTGTTGTAAATTTGCATGAGAATGGTTTGGTTGGAGGTGACTGTTGGCTCAATTGTACACCATGACATCAGTGCAAGGATCAGTTTGCTTTGGATCACACTAAGAAACTAGAACATTCATATTACACACATTTTCCACTGTACACGCCGAAACTGAATCACAGCCGAGATGTTATAAAACAGTATTGACTCAAATAGTGACTGCTTCATGAGAATAATAGAGGATTGTTGGGATGTCGGGCTCATAATTCTGAATATATTTAATAAGATTTTTTTTTTTTACTTTTTGTTTTATTATTGTTTTTTTATGTTCCGTTTGCCATATGAGTTTGGCTTTATCTTTGTATTCGTTTTTCAAAGATTTGTAGTGTAAGCATTTTTTTGGTTTATTTTAATATTTTAGGGCTACATTAACATGAATCTTTTATAAAAAGAAATGAATACTTTTATTCATCAAAGTTACAATAAAAGCATTTATTAAATACAAGAAAGATTTCTGTTTCAAATACTTTTTTTTCATCATTTTTATCACATTTTTAAATTACATTTGTAGTAATTCATTCATTCTTTTTCCTTCGGCTTAGTCCCTTTATTCATCAGGGGTTGCCACAGCGGAATGAACCGCCAACTTATCCAGCATATGTTTTACACAGCGGATGGCCTTCCAGCTGCAACCCAGTACTGGGAAACACCCATACACTCTCTCATTCACACACATACACTACGGCCAATTTAGTTTATTCAATTCACCTGTACCACATGTCTTTGGACTGTGGGGGAAACCGGAGCACCCGGAGGAAACCCACACGAACACGGGAAGAACATGCAAACTCCACACAGAAATGCCAACTGCCGGGACTCGAACCAGCGACCTTCTTGCTGTGAGGCGACAGTGCTAACCACTGAGCCACTGTGCTGCCCCATAGTAATATTTCACAAAATTATTGTTTTATTTTATTCTCAGTTAAAAAGACACATCCTTGAAGACCATAAAATAGTAAAAATATAATGATAATAAACTCATTTGTAAGCATTTTAATATTATTTTTGTTTTGAAAATGTATTTTTGTTTAGTTTCAGTGGTTTGCTATTTACTTCAGTTAATGAAAAAGTTCTTTTTTTCAGTTTTGGTAAATTATATTAATGCTGTTTGTGTTTGTAGGCTTGGGTTGAGCCACAATGAGATCAGCGTGGTGGAGAATGGCTCTCTGGCCAACGTGCCTCACCTGAGGGAACTTCACCTGGAAAATAACGCACTCACTGCTGTCCCAGCCGGCTTACCAGACCACAAATACATTCAGGTAACAGACCTCACACAAGATAACATACTATTTACACATACAGTGCAGATCACAATTAGATATAAACACTTGGTTTTTATTTTGATCAATGTTGTTTTATCTCATTTAAGTGTTTTAATACTGTGCTTCAGAAAACATATAACCCATGAACAGTGTTGGGTGTAACTAGTTACAAATTAACTAGTTACTGTAATTAAATTACATTTCAGCTGCAAAGGTAAAGAAAGGGATTACTTGTCATTTTTAAGTAATTGTATTACAATTACTTATAATGTACTTGCTTTAAATACTGTATGTAACTTAACAAAACATTGTAGAAAAGTAAACAAAACATTGTAGAAAAAAAGACTCAAATTTAAAGAATTAAAAATGTAAATTCCGCTGTCTATGCATTGAGATTTATGGGGATGTTTAGTATTTAGTCAAGTAATTACATTTCTTACTGAGTAACTAAGATAATTTTCAGACAAAGTAATTAGAGAAATAATTTAAATAGAGTTGTAATGATGTACATAGTAATAAATTACTTTTTTGAAGTAAATTACCCTACACTGCCTATTGAATATGCTTAAAAACTGGCCTTTTAATTCTTTTAGTACAATTTTGATTGGGACTAAGCAGTGAGCTTAAAATATAGGACTCTATTGGTTGTTAATTATTTTGATCTCACAGTTTTGAAGTTATCATCATGTTCTAAATTCCAGGTGATCTACCTTCACTCCAACAAGATCGCTACAGTGGGAACAGAAGACTTCTGCCCACCAGGCTATAATACAAAGAAGGCCATGTATTCAGGCATTAGCCTGTTCAGTAATCCAGTGCCCTATTGGGAGGTGCAGCCAATCACCTTCCGCTGTGTCTTTGACCGCTCGGCCATTCAGCTTGGCAACTACAGGAAGAAGTAGAGCGTCCGATCAGACAACTCAGTCACTGTTTTCATCCCGCCCCTTCCTCTCTGACATAACCCTTTCAAGCACACAATTTAGTCTGAATCTCATATCTGAGTACCGTTCAAAACCTAGCTAACATTAAAAAAAAAAAACGTTTTGCTGATGCTCCTATTAAGTTGTGAAAAAGTTATTTCAGTACGCTCTCTGAATATCTAGTTTTTAGAATGTTTTGTTAGTTCAACCCGAAATGAACAAAAAACATTTTCAAATATGTTGTTTTTCATAACTTTAAGGGAACATTACCAAAACATTCCATGTTACACTCTTAGAAATAAAGGTTCTTTATTGGCATTACTGGTTCCATGGAACCTTTTTATCCCACAAAAGAAATAGTTCTTTGCATTATCTAAAAATGGTAGTTTGAAGAACTTTTAAGTAAAACGTTATTTGGGGAACCAAAAAAGTTATTCTGCGGTATCGCTTTTTGGTTCTTTCTTCCACCTTTATTTTTAAGAGTGTTCCTGTGAATAACATGACATAACAACATTTCTATAACAACTCCGTGATATTTCAAAAAGCCAAATGCATATCAGTATTGAACTGAACACACAAATGATGTTGCTATAATTGCAGAAGAGAGCAGAAAATGTATTATTTTATTTGAAGTTTGCAACAAAAAAAAGAAGAAAACAAAGTAATCCAATAGCGCACATCATCATCGCCCAGACGAAATGTTGAATTTTTGGAGGGTTGTTTCGGACCTTCTGGACAGAAGCCATGTTCTTGATGATCTCCGCCTGCCTGTGGAGCGGGCAGCAAAGGTTAACACACGTCAGCTATTAACAAGAGCTTGTATGCTAGAATGTACGCAGTTATTGCTTTTCGTTTAGCTCTAATTCAGATTGTGCTGTTGTTGAAAATCATTCTGAAATGGGAGAAAACAGGAAGCCTCTTTGTTCTCAGTTCTTTTTTGTTTGGTGACATTTGTGTTCACGATCTCATCTGCTCTGCCCGTAGAATAAACTAGTTGTCATTTTGACAAAAGTGATCCCCCCAACATATACGCATGCTTTTCCTTGATGAATGTGGTGTGATGTGCGATTGTGTGTGTTTTTGTGTTTGTTGATCGTCTGTGTTTTAGTCTGGAAGGACCGGGAGGGAGACGGTGGACATGGACACCTCCTGCTTTCATGAGAGTCGCGAATGTCTCTTGTATAGACGCTGTATATAAACGCTGTATAAAAGAATCCTATCAATGCTTTCAAGCACAAGCACTTACAGTAGTTTGGACTTTAATATATCAGCAATAAAGGTAATCCCTTTCTCTCTCTCTTTTTCTCTCTTTCTCTGTCCAATGAAGGCTCCGACACAGGTGTCTTGAACAAAATAAACTGTCAAATCTCTCACCGTGCTTTCTGGAAAACTGTCACTGGGTGGTTTATTTTGGCACATGCTTGCTTTTCTGGTAAATGCAATTGAATGCTACTTGAATACAACACACAGGACAAACTTTGTGGGATGGATGCTAGAGTCGCAGAAGGCCTTGAGGAGCTGAGGTAAAAATGTCACGTTTGAGTGCTAGCTCTGGTTTCTGTCTCAACGAAACTGTTTCAGCTTGTATTTTTTACATCAATTATACCAGTACTGTCATACTGAAATAAATCTGTTTTAAGTTACCATTAACTGACTAAAACAACAACAAAATGCATGTATATAAATAAGTATTTCTCATCTTTATATAGTTTTGACTTGATGTACTTAACTAAAATTGAACAAAAGTTTATTTAAAAAGTAATAAAACTATATAGACACATTGAGACTTAAAAATTAAAATAATGATAAAAAAACTTTACGAAATAAAAACTTCAATACTACCATTCTTGTCATATTATGGCTACCATACCAAATTCAATACTAACATACCAGTCAAAATTATATATAATGAAACTTATGCCTTAGTTTATATTTCTTGTTTAAAGAAAAAATATATATAATATATATATAAAAAAATAACAACTAAATTTAAAGGGAAACACTATAAAACACTTGTAATGTACCCTTGTGAATTAACAAAGAATTTCAAAGCCTTTTATGTGGCCTTTTTTTTTTGTCTAATACAAAGATATTTGGCTACAGTTTATTTCTGTAAGCCATAACTCATTCAATTCAATTCATAACAATAGTGTGTTCCCATTTACTTTAATTCATCTCAAGCTATTGTTTTTACTTTGTCTGTCTGATACAGAATTAGCAGCTTTTAAACAATAATATCTCACCATTGCAGACAAATGCGGTTTCTGGGTCGACAGTAAACAGACTTTATGAACATTTTTAAAAAGAGTCATGAGTCTCTATAAACACAGGGATTAGCTTTTAGGATGTTAGTTAATAGTAGCCTTTTTGAAGATGGAAAAAAAGATATCATTTCCTGATTGGATGTTATAAGGCTTTATAAGTCTATAGCCAATATATGGTTATGAAATCAGACGCTTCAAGAGACAGAAAAGAAATGGATAAAATATCAATAATAAAGGTCAGTTTTATGGATAAATACTTTTAATGAAAATGACAATGAAATAACAGCTCAAAAATGGTTACTCAGAAAAAAGTCTAGTCTTTCAAAATATATACAGTTGCAAATTAGAATTGTTAAACCCCCTGAATTATTAGCCCTCCTGTTTATTTTTTTCCCCTAATTTATGTTTAACGGAGAGAAGATTTTTTTTCAACACATTTCTAAACATAATAGTTTTAATAACTCATTTCTAATAACTGCTTTTATTCTAGTCAAAATAAAACAAATAAGACTTTCTCCAGAAGAAAAAATATTATCAGACATACTGTGAAAATTTCCTTGCTCTGTTAAACATCATTTGGAAAATATTTAAAAAAGAAAAAAAATCAAAGGTGGTTTAATAATTCTGATTGCAACTGAATATATACATATATATATATATATATATAAAAAAAACTTTTCTGGAACTATGTAATAATTATATATACTAATATACACCTTTAAGGTATTCAAACGCACCCTTTAGGGGTAAGTTAGGTTAAAGTAGGTATTTTGAAACCAGTGAGAGTTTTTGTGTTACAGTGTAGCTTTTTTTATATAGTGTATTGATAATATGAACTTTCAAAGCAATATGTTGAGATCACGTGCATTCAGGAAGGGTGTTGTAAATGCTTTTTTAAGGTGTGTCAGGTGTGTCATCATTTATTCAGCAGATTCAGAATGTCTCCAAGAGGTTTTCTCTTGTTTCTTTCTGGTGCCTCCTTGTGGAGGATTTGTGCCGCACTATTTTGTTTCACTGTTTTATCATTTGATCTTAAGTTATTAAACCCCTCCCACAGAACACTCACACACCTCTCTCTCTCTCTCTCTCTCTCTCTCTCTCTCTCTCTCTCTCTCTCTCTCTCTCTCTCTCTCTCTCTCTCTCTCCGTTTGTGTGTGTGAGAGAGAGATGGAGAGAATACAGTGTGTGATTGTGAATGTGTGTGTGAAAGAGAAACTTTTAAACCTCTTTAATTTACATTAAAATTTCAAAAGGCACAGTACAATTTTTACAAAAGTCAAAAACTATCCGATCAACAATTAATAAATAGACCTTTTTCCACATAAAGTACATAAAGCTTCGTTCACAAACCATTTAAATTTAAATTCAAGTACATTTTCTGTGAGTTGATCAAATTTATATTCCATTCTAATCCTTGATTTAACCAAGGCAATAAAAAAAAAAAAGTCAAAATTTCTATCTTTTCCCCTTCAATAGCCATTCTGCAAGTTTTCCAAATTGAGAGTTTCTCCCGACACTTGCAGAGGAGAATATACTTAATCATAGTCAGTAATTATTGACAGTTTAGTGGGATTTCTATAAACTATACTATAATCTGTAAGTCATATAACTCTTTAAACTGACAAACTACATTCTTAGTCTCCACAGTTTTATAATTAAGACAAATAAATAAAAAACCTTTTTGTGAAATAAAGTCTATAATATGAAATAAAGGTACCGTGTAACATATGTTATGGATACAGTGGTTTTTTTAACTGAAACTAAAATGTTATTATAATGTTATAAATGTTATAATCAAGCTAAAATTAAATACAAACAACATTAGACGAGAACTTTAGGTAAAACACCAAAACATAAAATAATTGCTTCAGCTAATTTAAATGCAAAAAAATACTATTAAATATTAAATAAAGCTAAATAGACTTATTTTCAAATTATTTACAACAACAAAAAAAAGTAATAGGACAGACGTTTATAAAATTACAATATAAAAATAAAAGCTGACTAAAACCTAATACTATGGACATCCTATAATACTAAAGCAACTCTATAGTGATAAAGTAGATATAAAAACAACATTAAATGATGAGTTTAATTAAACTGTTACAGTAAACGGTCATGGCTTCAACCATGTGGTGTTACATCATGAAAGAAGTGACATCACTCACTGAATGAAGAGGTTTATCCATCAGTATTAAGACAGTGTGTGCATGTGTGAGTCTCACATGTCTCCTCAGCCTGAGTTTGTGATTTGTGTCATCTTAACCTGCTCACCGGTGTTGTATTAAGTGGATGTCTTTCAGTCTGAGCTTATCGTACGTAGCACATGTGCTGCCGTGTGTGTGACTGTGTTTGTGGCAGTACTGAGACCTCAGGATCACCCAACACTTGACTATTTGTGTCCAAACTGCATCTGAAGGCCTTTAGCTCATTAAGAGGAGACTAATAGGGGGATTTTATAAGCTGTCCATACTGTTTTAAACTGCAGCATTTAGACATTTCACTGACACCAGTTACTGTTTAATACCCCCAACACCAGCCAACGTAGAGCTGGAAACACACATTTATTATATGTGAATTATATTAATCATTCATTCATTACTATTACTATTCACTACTATTATTTATTACTATTACTTTCAGACTGTTTCAGCCTTGATACATTTATCATATATCAAACGTATATAAATATTAAAATATGTTACTTTTATACATTTAGACACTTTTTTTTTAAGTATTCTGTACAGCACTTTGATTAACTTTGGGTGTTTTTAAAGTGCTTTATGAATAAATAAAGTTTAAAGTTAAAATTGGTAGTCCTTAAATTGTAAATACATTACTATCAATTACTTTATTACTATCAATCACATTATTTTTATTAACTAACAAAGATTAGTAATACTTACAAAGTATTGCCATTTATGAGCCTATTGTCATTGAGCTCACACTTTAGATTAGGTGACATTAGCTTGTGTTAGTTAATGTTTTTACTAACATTAACTAATAACAAACAATACTTGTAGAGCATTTATTAATGATGGTTCAACATTTACTAATGCATGATTAAAATCCAAAGTTGTTCGCTTTAGGTAATGCACTGTGAGTTAACAAGAACTAACACTGAATGACTTTTTCATTAACTAATGTTAACAAAGACTAATGAATACTGTAATAAATGTATTGTTCATTGTTTATTCATATTAGTAAATTAATTAATGGAACCTTATTGTAAAGTATTTCCAAATTTAGTATAAAATTAAATCTGAATTTTTCCAGCAAAATCAAAGTCAGATTATGACTATATAATGTCTACAATAATAATAATAATAATAATAATAATAATAATAATAATGATAATAATAATAATAATTACAGCATCATTTCAAAGACAAAGTGGTTGTTTGGGGGCTTAACATCAAGAACTGTTAATAAATCTTTTAAATATGAAGCTGTTTGACTAGCATTCAGTGCTGGTTAACCAATGTTTTTGAGCTCATGGTTTCACTGTAAACAGTTTTGCAGTGTTTTCTTCAGTCAGCTCTCTCTCCATTTGTAAAACTGATGTGAAATGTGTGGTTAAATCAGTGCCGTGCTGACAAAGACGTGCATTGTAATGGGAACAATATGAGAAACTGCTCAGATATAATTACATGAGCATCATGACTCAGCTGCCTGGAAACAAAATCACTTTTATTCAGGGAAATGTGTTGGATTATGTGACTGAAGACACCTGACATATGCATTTGCATTATATGTCTGCAAAGAAAAAGCTTTGTCTGTCTTGGAAGCATCTAGCCAGGAAAAAAAAAGGCTGGAAATTGCAAAACTTGTCTGGAAGTGTGTGGCGCAGTGAGAAACCAAGACGCAGGACTTTCCTGTGAATATTTTTTAAAGGCAGAGCGAATAATTGGCATTAATGTCACTTTCTGTCACTGTAAACTGGTGTAGGTGAGATGAAAACAGGAAATTATTCTGAATGGTACTTGAGGAGACACGTGTGCCAGTAAACAGACTATTTCCAGGGATCTTCAGGACGCTGAGCTTTTCATTTTCCATGTGGACAGACAGGAAAGACAGGGAGAACACAGCTACAGAACAGAGTACTGTATTATGCAAAACACTTCACCTCAGTGCTCAAGCTAGATTGGCATTAGACAGACTTGAGGAGACACAGGCTTCATGGTCAAATACAAACAAGGACAGTAAAACTACCAGCTATTGACTCCTGTTTCTTCAAGGAACTGCTTTATTAAAAAAAGGTTACTAAAGGTTACATTAAAAAAGGTAACAAAAAAAACCCTCTGTATCTATCCAATGTTATCTCATGGCAATTCATAACTTTTATATTTCGTAGAATCTCATTTGTACAATTTAGTATGATTTGCTCATCTCCCAATGACAGTTGGGAGACAGTTTAGGAGTGGGGTTTGGTGCCACCCTTCCTTTTAAAAATCGTACATTTTCGTATGACTGAACTCGCCACTAAACTGACAAAACATAAGATAGTTGCATTTCCTCGTGAGATCAGGCTGATCTATCTGATTCTATATGTTTATCTTAATTTAACTACATTGTATTTTAACTATGTTTTGAATCAAGACTACAACCTTAGTTTAACCACATATTCTGTCAATAATTGCTCACCCTCAAGTCGTTCCAAACTTCTGAGACTTCTTCAGAACAAAAATGCCTTACCTCTTCAGTGATTCAATCTGGTTTAATCCGAGCTACGACAATGCAAAAACAAAAATAATGACTTTCTTCAACAGTTTCTTCTCCTCAGTGTCAGCATAGGATGCATATTCATGAGCATTGTGCACTGATGTGCACCCTAGACGCACATGACTTTGGGGACATTCACACGTTTTTCCATTGGAATACACTACTTTTTCCATTGCTTTTCAACGTAAACATGCTCTTGATGGACCTGCATGACTGTTAGACTCACGTCTTGTGTCTTTTCACGTGCTGTGCTCATGAGCTTTGCATTTTTTAGACATTGTGTCAAGTTAAAAGAACTCTATGCTGCGCTTTTTTGCCAACAACTCCTGAGTGCGGCGTCCTGCATTTTTAGACGCAAAGACGCATTTGGTGTGAATGAGCCTTCACACAGAATGTGTGAACTTCACATTTTTACACCCATTGCTGCTCATCAGTGTCAGTTTCAAAGCAGTGGACCAATCAGAAAAACTCAGATGTAAGCGTTAAAAATGTCTGTTTGTGACTGAAAACCCTCATGCTCTTAACAGTGCTTTAAAAAAAAAAACTTCCTGAGCACTGTGTGTTGTGTTTTTAGAAGCAAAGACGTATTTTGTGGCTTGTTCCTCTGTTTGAAACAAAGCACAGGTGCATCCGAGGTAGTTATACACACAAAAGCACTAAAATAATGTTATAAATAACATTGAACTAATACAAAATGTAACACAGAACACTCAATTGTAATTTTACACAAAACGAGAAAAATAGCATGTAAAATGTAGTAAATTGTTAGGTAACAGTGACTATGTAGGTTATATTTGATATTGCATTCCAGTATGTTGTACTTGATATGCCACTGTACTTCTGCAGCAGATTTTTTTTTCAAACACCTTGCAGATGTTGTGGTTTACATAGTCTTAGAGCTAATACAAATCAGTCATACCTGCATGAGGTATAGCTGCACAGGTTTGTCCTGACCTGCCGCATAACTGCATAACATACATGATGTCCAGACATGAGCTCAACAGCTTGTGTTTGCCCTGCAGGCCTCACCCACAGTGCAGGATGACCTGCAGGAATCGTGACAGATGAGGAATGATAAGGTCATTGACAGATTGATTGAGAGCAGTTGAAAGACCACCAGTGGTGTCTAATCTGTGGTCCAGCAGTTACTGCACATGCTATAACATGCAGTGGTGCTGGAGCATGTAATTAATGTTTAAAACTTACTCTTAGCTACTGTTTCCCATTTGGACTTTGTCATGACTTTTGAATTTATTTATTTTGACTAATTTGTTTAAATTTAATATAATATTTTAATTATTTATTTTGTTTTATTTGACTTTTAGTAAAATAACTATATACATCAGCTTACAAACTTATTGATATTGTGATGTACAGTGGAGGAAATAAGTATTGAACAGATCACTATTTTTCTCAGAAAACATATTTCTAAAGGTGCTGCTGAATTGAAATTTTCACCGGATGTTGGTAACAAGCAAAGAAATCCATATGAGCAAAGAAAACAAAACCAATTACTGTAGTTTACAAATTAAGTTGTGTAATAAACTGAAATGACACAAGAAAAAAGTATTGAACACATGAAGAAAGGGAGGCGTAGAAAGGCAGTGAAAGCCCAGACAGCAGCTGAAATCTTTCAGTCGTTATTCAGCAACCCTCTGCCATTGTTATTACACATAACCAATTTGTCAGATTTTTTATATTTTTTATTTTTATGTATGTATTGTTTGGGTATTTACCAAAACCTGGTTCAATTCCATGTCAACAGCTCCTTTAGAAATATTATTCTCAGGAAAAAACCTGGTGTTCAATACTTACTTCCCCCATTGTATATAATTTTTTGCGATTTTATTTTCAATTGAGTCAATTTTTCCACTTATGCCACTGTTACCACAGCTACAGTTCAGATTTTGTATTTCAATAAATTTGTCAGGCTTTTGTCCTCAGACTGCTATTGTATGCAGGACTAGGTTCTAACAAATCTCATCAAACCGGTTGTTTACATTTTATTAGATGTTAGACTGTTAGTTAGTAGTTAGTGAAATCATTTGGCATAATGATGTCTGTAATGCAGTCAAGACTTCTTTAGCTGTGCATTTATCTGAATATGTCTGCACACTTTATAATGTTCATCCGCCAATTAGAATCAAGCAATCAAAACCCTGCAATATTTTTTTATACTACTCCAAAGTATATCAGTTTAAATAACTTTGATGGCCAAGTAATTGTCAATGACCAGACATGATTGATTTGTTTAGATTATAATCCTTATTTTATATCTCCCTTATTCTTTATAGCCTTTACAGTAGTAGCCCAAGAAATGCATAACCTCGGCTCTGATAAACATAAGGCGTACAGAACCAATCTATCATCTGGCTCTCTGGCTTTGCTGCATTCCTAGGACTCCGCATGTGCTATTAAAGCTAAACTGACCTGCAATCAGCCTTGTCTTTCCTGGATCCCTCATGAGTTGTGGCCCACCTCGATGTGCTGTGAGCTGCCCATCACAGAGGACCATGACCACAACCAGACAGAAGCCGTCTGGAGTTTATGAGGCTTAAGATTAAAAGATGGCACACTGCTTGATGATATACAATCTACCAGCTGTTAACAATTGGATACACTCTCCGTTCAGATGCCGAAGGTAGACAACACGGTTATGTAAGGCTGGTTTGGCCCAATACCCTTTTATTTGGTCAGTTTTTCCAAGTCCCGGTTGTCTAATAGCAGGCAGCTGCCATTGCAACCAGCCAATTTATTTTATTTTCCAAATAATTTGAAAATAGTTTCATTATCCTTTGTTTTGCTAGGAATGTTATTTTTATGGTTGAGGTGTTTGTAGGCTTGTTTGCGTCTCACATAATAGGTGAACTGTTTTGTGGGATTGTTTGGAAAGGATGGGATGGAAAAGTGTGTGTGTGTGTGCGTGCATGCGTGCGTGCGTGTGTGTGTGTGTGTGTGGCAGCTATGCAGGTATATATATTTTGCAAAACCTCCCCAGTGAGTCTTTGCTCCTTTCTGCATCCCACGAAGAACTACATGTCCCAAACTGCTTTGCTACAACTCACCATAGTTAAGATCCATATGTGCCACAACTGCTGACATCTACATACTAGAACCGCCTGACTTCTGTTTTCAATCTTGGGCGACTAAGGTCTGGCTTGAGTGTCTCTCTCTCTCTCTTTCCCTCTCTCTCTCTTTCTCTCCACTCTCTCCCTCCCTTATTCTTTCTCTCCAGAGTCCTCGGGCCACACACAACTGTACCTGAAGTCGTACACAGAGAGAGAAGCAGGAAGGTAAGGATATCTAGCATCTGCTGTTATGCTTTGAATGTTCATGCTAGCTTATGCTTTCTCTGGATGAGATTATCCGAAATCTGCTTGGCAGATATTGGGGGAGGACTGAAGAAACGGTGTGGTCATATTGCAGAAAATCAACTTGATGTTTGAGAAGCTTGGAGTTCTATCAAGTTGTTTGTAGTCAAATATAAAGGCTGTTATTTAGAATTAAATTGAATGGTTTATAGATATTTTTTAAATGCATGAGCTTGAACAATGGAACTATTCGTGCATGTTTTTTTAAAATATTGTGCAGGAAGAGAGAGAGACAGAGAGAGAGAGAGAGAGAGAGAGAAAGATAATGCAGTGCATGCATTTAACTAGTGATTTTGCATCAATGAATTGCTATAACAAAAACCTGGGTTGCAAGATTCCATGCATGACACCTGCTGCAAATTATTCTATACCATCATAAATTATTAATGGATTACCCAACTTTATAAAACTATTTCTTTTGCAATTCTATCTCATTAATTTATCAGCATGACATGCACAAATGAAGGGAGCACTGAAGTAAAGTTAGTAAGTAATGTAACTCGAGATGAACTTGGATCCGAACACCAGCAATGTGGGTCTAATTTGTGAAGGGAGGAATGTCTGTCTGGGCCTATTTGCGTTCTTGAGGATGAAGTCATCAATTTCCATTAGAAGAATGTCTCTGGTTTTTGTTTATGTCTGAGGTTCGCCGTAGAAAGTTCTGTTATTCTTACAGATTTTTTTTTTTTTTTTTTATGTAATATTGCTTCTTATTTAACCACTTCTTCTTTTCTTTCCTGTTCTCTTCTCCTCTCTACTGTTCTTTTGTCTAGGTTTAATTTGCAGCCATGTTTACTCTGGGATCCATCCTGTTGGCTGGACTTCTAAGTCTGAGTTTAGCTCAGTATGATTACTATGATGAGTACTACATACCCTCCGCACCACTGGAGGGTGTATCATCACCTACTTGTGCCCAGGAGTGCGAATGTCCCATCAACTTTCCCACTGCCATGTACTGCAATGAGCGCAACTTGAAGTTCATCCCCATTGTGCCGACCGGAATCAAATACCTCTACTTACAGAACAACTTCATTGAGGAGATCAAGGCTGGTGTGTTTGACAATGCCACCGACCTTCGCTGGCTCGTTCTCGACAACAACAACATCCCCAGTGACAAGATCCAGGCTGGTACTATCGATAAACTAGGGAGCTTGGAAAAGCTCCTCTTCAGTCATAACAAGCTGACCAAACCCCCTGGTTCTCTTTCGAAGTCTCTGGATGAGTTGAAGCTGATCGGTAACCAGTTAACCTCATTCCCTGCTAACACTTTGGCTGGGATGGAAAACCTGACCACCGTCCACTTGTCCAAGAACAAGCTTACCACAGAGAGCATCACAGGAGCCTTTAAGGGCCTCAAATCCCTCGTTCTGCTGGACGTGAGCGAGAATAAGCTCAAGAAACTCCCCTCTGGAGTTCCAGCTTCGCTTTTGATGCTCTACGCTGACAATAATGACATCGACAGCATCCCTAATGGCTACCTGGCAAAGCTGCCACTCCTACAGTACCTGCGCATCTCCCACAACAAACTTGTAGACTCAGGAGTCCCTGCAGGAGTGTTCAACGTGTCCTCTCTTCTTGAGCTTGACCTGTCTTTCAACAAGCTGAAGACCATCCCTGAGATCAACGAATCACTCGAACACCTCTACCTGCAAGTCAATGAGATAAACAGTAAGTCTTTTTTTAGTCTCCGTTTGGTTAAGCAGATCAGATTTTGCATTGGTTTTGACTCCATTTTGCCTTCTGTTTCTTCAGAGTTTGAGCTGACGAATATCTGCAAGTTTAGCTCACCGGTCAACTACTCTAGACTGAGGACCCTGCGCTTGGATGGAAACAACATCACACACAGCAGTATGCCAGATGACACGGCAAACTGCCTACGCCAGGCCTCAGAGATCATCTTTGAATAGAGCTAAATCTCGCCAGTAGTTCATCAAACAAAATAAGGCTTTAACTCTTATTAAACCAGGGCTGCCCAAAACTGTTTCTGGAGGTCCAGTGTCCTGTAGAGTTTAGCTCCTGAACAAGTTAATGAAGATCTTCAGACTCACTAGAAACTTCTCATCAAGTGTGGTGGAGCTAAAATCTGCGAGACTTTGGCCCTTCAGCAGCCAGATTGAACATCTAAACCTGTTTCCAGAAGGCCAATAACCTGCAGAGTTTAGCTCCTGAACATGCTGATGAATGTCTTAAAGTCTCACTTGAAACTTCTCAGCAATTGTGTTGTAGCTAAAATTTGCAGGACTCTGGCTCTTCAGGAGCAGGATTGGATGCCTAAACCTGTTCCCAGACAGCCACTATCTTGCAGAGTTTAGCTCCTGAAAAACTAATAAAGGTCTTCAGACTCAATAAAACTTCTCAGTGCATTGGAGCTAAAATCCACAGGACTTTGGACTTTCCTCTCTATTAGACACTCTGGATGTCTTTATTCAGGATTCTGGCAACCACATTTGGTCACTTGCACATTGTCGACAATATTTGCTGTTTAAAAAGTTTGTATGAAAAATGGGCAACAATAGTTTGAAAATCTTGAAAATCTGGCACATAAAAGATCATTCTTGTATTATAATGTATGAAAAGTGGACATATTTCAATCTAAAGAGAGACGCATAATGCTGTGCACTCTATAAGAAGTTGCACTATATGTCATCTAACTGCATCTTTTTTTTCGCATGTTAAAATCTTTAATCACTCAAAACTGTAATCCTATTATTAATAAGCCTGCCGGTAAGGATATTCGATTGTTTTCTATACAACTTATGGATAAGAACTAAATGCACAGCAGTGCATTTTAATTTACGCCAAATTAAAAATAAATATTGTACATTGAGTGAATTCTATTTAATCTCAAAGGGGGTTTATTTAAATGAGAAACTGCAGTGGCAAAATTTATTAATTGCAAACAAGTAGCAGGTTGCATTTCTGAACTCTGCCAACATTTATAACATATTCTACTGTATCTGCATGCAGCTCATCTTAATTTTGTAACAGTAATTCCTTTCAGTACTATGGTAAACAGCAATGATTTTTTTTTATGTATTTAATACACCATTTCACATCATCACAATGTTAGTCAAATTATTGAACCAAAAGATTACCATAACTTTGGCAGACTGTTATATAAAAGTTGTAAGTTCCCTGATTCTGTTTTTCTCAAGAAAGCAGCAGTTTGTTCATCTTAAATTGAATAAAACACATTTCTTACTTGTGTGGGAGATACTGATGATGTCAATCCATAGAATTAGATATAGTATTATAATACACAGTGCAATGTCATTTATCAAGTAGTCAGTGAAGTCATGCTTTAAATTGAATTAATTGTTATCAATTGATTTGTCTAACTGAAATTAGACTTGCACATCATAGTTCAGGCAAGCTACTCCAAATTGTATTGTTTTGATCTTGATTGTTGATCTTCTAGCATGACTTGATGTGGATTTCCATTTCTCAACCCTGCTGTCTGGGATGTAAATAAGATTCTGGTATGATTCTGTCCTTCTTCCTACTCCTTTTTGGCCTCTCACTGAGATTCCTGTTAGGGCAATGTTGTCAATTTTGTTCTGTTTGAAGCAGAGCCATGATGACAGAACTACTTCCTGTAGGAAACATGTTCACTTGATGTCTGAAGAACAGGCTGTGGATATAAAAACAGCAGTTGAAAGATGAAACGTTGTATGGAAGAAATTATATAGGGTGATATTTTAGTGCCACATCTGCTGGCAGCACATTGTAAGAAACATTTGACTTAATATTACTTTCAAAGGTAAGACCAAATCAAATCATCCAATAAAAATTAAAGGCTTTAGTAGTAGTTTTATGTTAAATCTTTATGTATGTCCATAAAACCCAAACTGCGATCAAATTACAAACTTTCAGAATATGTGCTGAAATTGTAGACTTAAAGGATTAGTTCACCCCAAAAATGAAAATTCTGTTATTAAATTCTCACCATCATGTTGTTCCAATTCCCTGAAAATACATTAATCTTCAGAAGACATATTAAGATAGTTTAGATGAAATCTGAGAGCCCTCTCATCTTCCATAGAAAGCAATAGTCTTGAGACAATCTAAGTTCATAAGAGTAACTATAATCATATGAAGCTCCAAGAACACTGTGTTCCAAAAAAACTGTAAATATAACTCTGCTCGCATATATCTGCTATCCCACGTCAGGTTATCTAGTTGCACAATTATTAAGGGCAGTATGACGTATTGCCATTAGAGTCAGCAAGCAAGCATCATATTGCCCGTAGTAAACCCACATTCCATTCTAATCTAATAATCTGTGATGCATTCCTACTGTCCTTACACATCTCGGTTCATGGTTCTACAACATTTTAATTACACTTTTAGCCTCATGACATAGCAAAATATCTAAACTTCCAAAGGTCATTCGGGTTCACCTACTGTGCACTCTTATAAATAAAGGCCATTGATCTTCCAAGAATATCCTTTAACATCCAAAGTACATTTACCTGTACTTCCCACAGAAGGTTCTTTACAGTGAAAAATGAGTTCTTCAGATTATTAAAATGTAGAAAGCATTTTTAAATTGATCGTTTACTCAACAGTAAATAAAAAAGTTAATTTTTTTATTTTTGTATAAACTGTTTCTTCTTTAAGTAATCAAACCGCCTTTTTTGTTAGTTTCTTTATGGCATTGCTACAAAAACTCTTCAAAAATCTTTGTTTTTAAGAGTGTTTTTAAGAGAGCTTAATGTCTGATGTCCCTCTTGTTTGGAATACTGCTTTTGCATATTGTGTAGCTGGGATGTTCATATCTTCTCACCAGTATTTGAGTTAGCTGTAAACATTCATTCCCTTCCTTGGCCCGGGACATACCTTGGCTGAATCATAAAATATCCCAACAGTTGGTCCATTCTTTCCTTTTACTTCTTCCAACCATCTGCTTCCATCTGTCTCTCTGTCCCAAACCACACCTTTATGACAGGCACTTAAAACGTTGCATTTAACATAACTACAGATTTGAGCATGAGTCTGAGCTAGCACTAAAAATGAGTGTTTTATTTAAAACAGTAGAATTTGCAGGCAGACAACCTAGCATTCCAGAGGAATGAAGTGTTTTGGGTGGCCATCTGATAGTTATACAGCGAGGCATTGTGGGAGTTCTTTTGTCTATGTGTTGGAAACAGATGATGGATGGGCAATTCTGACTTTATAGAAGCCTGAAAATATAAGATCACCACAAGCTGATTTTGTACTTTTGATTGCCCTTCTTTTCCCAGATGTTGATGATGAAACACAGTTTTCTGTCTTTTCACCATACACATTGTCCCATACATCAGAAGGAAACAGTTTTTACCCATTAAGAAATATAAATGTAGAAAAAAATCTTGATTCAGTCCATTGATTGTTCATTTGAGACTGATCATTGGAAAAGTCTGGCATACATCACCAGAGCGAAGTTTGTCTTTCTTCAGGAAGACTTATTAAAATTGGCAAGGTCAATAACAAATTTGTTATTTTGCTACAGTACTGTAAAGACACTTAAATTTTGATCTTGCCATGTCATAAGCTTTTTTTTCAGTGTGCTTGTCAGCTGTGCAACTGTGGTCTTGCTAAAAAACCACAGCCTGTTATGGTCAGCAACACTGAAAAGACTTTGTGTGGGAAAGAGACCATTGTGGTATTTCTTAGCTTGTTCTCCTACAGCTGATCTCTTGAGAGAAAAAACAAAAGAGTTTCCTGTTGTTGTTTAGAGTACATCTGCTGTCTTGCACTGTCATGCTATGTGAGAACACAGGCAATATTCATTCATTCATTTTCTTTTCGGCTTAGTCCCTTTATTAATCTGGGGTCGCCACAGCGGGATGAACCGCCAACTTATCCAGCATATGTTTTACGCAGCGGATGCCCTTCCAGCTGCAACCCATCACTGGGAAACATTCATACACACTCATTCACACACATACACTACGGACAATTTTAGCTTACCCAATTCACCTATAGCGCATGTCTTTGGACTTGTGGGGGAAACCGGAGCACCCGGAGGAAACCCACGCGAACACGGGGAGAACATGCAAACTCCACACAGAAATGCCAACTGACCCAGCCGAGGCTCGAACCAGCGACCTTCTTGCTGTGAGGCGAACGTGCTACCCACTGCGCCACCGCGTCGCCCACACAGGCAATATAAATAAATAAATAAAATTGCAAAGTAAACACAGATACCGTAAGGGGATGATTAAAATTTATTTGCTATATGTGATATTGCCAGAAATGTATAAACTTGTTTTGTGTGGAATATCGCCCCAATTTTCTAAATTTATTTTAAAGTTTTTTTTTTGTTTTCTTTTTGACAAATAATAATTAATTACTATAGTTTTAATTAAAAATGAGTTAAATATGAAGTTATGACACATAGCTCTAGTCATTTGGTCCACTTAAACCAAACATTCTGTTAAATGTAAGAAAATGGTGAGGGTTCACTCACATTTGACAGAAAGCCTGCTTTAAGTTTTGCATATATACAATTAATACCTGATGACAGAACCAAATCTGTACTTCAAATTACCTCTTTATAAGCTGCATTGTAAAGTAGTAAAGTAGAGATGTTAAGTTTGACTTATGTTCAGCTGGTTCTTTGGACAGCATGTTTCAAGAGGTAAGCAAGAAAGATTCTTCTTTATTAGTAAGACACTGACTTCCGAATCGCTCTGAAGTGCATTTCCCAAAAGCATTGTAAGCCTTCTTAGACCATTGGTGCCAGTGGTTTCTATAGTTTTCTTAGGCTTATGATGGTTTTGGGATAAAAATCCTTGGCCTGATTTTTATATAAACAAAGACTTGGTATAAATGAGGTTTAAAGGGAATGCAACAAGCTCACTTTTTCCCAATCTCATATTAATCTTAAGTGCCTGTATAGTACTGTATCCATCTTATCTGCAAAAAGTATTTCGTTTTTGAATACCTTTAAGACAAATTGTGCATCTTTTAATTCTCTGGATAAAAATTAGCATCTGGAGGCATACCGTGAGTGGAACAACAACAACAACAGGGGAACAACTTTGTAGCCCAGTAGCAAACCCACTTTGTAGTTAATTCTAATTTGTGGTTAAGATCTCCAATCCTGTTCCTGGAGATCTACATTCCTGCAGAGTTTAGGTGCAACCCTGATCAAGCACACCTGTCTTTAATTGCCAAGTGCTTCTTCAGATCCCACTTATTTGGTTTAGTTGTGTTTGATCAAAGTTGGAGCTGAACTCTGTAGAAAGGTAGATCTCCAGGAACAGGATTGGGCACCCCTGGGTTATAGCATTCAGTGCATCACTTGCAATGGCTGGAACTGAGCCTAAGAGAGAGAGAGAAACATGAGTGCAATGCCTGTCAAAGATCAAAACTAACAGTCTTTTCAATTAAGTAACATTTACTTGGGTTGCAGACATTTTAAAAACACATGATTACTAGCTAAAAAAGTGCTTTGTAAAATGCACACTGATGTCTATGGAATACAGCAACAATAAATATTTGACATACTTTTACACTGTTATTCACAACAGATACACACTGTTCGGGTATCTAGCTATTATACTCTATTTTTCTCCCAGATATTTACAATTTACATGTGGATGGGGTTAAATTAACTATGACTAAACATGATCAGCTATCCCTCACATCCAAAAGCAGACTTTTTGGCATTCACTCTTACCCAAGCATTGTAGTGAGGTTATGGCACATTCTCGAGCTTGCACCTGTCACACACACGCTTTTTTCCCTAGGGAAGGGCCCCTACAAGGATTTAAGTTCTAAGTTACGTAAGATAGACCCAGAATAAAAAAAAAAAGTCAATCTCAGTTTCTCTTTAATACCAGGTAGATACAGGATCTCAATTCAGTCTAGTTTGTGATTGAAATATTCATTTTGGTTTGCTGAACAAGTTGAACCAATTCATATAAAATGTCTGACCCCAAAGAGCAATGTATTCATGCTATATACATTGCTAGTGTAAAGAGCAACACGCTGTTGTTGTTGTGGTCATTGTTTCAACATGGCCTAACATCTGGAAATATGAAAAAGCATTTGTACTTTGGTTGTACAAATGAGAAGAGAACTGAGTACATGAGAAGAGAAATCATGAGTCCCCTTATATTACTTACAAGAACGTCCTTTGAATGGGACAGGGGTTTATTTCTGTCCCAAATATAGTGAGACTTTAGTGTCAAAAACTTTATATATCCCACTTCCCTTTTCTCTTTTTTGAAATGTCCACAACGGATTCCAGATGTTCAAACAGATGTTGCCTGGTTCCTATGCACTGCCCTTTCATTCAATGTGAAGCTATGCACAACAACATCTACTAGGATACGATAATAGTGCTGGATTAACCCACAAACATCTTTCCACCTTTCACCAGTATTTGCATTCCTGCTTAATTCCACCTTTCACTGGTTGGGACGAGTCTCCATCAGTGCAAATTGACAGCTAAAGGATGTGCATGGCCCCAGGATCACCTAGTTTACCAGGGTGTAAAATATCCCCCCAAGTCAGATGGAGATGAGATATGTTCATTGAAAAGAAAGAGTTAAAAGTCTCAAAGCCACCTGCAACCGCTTGCAGGGTATCATGTTTGCCAGGGACCCCACCTCTCAATGCTCCACAGACCCTCAGTGCACAAAGAAATAAAAAAAAGTGCTGTTCTAGCAATAAGTATCCAGTGCACGCTTGCAGAAACACAACTCAACGCATATCTGTCAAACATTCCCACACCCCCTTCTCCAAGCTCACCAGCTGATGTCAAAGGTTTGGCCTTGGGGAAGTCGCACTACTAACAATAGTAATCTAATAAGGCTGTGTCTTCTGATGCTTGTCGGGGCCAGAAAGAAAGTGGGAGATACTGCAGATTGAACTCAAGCTGGAGAAGAGAACAGGCGGATCGGGAGATTGACAACAACCCCAAAAACCCCAATACCAGGTACCAGGTCTCCACCTGCACAAAGCAAATCAGCTCTGTGACTGAGATAACAGCAGGTAATGTTTTCATTCTTTTGCTCTTTATGTGGTGGTAGTGCAAAAAAATGTGGTGGGTGTAAGGGGTTCATGGGTTTTCTGTTCTGTAGTATTGAGATATCAAATTGATAGTCTTAGAGAGAGTTTGACATTTACCTTGATTGTAACAATGTTTTTTTTGTTTTGTTTTGTTAAATACTATTTGGTTATACCATACTATAAAACACTATGGTATGACCATCTATCATCCTAATACCATGGTACCGGCATGGTGTTTTTCACCAAGGAAGGTCTCAGATTTCACCTTTTCAGTTGAAAGGTACTTTTCAACATGCAATGATTTAACTTTTAAGTAGTTTCTTTTTGCAAAGTCTGCATTAATGGGTGCTCTTCATTTCATTTCTATCTAAGAAAGTACCAATGCAGCATTTTGTTGTATGCTAAAATATTTAGACAAAGCTGATTTCATTTCAGTTTCCTGTTCAGATCAGGTTTTTTGAATTATGTGGGTGTGAAAGACTGAAATTGGACCGCACGCTAGCCATTGAGCTAGAGCCAAATGTTAGACCCATGAGTAATTAACATAACTGCCTGCAATACAATGCCCCAAACAGGAAATTAAATCTCTTTAAGAGCATATGGTTTGGTTTATGTGGAAGATAAATGTCAAGCAGCTGTCTTGACAATGTTGGCATTTCACAGTTATTATTATGATTATTATTGTTTTACATGTTTGATGGATTTTATCCTTGTTCCATTTAATTTTGATGATCAATTTCTATTCCTTTTGAATGTTTTTGTCAGTATTTACTAAAGATAATTGTTACAGAGGCTTTGCATTCAGGTATGGCTTAACAGTCTCAGATTTCAATAGTTATTATGTTAAGTGTGGTGTCATGAAAATACTCTCAAATATGTAACAGAGTTAGCATTAGCACTTAGCAGAAAACTGTTTGCACTGCTGTAATCAAAATAATGTGATTATTTTGTCCCTGCTGCTTAATATAGATCAAAACATTACAGAAAGACATAAAGTTACATTGTGATTATTTACACATGAGCTTTCATATTTTAATTTAGAAAAAGCCTAAGAAAGTTGTGTGTAAACCAGAATGTTTGGCTCTTGCTAATTGCTGGTCTTACTTGAATCAAAACTCAGAAGACTGAGTGAATCGAAAATCCAGTCTAAAATCTGTAAGCTGTGTCTAGTCTAACAGGTGCAGACATTAAAATAGCTGGCATCTGCTACAATGTGGGGCTTACTAGTCATTTAGGTTTAGTGATGTAGTGTGATCTAGATACTAACAGCATAGCAAGTCTTTGATATTTCACTGCTGATATTATGCATTAGATGTTTGTCGATTTAATTGTATTGAAAACAGATCCAAGACACAGAGTATTTTAATAGACTTAAAGCTTCCACAGCTAGATACTAATTGCTGCCCTGACAGTGACCTCTTGTCATGTCCTGCATTTCGCAACCTAACGCTCTTAGCTGCCTTGTGCACCTTGACACAGACATCTTATGTGTTTAGAGCTCTTTTAAGTTCCTGTGAGTAATTGGATTAGGTTGGTGTTTTTATTCTTTGCCCTTTAGACCACAGGTTCTAACATAGAACAGCACCATCATTGACACGAGATATTACTGGATTACAAATTATCGTAGACTTTGACTGGAGAAGCCCATTATACAATTATTACAATGACACAGTAAGGTGTTCTTGTCGTCAGTGCAATTGGGAACAAATAATAACAAAATGAGATTATTTCTGATTTTCAAAGGAAACATCTACAAAATTAAAACAGCCTAATTGTCATTTACCTATCAAACTGGGAGTCCTTATGAAGTGAGTGAGGATGCTGAAAATTATAGTGGAACAATAGCTAGAGCAGTGATGATTGCAATTTTTTTGCAATTTGTAACTTTTTGATTTAGTAGCTAATTAGTATTCATTTGAAAAATCTCATTTGTACATTTTAGTATGATTTGCTTATTCCCCGATGAGAGGTAGGTTTAGAGGTGGGGTTTTGGGGCACGCCTCCCAATTTGATGTTTTTATACAAATGAAATTGTACGAATTAGCCATTTTTCTGACATTGTGTAAAATAATTACATTTCATTGTGAGATCTAGATGGGAACTCTGGTCCTGGAAGGCCATTATCCAGTGGATATGGTTGGATAGTTCCAGTAGACATTTGTTTACTTGAAAGACAAAAGACAGGTGTTGTTATGAGGGGCGATGAAGAAAAGGATGTAGGATCCAGCAGGGTATATAGGCCCATATTAGCCTAATTAGAACTGGGCCAAGGCTCATGTCTTCTTTTGACCAACGCAGCGGTTTAAGAACTGTTAGACCTCAAAGGATTATGACTCTTGATCTCGAGAGGCTATGATTGGCTAAGGTTGTATCCAGTGTGTCTGTCTGTGATGGAATCATGGGATACCATTGACACTACAAATAGGGGCAGGAGAGGCAGAGTAGCTCAGATTGAAACACCCATACCCAAAGCAAGAGATACAGTAGAAGAGCCGTAAAAAGATAACGGTAAGTCTTTAGAATTAGTGGTTATGTGCACTAGAAAATGTTGGCAAGTGTAGTGTCAGTTTTGTGTATGCCAGCAAAAAGCCACTGACCTCCAGATCTGCATCATGTGCGCACTAAATCTGAATTTCCTTTTATTTTATCTTTGATGTAAAACTGAAGTTCTATGCGATGAGAGTTCATTTAGGGCACTAAAGATGTCAGCTGTTGTTTAATGTCCATGGAATGTGTTTGAATTTGAGAGAATTTTACAGGTTATGCTCTACTTGAGCCAATGTCTTGGTATCCAGTAATTCCTTTTAGATAACTCAGGTTTACTGCATGAAAGCTGTCCATTTAAAATGATCTCCAGAAATCCCATTGGAGCCCAGAACAATGTATTTAAAATACTAGCAGATAAGACAAAATCCTCAGCTATGAATATGTGTTAACCAATTATTTTTTTGAGTTTTTTGTCTCTGTGTAATATTTTTTTCTACTAAACAACTTTAAGCCAAATAATATATGGGGATGTCAGCAAAAACGCTTTGTAATAGCATAATAATTTGTTGGACATCAATATGTTATGATAGAGTGGAAAGAGCTCCACTGAAATCTTTCAAAGGGTCCTAGTGTGTAGTGTGTTGATATTGCAAAATGAAAACCGAGTGTCAATCAAAAACCCTGATAAGTGTTTTTTTTTATAAACCTTTTTGTATTTAGAACTTGTCAGGCACTGTCAAACATGAACCCTTATGTTTGTTTAAAATGTAACTGCCTTGTGAATGGAAAGAGTAGTACTATGGCATAGTTGAGTCAATTAAAATTGACCTGGCAGCATATTCTGAATTTAAGAGGATTACCACTTAGAAGACGGAGACATGGGGAATCTTAACTAAAGGATGTTCTTAATTTTTAGTCACTGAGGTCATCCTGGAGGTTATATAAGGTGGATGCTATTTTTAGTAGGGGAGATAATAACCTATGTTCAAGACCCTGAGTAGAGTAAGTATTTGATTTGTAAGTACAAGACCAAGTATTTGATTTTTTTTTTTTTGGTGGGGGGCGGGGGTCTAGTGACGTCCTCAGTGAGTACTAATATAAAGTGTCTAGTTTAATCTCTAGGAGTTTTATCAATATTGTTAACATCTCATTTTGTTTTTCTTCTCTGTTTCTATGATTCTTTAGGTTAAACCTAACCATGGAGGTACTCTTGGTAACATTTGTTGCCCTGCTTTTGACCAGCCAAGTCCACTCTGATGAAATTCCCTATGAGCACCTGATGTCTCAACTCCAGGCATGTCCTAAAGAGTGCAACTGCCCTCCCAACTTCCCTAATGCTGTTTACTGTGACAACAAGGGACTGAAAATTATACCTGTCATCCCCCCCTACACTTGGTACCTCTACCTTCAAAACAATCTGATTGATGTTCTCTCAGCCGATGCTCTGCGCAATGCCACACAGCTAAGGTGGATAAACCTCAACCGCAACAAAATCACAAGTGAAGGCCTGGAAGTAGATGCTCTTAAAGCTATGTCCAACCTTGTACATCTCTACATGGAAGACAACTTGTTGTCTTCTATTCCATCTCCTCTGCCAGCCAAATTAGAGCAGTTAAGGCTGTCCCGAAATAGAATCTCGAAGATCCCACCCGGTGTCTTCTCTGGAATGGGTCATCTTACCTTGCTGGATTTGCAAAGCAACAAGTTACAGGATGATGCAGTCACCGAAGTCAGTCTAAAAGGCCTCAATAACTTGATCCAGATCAATTTAGCAAAGAATCAGCTAAACAGTATGCCCCTTGGCCTACCACCCACAACTACGCAAATCTTTTTGGATGGCAACAACATTGAGAAGATTCCGGCTGAGTACTTCAAGGGTCTTCCTAAAGTGGCGTCTCTCAGGCTCAACCGCAATAAGCTAGCTAATGGGGGTATCCCAAAAAATGTGTTTAACCTTTCCAGCATCCTGGATCTACAACTTTCTCATAACCAACTCACAGAGATGCCTGTTATCTCCTTTGGACTGGAGCACCTGCATCTAGACCACAATAAGATCAAGAGTAAGTACTTTACCAAAGTTCTAAACTTACACTCTTTTATAATTTTTTTCAGTTAATTTGATTCTGGGAAATAGTTGCAAGAACTACCTTAACAGACAAGACACTACTTAAGTTATTGATTGACCAGGCAACTGCTTTAGATATTGTATGCAACTGTTTTGTGCTAGTATGTCAAGTAAGATATATATTTTTTTGATCATGTACATAGGCGTGAATAGCTCTGACATCTGTCCACCTGGTGCGCTCGATGATTACCTGGATGAGAAGAGTCCACGTCTCCGTTACCTTCGTCTCGATGGTAATGAGATTCAACCCCCTATTCCCCGAGAGCTGATGATGTGTTTCCGTCTCCTCAGGGCTGTTGTCATATAAATGTGCAACACCGTCAAGATAATCCATTTCATCAATCAGAACTGACAATTTTAGTAAACTGAAACACTTGAAAAGGATCTGAAAAAAAGACTCAAAATAAATACTGTACACTGCTGAAAAGACCACTAGAATGAAATCTGGTTGCTTCTTATCTAGTGCTAATTCATCAGGTGACTAGCAAGATCTTTCTGGTAAAGCTTTTGACAAAGAATGAATTATGTCCAAGAATAATTAAGAAGCTAATAAAGAATTCTGATGGATACCTATTTACAAAATACAACTAAGAGTGTGGTATTCTGGTCTTTTCAGCAGAGTAAAGATCCATAAGACTGATTTATATGTGCATTTGTAGATGGTTTCTCATGGCTGTATTGTAAAACCAATGTGCCTTCCTTAATTTCATACATAGACTAGCTGGAATCATCATGATCTAAATGTTCTTATAATGAAGAGAGCTCCAAACAACAGTTGTGTCCTACAAATTAATTAATCTTGGTAGGAGCAGGATTAACCAGAAATAATTTCATGTCACCACCCTATTCTGGAATGTTTTGGACAGAAGAGTTGTGGTCTGATTATGGAGCCAAATTTCCTGGTAGTGAACTTAGTAGATAGTGGTGGTTTACTGGATTTTACTAAAAGCATAGTTACTCTCAATGACAAAAGAACCAAAATAAGTTTTAAATTAGATAAATGTTAGCAATTGCAATTGTTTACGTCAGTTGTAAGGAATGAAATGTACTGGCATGTATAAATGTTTTTTTAACAATGTTTACCTCTACTTTTTGTACATATTCGCAACTTTGTAAAAACAATATTTCAATATTCAATTAATATTTAGTTTGAAATACTAATTGTATCATTTCAGCACCTCAGACATTGTCATCAATTTAAAAAAAAAAGCAACATATTCGGACCAGATGATATACTGTGACAGAGTTTTAATGTATATAATAGTTAAAATTTTGCAATTGACAATTGACTGATTTTAAGATACATCTTTCTCTTTTCTCTATATAAAAATAATATGAACATACTTTTTCAGCGCACAAATGTGACTTTTTTTTCATGTTTTTATTAATTACTGAAATTAACATCAAAAACTGTGAGAACCAATAGGAAAATATAATATGATATACATCTTTGTTCAATGTTCCTGATTAAACTGGTTTCAGTGGGCCATCAATGTCACTGATTATTATGTTATTTGTGTATGTGTATGTGTGTGTAAAAATGATAATAATAATAATTTAGTTCTTGAAAAATCGAATTGCTTGACAACAAGGCAAGAGGCAAGTTAACAGTAGTCAGTCTGGCAACCTTGTTATAAAGAAATCTATAATCCACAATAATAGTTTGTCTACAATAACGAAAACAGCTGAAACATTTATTTTAACTAGCACTCTGTTGAAGCTTTTGCTAAACATACAGTTCCACTAAAATAAATAAATTCTCATCTAGTTGGATGGTTAAGGAAGATGTACTGCAACGTCTCGTGAGAATGTTGTTTGTGAGAACTACTGCATCAGCATTCTATAATCCAAGAGCTTTGCGGTTGTAAAATATTTAGTACAAAACAATGTATCACAGAAGACTCTGGAACACTTTCTTTAAAATATTTACACACATCTGACGGGGAGAAGGGGAAAAATCAACAGGGAGTGCATAGTACCTGGGTATCACTTGAAACAATGACTGCATTTATACAAGGTCTTTCGCATATATTTTTTTATATCTGATACATTGACTTTAGACACAGACTGTGTTACATGAAATTTTCCAACACACAGTACAGGCCTGTCCATCTTAAATTGATCGTGCAAGCAAATGGATTTGCTTGGCACTGTTCAGAGGATTTGCACAGACGTCAGTGCATGCTTCTTGGTTCAGCTAAGCACCTTTTTGGTGCATGTGGTGTCTTTTAACGCTCATATATTTTATATATACATCTTTAATATCTTTGCAATTTTATATACTCGCCAGTCACTTGGAAACTTGCATTTGAGCATGTTGACATGGTCAATTTCAAACTAAGCATTAGAATAGGGAAGAAAGATGATTTAAGTGACACTAAAACATGGCACTGTTGTTGGTGCCAAATGGGATGGTCTGAATATTTCAAAAATTTAATTTTTCTGGGATGTCAACACACAAATATATCTAGGCTGACAGAGAATGATCCAAAAAAAACAAAATACCTTACTTATTGTAAGGGTCAGAGTAGAATGGCCGAGAAGGTTTGAGCTGATCAAAAGGCTACAATTACTCAAACAACCACTTGTTGCAATCAAGGTCTGCAGAAGAGCATGTCTGAACACTCAACACAACCAACCTTGATGCAAATGAGCTACAGCAACAAAAGATCACACCGGGTGCTGCTCCTACCAACTAAAAACAATAGACAATAAAACAGGTTGTCTAGTCTAATGAGTCTTCATTTCTGCTGCCACATTCATATTCAGTTCACCTTGCTAAATCTATTAGGGAAGTTCTGAAGGGAATAAGTGTCCAACATGGCACTAGCAAGGTGTAGGCTATCTGATATGTTTCAATTGCAAGGTAATTGAAAATGGCAAATAGCAAATAAATCTCTTGTTTGCTAACCTATAAATGTCACACACAATCAAACTGAATAAGACTGAAACATATGCAACATGTGTTATATTTCAATTACTTGACAGTTCCAGTTCTAAACAGACTAATGCTGGATTTCTTTTTCATGGGACTCAGCAGAAATATGATTACTGAGTCATAGAGAAAGGGAATTAGTATAGAAAAAGAGATTGAAGCCTGTAAAAACATCCCATCCGAATTTGAAAGAGGCACTTGTTCTTGATGGGTTAGCAGGTTTTTGCTGCATCTGTGCAGCAAAGGTAATGAGCAGAGTTTTAGAATCGAGTCCTGGTGCAGAACAGAATGGGGGCCTTTTTCACCCTCTCTGTGTTGTACTAATACAGGAGCCTCACAGAGGGCCCATTGTGCACCGGGGCCCTACAGATGCCTACATGAAAGCAGAGCATGCCTCATGCTCACCTCAGGAAAAGGAAGACAAATATCTCCTACTTAGAACTGAATAACTTATGTGTCTCTTCAGGAAACAAAAAAGAGCGATGGTTGTAAGGGATTAAAGGATTTTCGCAGCTGGGGGTCTGTCAGCATGCAAATTGTGTGTCTGTTCGGTGTGTGTGTGTGTGTGTGTGTGCGCGTGCGTGTGTGTGCGTGTGTATGTGTGCGTGTGTGTGTAAGTGTGTGTGTGTGTGTGAGATGCAGTGTGGTATGGGGTGGGCGCAGCTGTAGATGTGACCAAAACTCAATTTCTCCCTTTTCTCGGTCTCACTTCTTACCTTCACATTCACAGGTAGGTAGGGTTGCACGGGTCTGGGAGTGTGTGCACACATACACGTCACACACTCATAAGCATCCACACACAGATACACACTCACCGTGAGTGACCCGTTGCCATTGGCCAGGCCCACCAGCCCTCTGTCTGTCCGATCTGAAGAACAGGACCATTTGGGAAAGGAGGAGAAAGAGGTAAGGGTTCTACTGTATGTTCTTCTAAATGCTGGTGCTGTACTTAGGAACAGAAACCGGACCCAAGGGCTTCCCCTTCTTGGCTTCAGTGGTACTTGGACACTGAGGCTAAGCTAAAACAGCTAAAATGATTCTCACTTACTGTACTCAGGCTTTTGATTTATTATAATTGTGGTCTTCTATATGACTGCACTCATGATATAATATACATATGCACTGTCTGATGTTGATGAATCGCCTTGTAACTAAAAATAATGGACATTTGCTTAGGTAAAGTCATTCACCTGATTGATTTTACTGAGGCTTTCCATTTCCAATGGATTTTACATTTTGTCATGTGGATTTCTGGCTTTGATTATATATAATGCTTCTATTCTCCATGATCTTCATAACTATAGTACTGCTTGTAATGTTGGAACTGAAGTGATTTACAACAGTTTTAAGTGAGATAACGTGACCTGTGCTGTAATGATGCCAATTCATGTATTCTCATTATACTGGTCACTTGACATTTCTTGTTTTATTGGGGAGATGGTTCTGTTTCTGTTCTGTGTTTCTGCTGGATTCTTAAGAATATAGTTGATTTTTTTTTAAAGGTTTAGAGACTACAATTTAGAAGTGTATTTTGAGAAAATGTGATAGAAGAGCTGTAAATTGCTACAGTCTATTGTGTTCAATGAAAGTCAGTGTTTTCAGAGTCAAATGATTCCTTCCATTTTTAAGCTAAAATAAAAATCCCCAGTGGGTTGCCAAATGGATAATATGTATCTACAGCACTTGTATATTTTTGTATTTGGACATATTGGAAGTAAATAAGCCATGAAGGCAATATTGGCAGCATCCCTAGAGTAGAAGAAATTTTAAAATCAATGAGCATGTGGAATGCTGTTGGGTAGAGCCAAAAACAACATTGGGATAGTTAGTTCTCACATACACATACACACACAGGGTCTACACACTGCAAACAGTGTGTAAAAGCCGAGCTCTGTGTGCAGCATAGTCCCTCTTTCAGTATTCCCTGCTCAAGCTGTCAGGCACTGGTACACTGAAGTTTCACTGAGACTCAATTATTCCTATACTAGGTTGCAAATCGATATCATTACTATATAATCTCTATTCATGATGTTTTGATTGGCTGTCAGAAGTCCATAGGGGGTTGATTTATGTCTAAAAATGCAGTGGTTTCTGGAGTGCAGCTTTGCCTCAAAAATAGCTTTTTTTGCTGAACGTTATGTGGATGTGTGTGTGTATGAAAGAGAGATAGAGAGTGATCGTAACTCACTGCCATGTTATCCACAAACCTCGGTGGAATTTCGAACTTGAGTGTGGAGACAGACACTCATAATGGGGCTCTGTCAGAGTCCTCCCTCTCTCGACTAGTTCTCTCCGTCTCACCCTGAGGACCAGAACTTGGTTTGTCCATCAAGCACACCCTTCACTTCCTCCACTCCAGCTGGTCATTGCTTTCCTCACAGCCTCTTATCATTCCTAGCTATAAGAAATGATACTAAGCAATTCGGGTTAGATTAAGATCAAATAGATTAGCAATATTGGCATGGATTTGTAATAGATAATATCAAATTATTGTAATTTACCCAACAATGGCCCAAATTCCATTTTGGTTCCCCAAAGTACCTTTCAGTGAATGGTTCTTTTTTAATGTTAAGAGTATTTTAATAAGCTGAAAACCTTTTTTCAAGACTTGAAAGATTTCTTCTTGGAACCATATTAAAAGGATCTGAAAAATTCAAACTTTTTTTATTTACAGTGTGTGCTACAACATGCTATCTATGTAATTAGTATGTTTTTTTTATGATCTCTTCCATCTCACCTTTGACCTTTTAACGTTAAATCACAAAGCAGTCATTAGGTGCTTCTCAATACCCTTCCTCGTTTCCTCGCTCCTCCATTCTATGACCCGGAAAGGCTTCCTGAGGATGCATGAGCGAGGATACACAGGTGGACAAGTGTTTTATTGACTAAATGTGACGCGCGTGTAAATTCTCCTCCCCTTCACATCTGCATCAATAATTTCAACTTGAGTTGAAAAATCAAGTACACATTAATGTTAATATTAAGCATAAAGTTATTGTAAATGTGAATTGTTTTCACAGTTCCTTTACTTTTGATGTAATACTATAAAAATAAAAAGCAGTTTATAACAAGGAATCATACTTAAATTTACTTAATCACAAGTAAAATAAAAAATACAGACAATAGTATTTGGATGTAGACTTGGATTTGCAAGCTGAGACTGCATATCTTAGACTTGCAATGTCAGACACACTGCACTCAATAGAGCTAGTGACGTCACTGTGAGGGGTAGGGTTAGGGGTGGGGTTAGGTGTGTGCAATAAAAGCATTGCATGCAGCTCAGCTTGCAACTGCACCCAGTCTGTATCCAGACCCCTCTCGTTTTATTGTGGAGGTTGAAACTATTACAGTATAAATAATTAGCTGACATAATGAAGAATTCTGACGTGCAAGCAAAATCAGTGGTGTACAGTATTCATTAAATAACGACGCTTTGAAGTGATGCTAAAGGAAGTGATATCATTCCACTTTATTCAGCTCCTATTTCCTAGCTTCTTTTCCTTGCATCCTTCCCTCGAATCCTGAGGGGTGGAGCTAAGACAAGAGGAGAGGAAGTAAGGAGAGGAAACGAGGATGCAAAAATAAGAATTGAGAAGCATCCATTGAGTGGATTCAAGATGGCTGATGGATTAGCTAGTGGTTCCTTGGCTCTTGCTAGTGAGTTTAAGACTTTACAGTACTTAAATTTCATTATTACTGCCTGTATACACCCTGTTGATGAATACAGACAATATTTAACAACATTAAAAAACAAAACAAAATGTCTTTACTAATTTAGGCCACCATGAGAAGGTAAATATTTATGTACCACTATATTTATATATATATATATATATATATATATTAATTTATATATATGTAATTGTAGTTATTGTGGACTGTCCAGCCAGGTGCTTGACGAAAATCATTCCTTTAAAAACACTCCTTAAAACAAGGGTTCGTCATTGGCAACATTGTTTCCACAAAGTACATTTATCGCCTATCATTTAGATTTCACAAAACGTTAATTCTTCTGATTCTGTGTCTAGTAGGAAGATGGTATCGCTGAGGTTGATGTGGGGACTCCTGGTCCTGTGTGTGGCAGCAGCCTCTCCTCCAAGATACGTCCGACAAACAGAACTACACAATTACGATGATAACAACGATGTGGATTTAGACCAAAATGTTGAGGGCGACAATGCCTACGAGGACTATTATGATGGAAATGAATCAGAGGTGAGAGATTCCTAATTCTGATTCATAATTTGGAAACAGGTTGAATAAAATGTATTGATTTATTAGTATGGAAAGTCATATGTCAAACATAGATTTGGAGGTAATACAGCTAAAAAACAAATTGCATCTTAGGGGGCATTTATTCAGCATTGTCAACTAATAACAAAACATTTTTCATGTGTTCATTTAAATGACAATTCATTTCAGAGGCCTATATAAAACAAACATTGATACATTTTTTTGCATGCATAATGCATTGTTTTTAGTAATTTTCACATGTGTGCATGTATATCATTTTATCTATATGTGATGTCATGGGATTTGCATTACCCTCATTTTAAACTAGCAAGTAAAAATCTAATTTCTGTTATCAAGTATGTCTCATTTTAAGCGATTGGATTAGGTCTTATTTATTTCTGGGCCCTGGTTAGTGCATCCTCTCTTTGCATATTCATTAGTTTCCTCCAGCCAGTTGAGATGGCTAATGCTCAAGCGTTGGACTGAGTTCTAATTGTAATGCAGGAATGTATTGCAGCAGTTTTGCTTCAGGGTGTTTGACAACTTTTCATTTGCTCCGCTGATCCAAATGTTCCTGGGGATAATCATATTCAGCCATGTCAGTCTTTGGTTTATGATTTTCATTAGAAACTGGTTTTAACCCAGCTGCTGTGCTTCAGGGTCGGTCACTGAGGGCATGTGAGCCTGTATTTACTCATCCTCATTGATTTGAGACCGGTTTTCGGCTCTGCATACTAATGTTAGTACCTTCTCAGTCAATTGTACCTTCATAAAAACCAACATATTTAGTTTATAGCCTTATTTAAGTATGGAAGCATATGAGTACAAATAATCATTTTGAAATGTAATATGCAAAACGGCAATGCATTTCTGTATTTCAATTTACATTCTCCATGACATTCTTCTTCTTGTGCAAATGTTGGTGCAAAATGAACATAAAATTTTAACAATATCATTTACATTTGGTATTTTTGGTACAGTTTTAAAATGTAAATTACATACTAGTTTTAAGACTGCAAAAGTCTTTTACTTTTAATTTAGTTTTAAGACTTTTAAGTTGCAAAATAAATTAGAAACATATTATCCAAATTGGAATCATGTGTGTTATGATCCTAATTGCATTTAGACTACCGCTCAGGAAACGTAGGATTGCATTTCTGTCATTACACCATCTGCTGTTTGTAGCAAAAGTTCATGTGCATATTAAAATGCATTCTAGCCAAAGGTATAGCAAAAATGTAGCAAAATGGCATGTTAAATGTATTTTTTAATGCACTGACCCCCACATTTAAGATATTTTAGAAATCCATTTTCAATTAATACATCGCAACGAATGTTCGCAGTTAAAGTGGTTTTGAAAATGCATTCTCATGATGGCCAGTTCACAAATGAATATGAATTTGTAAATGTCTGGTATTAAAATATAATCTTTGCATGCTTTATTGAATGAAATATTGTACATTTCTGACCAATACACTGCCCAGCACTTTGAGGTTTCCTGGCCAGAAGCTAAGCCACAGTTGTGAAAAACTATATTCAGTAACATCCCTGCAAAACGGTTAGACAATAACCAGTTCATCATCTTCAGCATGGCAAAAAAAGACAGACTAAAACTATGTTTGACTGGCACAATCCAAGATGGATTTTTCAAAGATTCGAATTAAAGCCAAGAAACTTAACTTGATCCTGATGTGACTGTTATGTAGTCAAACTCTCAACTGAAAACACATTTTTGAGTTACAACACATTTTCCTTGTGTAAAATACTTCATTTTCATCTCTACAGGATATTGTTGATGCTACATAAATTGTGGGAATGTTTGTAGATCCTTGCTTTCTGGAGCGATTTATTATGATTCCGAAATGTCGTTTCAGAACACTATTTTATTTTATTTGCTGCTACAACTTAACATAACTTTGCATAACTGAGCGTATCTTAATACTTAGTTTAGATCTTGGATTAAGTTTCTTTTTGTGCAATTAGTTGTGTTTCTCTGATGTAAGCCTTTCTTTATTCATATATAATGTATGTAGAGGGGTATTTTATTAGTACACAGTAGATGTGTGTGAATTTTGTTTTCTAAAGGTCAAGTGAACACATCTAAATGTTCCAGAGGAATGTGAATGTACAATGCATAGTCATCACTATTTAGAATTATGCCATATAAAGGTTTATGCTTCCCTTTCCATCTGTTGAACCATCCATTTCCATCTCAGATTTTGAAAAAAAATCTAATTTTCTTTGTAGGCTTCTTCATTTTGAACTTAATGACCCCTTTGTGAGCTTTCTGTAACAGAATAAACAAACTGCTGCATTGCTAAAATGTACTCAGTAGAATTAGAAGAAATACTTTTAAAAATTACACAACATAAAATAATTCTTTATAAAATTATCTTTTATGTAGTCTTATTCTGACTTTGTGACTAAAACACAAATGCTTAGAGGCATGTGAGTCAGAAGCTGTTGTAGAAAATAGGTTTTTATGCATGTATGCACCTTGTTAATTTCTTTTAGTCATCCTTTTAGAGTATAGCTCTGTTTAGAAATGTTACTGTATGAAAAGTGGGGATATTCTAAGTAAGCCCTATCAAAGTCTCCCTGTTTTTCAGATTCTAACCATGAGTAGTTTTTGGCTGTTGACAGAATTATTAATGCAATGCATTTTAACAGTTGCTGATTTACAGCTACTTTACAGTTAGTTTTAACTAGGTTCAAGTTGACCACACTTTACACAAATGAGACCTCATTATGTGCAGAAATATGGATTTTTCCTGCTACCATGATTGTCTTGGTTCCACAAGGACCATTTCAAGAGTATAGCAGCTGCTTGCAGATGAGACTGAATGGTTTCACAGCTCCCCACTCTGGACTGTATTGGAATCGAATACTAAAAAAGCTGACAGAATTGATCAACATCACAACAAATTGAGAGTACTTTTAAATGAATAGATTTTTTTTTAATCAGCACATCAATATGGTCTAAATTTGTCTTGCCTTTTAAGAATTAGCAATTGTAAGAAAGCAGGCTGCTTTGAAAGATTTGATTGAATAGGCCTGAAACCCAGTGAACAGCTCATTATCCTTTTTAAAGGGATGTCCTTTTGCCGAGTCACACCTCTTACTATACATCCAAATGTGTTAATGTGTCCACAAGACGCTTATACTTTAGTAAGGTAAAAATGTAGACAATTTATACATAGGGTGTAAATAAACTGTTTATAAAAACTTGAGGTGTGAATCAGTTCAGTGTAGCTAAAGGGTGTTACCCAAGTTTCTTTAAAAAAAAACAACTTACAAATCCCCAAGATCTTGATTTGCTGGTCTAGTTTGTTTTTAATGAAGGTTAAAGCTCCACATGAAGGTGTTCCTACAAGAGTTTAACTAGAAAATTGAGGTGTTGTCTAAAACCAACAATGTCAGCAATGTCTTTTAATTATGAGCAGACTGAGAAAGTCTTGCTGTCATTTGTAAAGTCTGAAAATAGAAGTATGGTGAATTGACCTAAATTCATCTTGCAGATAGAGATTACCCGCGTTGATCCATTTGAGGGCATTGAGTCATCACATAGTGCCTCATTGGAGGAGAAAGAAGAGGAGGAATTACCCATAAAGCCTCAGCTTATTCCACCAAGCTCTGGGGACTCAGGGACTCTGATGGGCCCTAGTGCTCAGGGAGGTCTGTACCATGCATGGACAAACACACACACTGCTATTTGTCATTACTTGCATGCCAACCATTTCATCATGCTGTTGTTCCATTTAACTGGCAATTTGATTGGTTAAATGAGTTGAATAATCCTTTAACTTTTGCTTTTTATGTGCATCAAATCCAGTTCATCACCCAGTGTTTGCTGAACCAGTTCATGTGGTTCTAAGTGTAATTCTAATTCTAATAACTGTTCTAACACCTAACCTTGTCTTGAACAAGAGGAGGAGCTTCGTCTGATGCCCACTGACATCCTTCAGATATCTGGTGACTTGAGCTCTGGAGATGCTATGCCCTCTGGAGACTTACAAGATGAGAAAGCCTCCAGTTCTGGAGAGCCTTCGGGCTTGGGGAGTTCTGGGGCCTCTGGTGGCATTTCAGGTTCTGTGGACTCAGAGGACCTTAGTTCTGGAGTCTCTGATCTTTCTGGTTCAGGCATAATACTTATCTCAGGTGAAGGTCAGTACTCAGGAATTTGGTTTGCCTGACAAATTTAATGTCAGATGAAATGTGAAACATTTGTACTTTTAGGGGTATAACAACTTGTCCTTAAGGTGGTACCTCATCTACCTCTACAAAGTATGTATTAATGCAATCTAGTACCTCTAAGTAGTAATATAGTAGTTTTCCTGTACCATTATGAACATTTTTGAGCTCATTTGAGGTATTGCCTTGCTGACATGATGTTTTACCCCTAAAGGTACAATTTTGTTTATTTTATTTTTCTGAAAGCGTAGATTAATTGGAGTTTTGATAACTTCAGCGTATATCTTTTTTTTTCTGTGGATGAAGCTGTGCCCAATATGAGGTGTATACCTGTTAGACCTTAGTGAGAAGAGATTTCCTGGAGATTTTTAGGCAACTAGAGGTGATCTGTAATTCTCAATCATTTACTTATTGGTTAATATCTTGATCCAAAAATGGTTAACGAGTTATCATTTTCAGCATTGCTGATTATAAGCATTACTGAGCGTTGATTTAATAGCATTACTGATGTTGATTAGACTAATTTCTTTCTTGCTACACTACCTTGTCTCTCACAAGAGGAGGAGCTCCATCCGATACCTGAATTCGGTCCACATGAGGCCTCTGGGGATTCTGGGGAGTCCGGAATCTTTGGGATATCTGGAGCATCTGGGTTACCTGAGGGGTCAGGAGAGCCTGCAGTCTCGGGGGTATCTGGAGAGCCTGTGAGCTCTGGGGTACCTGAGGTATCAGGAGTGTCTGAGGCATCAGGAATACCTGATGAGTCAGGAGAGTCTGGGGCCTCTGGGGTGCCTGAGGGGTCAGCAGAACCTGGGATCTCTGGGGTACCTGAGGTGTCAGGAGAGTCTGGGGTACCAGAGGTTTCAGGAGAGGCCTCTGGGGTACCTGAGATGCCAGCAGAATCTGGGTCCTCTGAGGAGCCTGAGGTATCTGGAGAATCAGGGACCTCTGGAGTACCTAAGGTATCCGGAGAATCTGGGACCTCTGGGGTACCTGAGGTATCCGGAGAATCTGGGACCTCTGGGGTACCTGAGATATCTGGAGAATTTGGGACCTCTGGGGTACCTGAGGTATCTGGAGTATCTGGGACCTCTGGGGTACCTGAGGTTTCTGGAGAATCTGAGACCACTGGGGTACCTGAGATATCTGGGGAATCTGGGATTTCAGAGGTGCCTGATGTGTCTGGACAGCCAGAGACCTCTGGGGCACCTGAGATGTCTGTAAAGCCTGAGATCTTTGAGGTGCCTGAGGTGTCTGGAGAGCCTGGGCCCTTTGACATATTTGAAGAGTCTGGGGTTCATGAGGAGTCAGGAGAATCTGGGAGCCCAGAAGAGACTGAGGTGACTGAGGCCCCAGATTTCACCACTACAATGTTAATTCCTGACTTAGATGAAGGTTAGTATCATGATTTCAATGCAACACTTTTACAGCTTCTTCTGTAGGTCTAGGTATCTTAAGGGGGTGATTTCTGTAGATCAGGAATGGATTAGACCAGATTAAAATATGATTACATTTACTACTGAAGCTATTGTTCCACCAGTCAGCGCAAATAATCTGATATTATTGTTCTTAGAAACCTATTTACTTCATTTAATGGGCAGATGTTAGATAAATGTGTGTTCATTTGCTTTATAACAACAATAATGCATTATAACTTATCATTATCAAAATTAACCACTGTCTGTCGTGTTCCATTGTTAATCTGTCCATGTGCTAACCTGTCTCCTAACACCTTAATATTGTTGTGTTTAACAAGAGGAGGAGATACTCCTAACCACCCCAACCACTCCCCTGGAGGGGACTGGGGGTGATATAGGGTCAGGCATACCTGATATTGACACAGATATTTACCCAGATATAACAGGTCAGTATTTGCTTGTATATAATCATTATTAGCGTAACTGAAAATGATTGCTTTGATGGCAGCATAATGTATGTCTTTTTTTAGCTTTCCCACACTGAGACATGTTCAGCGTGTTACCTGATAAAAAAAAATGTGTTGTTTACAAGAGATACTGAATGTAATATATTAAATTTCTGGGGTCCAGTCCTACTCGTGGAAGGCCACCCACTTAAAGAGTTTAGCTTCAACACATCTGTCTGGAAGTTTCTGACCATAAGGATTTTGATTAGTTCATGTATTTAATTAGAAATAGAACTAAAGTCTACAATAAGGTGGCCCACCAGGAGCTGGACATGACCACCATACTTTAAGAAGCACATGTTCATGTGCTCCAAAAGTGCAAAAAATATTTGCCTTGTATATCCTAACAGGTTGCTTCTGCATATGTATGAGTACACTTTTGGTGTTTTAATATGTATTTGTGTTTGTTTTCTTAATGCTACCTGCTGGTTTGGTGGTAAGGTATGTCTGTCTGTATGCTGTGTACCTGTCTGGTTGGATCTGTGTACTGTGATGACCTCAAGTTGGACCGTGTTCCTCCCCTCTCCAAAGATACCACTCACTTTTATTCCCGCTACAATAAAATTTCCAGAATCAGCAAGTCTGACTTCGCCAACCTGAGTATGTGTATCAAAGAGGACAACCAAACAGTGCTTTATCTTATCACAGTTCAGTTTAAGTCAATCATCATTAACAAAAAGAATGCACACGATACATCAGATCTTCAAGCAAAACTGATTGCTTTTCATGTTGATTTAATGCATACAGTTCATATAGATAGCAGTCTTTAGTAAAAACAACCTGATCTGATATTTAGCACAGGGGTGACCAAGTTCAGTCATGGAGAGCCACTGTCCTGCAGAGTTTTGACCTCACCTGTCAGCACCTTTCTAGTATCCATTAGAACTTGACTGGCTTGTTCAGGTTTGTATGATTATGGCTGAAATGCAGGACTGTGGATCTACAGGACTGAAATTGGCCACCCCTGCTTTAGTAACATTTGATGCTAACATCTGTGTGTGAAGTTTTCTTCTGAATGGTCTTTTTGTCCTTTGTTATCACAAAGATAAATTAAAAAAGATCGACCTGACTAGCAACGGGATTTCCAGGATTGAGGATGATGCCTTCTTTGGCCTTCCTTCCCTGGAGGAGTTGATATTACGAGAGAACAATATTAGACAACTTCCTGCTTTGCCACCATCCATGACCCTTATTGATGCCTGTCACAACCATCTGGGCAGCACTGGCATCCAGAGAGAAGCTTTCAAGGTGAGGGAAATAACAGTTTGATAGAAAATAATTGCATTGGGCCCATTCGTTGCTCAGTTTTACTTGTAAACAATGTTCCTTGATCTTGTCATAGCCCACTGTTGGCCAAGTATACATGAAGGAACAACTTACGATCGTAGTTCACCCAAAAACTTAATCACTTTATTTACTCAACCTTAAGTGGTTCCAAACCTTTGTGAGATTATTTATTCTGTTGAACCTAATGTATTTTGAAGACAGCAGAATATATGTAAGCACTGACTTCCATAGTAGGAAAAACAAATACAGTAGAAGTAAATGTTTCCAGGTTTCCAGTTTTCTTCAAAATATCTTCTTTTGTGTTTAACAGAATAAAGAAACTCATAAAGGTTTGGAACAAGTAAAGTGGTCTTTTTAGGTTTGTGTGAACTATCCATTTAAATTAGACAAAAAACAGACAGCAGGAAAAAAAAGGCACTTTTGTAACTGATGCTACTAATTATACCTCACTTCTATACCTTGCTTATCTACTCACTTTTTCTGTTTTCAGGACATGCCAGGGCTACTTTACCTTTACTTGACAGACAACAACATAGACCACATCCCAGTTCCTCTGCCTGAGAGGCTGCGCTCACTTCACCTACAGGTACCTGTACTCCCACCTCAAGTGTGCCACCTTGTGGACATCTAAACACTTGTCACCTAACAGAAACATTTATTCAAAGATTTATTCATTTAAAAATGTATTTCTAGACAATCTTTCCAATGATTTGCATAGTATTTTTTTTAGCAAATAGTGATGCCCTAACTGTAGAAAAATTACAACATATCAAACAAACCTAAAACGTGCACTTTCATGCTACATCTTAAACTTTGTTTTATCTTTTAGTATAATAACATCCAGATGATACATGAAGACACCTTCTGCAATCCACATGACTTAAATTACATCCGAAATGCACTTGAGGATGTTCGCCTGGACGGTAATCCCATCAATCTCAGCAGAACCCCACAGGCCTACATATGTTTGCCACGTATCCCCATTGGTAACCTTTTTTAAATTGTAAAAAAAATAAAATATGCACACTTGAATACACACATAAAAAAAACTCACACGTATGCATATGCATCAAAACTCCTCTGTGCGTACCTCTCTCTAAAAAAAAAAAAAAACTTTGGCTCAAGCAAACACTTGGATATGAATGGCTGTCTTTAAAGGAGGTTGGCAAAAATAAATAAACTCACTCTCGAAGGAGTTCTGGTGGACACTTCCAACTCTACGCTGCTCGTGTTCAGACTTTTTTTACACAGTGCACACTTTTCATAATGTAGGAGGTTTGTAATCGTATCTGGATTAATGATGTTTCAAACCTTCACACGCCTAGACTCACCAACAATCTCTTTTATAGAAACCAAAAACCATGCATAAGTCTGAAAGTTTTTATTTATCAAAGTCTAATGAACCTATCAAGAAAACAAGATGTCAGTTATTTACAACTGCAAATCTCGAGGCAACAACCCTCTTTTTGTGTGTGCTGTACTGGTTGTGGGATAAGGGCTAGGTGCAATAGCCAGCCCAAACTGTTTTAAATATGTTTGAATTGTAAATGAAATACTGTTAATATTCATAAAGAATTTAACAAATGTTTATCGTAATTAGCCTAAACCAATTGAAGCTGGCGCTCAATTAACTTCTTGAAAGGTTAATTTGACTAATGCAATAAAAGAAGCATTCTAACAATGAATTTGTTGTATAGTCTGTACTGTAATATAAATATATATAAGCGTTTTTTTTTTTTTTACATTTTACAATAACTGCAATATTTTGGTATCACATTTCAAGCTGTTGTCATGATCAATGGCTTCAAAAACGATCTTTTCACAACTGTTGTATTCTGGCCAAGGGGTTTGACAATGATTGGGTGGGATTGGGGGTAAATATTAGTTCAGCATTGTGTGTTTTGTATGGAAATAATCACACCTGAATAAAGTTTTCTTATGACCTCTCCAAAACAGAGGTGGCTTAACGTTTTCATTGTTACCTTCTTAAGTTGTCAAAGGCATGAAACCAGCACTTAGCACTTCAAAAATGCTCTTGTAAACAAGCACAGCTACTAACATGACAAAAAATTCAATCACTGTAACACAGCACAATCCACTTCTGGCAACAGAAAACGGTTTTACTTCAAACTGAAGATGTACAAAAATAATGACATATACATAATGGGTCCCACTCAGAACGTTTAGCTCTGATTTAGAAGTTCTCAATGAGCTTTTCAAACAGGTTGAGGAATTTCTGCCTCCTTTCTAATGAAGCCGGCTCCATCACTAAGGGAATAGAGGTGTCAGTTCCTTCTGAATTATCGTTTAAATTAGCCGTCTGCTCGCCTTTTTCCATCCCACGCTGTTGATCCAGGATGGCCCGTTCTCTTTCAAGCTTAGCCCTTTCTCTATCAAGAATCGCTCTTTCTTTTTCCAACTGAGCTCGAATATACTCCACTGAGGCCCTGTCTCTTTCCACAGCGGCTTTTTCTCTCTCCAAAGAGGCTCTGTCTCGATCCAGTGCTGCCAGTTCTCTTTCTACTCCCGCTCGTTCTCTGTCTAGCACCATCTTCTCTCGCTCTAGCACCATCCTTTCATATTCAATAGCGGCTTTATCACTTTCTAGGATGGCCCTTTCGTGCTCCATCTCATCTCTGTCTCTGTCCAGATCTGCTCTGTCTCGCCCCATTTCTTCAGACATGATGTCATCCTCTTCGACGAACAGCTCGATCTCGCTTCTGTCTGGCTCACGCGCCCTTTTGCTCCTCCTGCGTGTGGAGTTGTTGGGTCGATACTCGCTGTCGTCGCCCACCGAAGATGTGTCTAGCGTGACATCGCTCCCCACCAGTTTTCCTTCCATGGCGTCGTCCATGAGAGAGAACCATGGCCAGTTAGTGGGGTTCACCGAGACACCAGGCGGAGGATTCTTCATTTCCTGAAACACACAAGACACAAACATTTTATTAGCTTGCAGAAGTAGAGTGTGTGGGGTTTATAGTTATGTGTACATAATTCTAAACACAATATCAATATACGCTGTAAATGTAATGTTTAGCATTCAAATGTAATACAATTTAGTTTAGGTTTTGCATAGTTTATATTATGACATTGTTATAACATTACTTAACATTTAGCTTTAAATATATTTAACTACAAATTATTTAACATTGTATAAAATGTACTGCTAATTATAGATAGATAGATTTTTTATATTTTTATAATATATTAATCTTAAAATGTTAATTAATTGTTATTAATGTTATTTATTTATAACTCATGAAATTATATATGTAATATTTAGCATTAGTGGGCATAGATAGATAGATAGATAGATAGATAGATAGATAGATAGATAGACAGACAGACAGACAGACAGACAGACAGACAGACAGACAGACAGACAGACAGATAGATAGACAGACAGACAGATAGATAGATAGATAGTATCTTGTATTTTTAAATAGAATTTTTTTTTATATTTGCCATATATATTTTTACATTCTTAATGTCATTCTAGTAAATGTCATTAAATTCATTTTGTATAATTTTTATTTGATGTTTAAACATATTTCTGGAATTTTCGGTGTAATATTTATGTTAACTATGTGTATTGTATTAATTATATGTGATGTATTTAATATTTGTTTACACAGATATGTTTAAATAGACATTTGGATATTTACCATGCATCATTTGTCATCCTTAGTTTATGGACATTGTTAATGTTAACATGTAATTTTGTCTGTTATTTTAATTTGTGTATGAATATAGTACATTCCCTTCACGTACAAGTAATTTACTATAGGATATATCATACTTTGAAAGAAACTGATTGAAAGGTTCATGGAGTCCTCAGCTGGTGAGCTTGTGAGTTGAATCAGGTGTGTTAAATTTGGCCAGTATTCAAGATGTGGGGGCAGAATTGTGGAACTGGGCCCTCATAAAGTGGTATATCAGCATACCTTATACTTCATCTTAAGGTTTTCCCATTTTCTCCTGGCCTGGCTGGCAGAAATCTCCCTTTGCAGACCCAGCTCTTTCAGGATGGCCCTATACAGCACACAAATGCAGAATTCACACCAAAATTCCTGCAAGCTGCTGGTATGAACATCTACAGCATGATTATTTTTTTATGCATGGACTTGAATGGGTGAGCATGCATGTGTGCAACTGAGGGTTGGTGATGCCCAGTTTACCTGTAAGCCAGAGTTGAAGAATTTCTCTTTCCAGTGAAAAGTGCATCGTTGGTCACTCGCAACTTCACGAATCTGACAAATTCTTCATTTGACACTTGAACCACACACACATAAACACACACGTGCAGATTTTAATAAAAGGAGAACACGTGATTTGTATAATGCATGCATCCAATTTACATGACCAACCCAATGCTAAACTGCTAAAAAATGGGAGAGATAATTGAATGCAATGGCACTTTAGATGCACGAAATGATTTCTACTCACTCTTATAAATGAATTCTGAATGCTCTGGGCCATCCTTAATGTCATCGGAGGGACTCTGTACAGTATAAAGTTCGTGGTCCATACTTGTGTCTGTTGTCTTTGAGTCATCAAGTGCGCTACTCATGGCGCTAGTGCACAAGCGAAGGGCACTAGAAGAGAAAATGGAGGGTTTCGTTCATTTCTTCTGCTGTTGATTCACGGTGGACACAAACTACATACCGCCATCTAATGGAGTTGTGTAATATTACAACAGATTTTTTTTGTTTTTGCTGCAACATGTGGCACGTTTATTAGGTGAATTATTATTGCTTACGATCTTAATAAAAATATTTATATTCTAACTTTTATAATGTGTTCTTTACATACCATTAAATGGCTTATAAATTCGTAAATATCTTCATAAAACAACAGCAATGTAATTCGTTGGGAATCTCGATTGTACGCAAATTATCGTTGGATACAGTCGCTTAATAAATGTTTTTTGGATTTAGGGTCAAAAGAACTACTGTCTACGGATAGTTTTCTTGAGAAAAGTTTTGATGCAAAAAAAAGGTTTTATTTCACATATCTTTCAAATTAATTTAGTTTTTTCAAGACTCTCTAGTACAAAAAAGGCTGTACAACGATTCAGGCAGACACGTTTATTTGGTGCAGGGGCGTCGACGTTTTGGAGCGGACAGTCACGCGAAAGCTGCTTTTTGTTTGGGAAAAGTTCATTGTATATTATTTAAATGTTTTGGGGATGTTCTTCGACATGTTTTTCCACAACATATGTATTTTTAAAATATATAGGAATTAACGTTTACTATTTAATCTCCGAAAAAATATATAAATCTTTTAGATGGCACGGACGCTGCAGCATGACCCTAAGTATTGTGAAAACAGTATAGTCTAAAATAATTACTGGACTAACGTAAATGAACACAAATTGACAAATTTCTAACTTTTTTGCAGTTTTTTATTTCACCATATATCCTCTTTTTATTTTACATTTCAGTATTCAGACAGAGCACGTTTTTGCATTTAAAAACTTGAAACAGGGAAGTGGAATGAGTAAAAAAGATAAGTTGGTGTTTACAATCAAATTTTTACCCTTTTAATACGACAGACCATATTAAAAATGCATAATCAACATAGAAACGAAACTCTGTTCCTGACATATTCGTTGAATTGTTTTTATTTATATAAAAGTTCACAATGCTATTTCCTCGTGGTTTAAGTTGAAATGTTTTCTTGAAAAGGACAAACAGTTGCTAATGGTTTCGTCCATTGTTTCAAGCGCCGCTCGGCACCGCCCAAAAAGAAAAGGTGAAAGCCGATTCGCTGAAAACGAAAAACGTCACATCCGCAAGTTCCTTATGAGTACGTGAGACAGACGTTTTTAGCCACGTTTTTCATACGATCGTTGAAGGGTCAACAGCGGAAACCTCCGTCCTTGGTCAAAGTTCTTCTTTAGGGACCAAAGAGGTCTTTTTTGATAATAATAGAACTCTTTCATACAACGAAAGATTTTTTATGGTAATGTGTCCTGAAATCATCACCATGAAGGGAAGTTACCAGAAGGACATCAAGACCGCGCCTGATCACAAGCAGAAATGGTCAAAATCAAAGAAAAGGACAATTCTTCAAGCAAAAATTGGCGAAAGAAGGGTACGTGCTCGGGCCTGGTCATCCAGGAGGCCACAGCCGAGGCCAGACCGTGTCGAAAGAGCAACTACGGGCAACCAGAGTTTTGTACCGTCTGTAGCCATGGCACCAAGAAACACCACGCAGTACTTGATGGACATTGAGTATGCAGAGCGGCTAGATGTTTCGATGGAAGAGTGTGGTGTAAGCCGTGATTTTTCCACGCAGAGTCATATGCCATTTAATGAAAGCCATTTCTCATCGTCGGACTCTGATTACGACAGATCGCTGGACTTCCAGCAGCGAGACTTCGAGGAGCTGTTCTTCAGAAACGAAATCTGAGGCGTTTCCCCTGAAACCTGACTTGATTTCGTCGGAAAGAGAAGACCGGGCAGCTGTGAAAGCATAGACAGTAATATGTGCGTGTTGTTTTTATGGTTAGCCCTGTAAAATAATATCGAACAGTGTTTTATTGAAACCAAGGCGTTGAACGCAAATGTTTGAGATGCTTGTTGAGAGTTGAATGTGGTTTCATTTTGTCGGCTCTCCTTGTCTCACAGCATTGCGCAGACTCCAACTCAGGGAGACGGAACGCTCTGCGTCACAGCTGCGCGATGACGTGTACGCCACGCCCCCGGTACGGCCACCAGCACGTGGCCAGCAGGTAAACCCGCTCCACTCATTGTGTACGCGGTGTAAGAGCGTTTGCAGTCACATACTGTCGCAATGTAATTTGTGAGAAATGTGCATGCATTGTTCTGCCAACGGATGCATGTGTGTTTTGAGAGCCTTTTACAGGTTGCTGATCCTCCTCGATGGATCTAAGCTGTCTGTGCAACCCACTCAGAGCCTTGGGACAAAGCCACATGGCTGCCTGGTCACCACTGCTGGGTAACTGTGGTAATCCTTGAATGTGAATTGACAAGTGCACTCAGAGCTCCTGTAGTATGAGTTATATTTTGAGAAATAATTTGTGAATATTGATTGTATTAAATACCTAAGCTTGTGTTAACTATTAAAACTTAAATCTGATATTTTGTGTTCATTGTTGTTGTTTGAGCTTCATTCAGATATGTGGAAAAAACACATTTGCAGACCACCTGTTTGACTATTAACCACATACTTCTAGTATGTTTTTGTAAGGGGGATTGTGCAGATATTTAGGAGTGGTATCGTGTAAATGAGTGATATGTAATTTTAAATAAAACTAAAATGAGTACAGAATTAAACGAATAGAAGTTGAATAAAAATGGAAAATAAAACTAAGCTTTTAAAATATTTTCAATATGCATTATACACATTTTACATTAATTTTCACAGTTCAATTTAAGTTTGCTTTGTACTTGTCTGTACAGTAGTCAACATTTGAAGTGGATCAAAAGTTTTTCAAAATTAACAGTTTGTGTTTAGTAGATTTGGTGTAAGTTTGATCCACTTTAAATGTATATGTGACCTCCATGCAGTGTTGGTACCAAAATATTGTTTAGATGTTTGTTAAAAGTACATTTAAAAAATGTCGAGATCAAGATTCATCCCATTGATAATACTGTTTTGGGTTGATAAAATGAGCAAGTTTAGAATGTAATGAGTAGAGTTCTGACTGTTTGACACTGGGGCTCTTTGGTTGTCTTGCGCAATTGGGGCCCATGGAGTTTGAGGACCATCACTGTTGAACATTCAGGTGAGAAAGAATGATGCATAATGGCTATGCGCCCATTTGTTGTGTAAAGCTTGATATTGGCCGTAAGAGTTCCTCTATAGTACTTACTGAAGTTTCACATACTTGTGTATCATTCATTGCTACTTCCAACTTGCATTAACCAGGCTGGCCAAATTTTATTTTATTTTTAAATGGTCACAAACATTAAGTAATTGTGCAAATGTTTTATTTTATATTGTTTATTTATAGTTTGTAAAAAAAAAAAAAAAAAGCAACTTGGAAGCAGCTTTTTTATTTGACGTCAAAACTAGTTAGTATAGTTTTCGAAATTGAGAGACCGCATTGAGGCTGAAAAATTAAAGTACACTTTTCATAAGATGATATTTGTTCAAGATTAAAGTCAGAGTTGAAAATCAGCTATTTGATAAATCTAAATATTGAGAATCATCTTTACAGTTGTCTAAATCAATTGATCAGCAAGTCATGTTTCAAGAAAATGTAAAAAATTTCTTAATGGTACATGATCTGGCCCCAGTTAAGTGCCCTAATATAACATGTATAGACCATTTCAATGCGGTCATGTCACTGGCCCATGAACATTTCCTGCTTGTTATCATACTATTTCATAACTGTAACGAGGCAATTCAATCATAACTTAATGTTAAAACAGCTATCATAACATTGTTTATCAATATGTGGCTCTTATTGGATTCTCAGAAGCTATAGAAATTAAAAATGTAAAACAGGAAATACATTTGGACCATTGTTTTTGTTTACATCCCTCAAAATGGTCTATAAACATAAATTAATAATTTGTTACAGTATACTTAGTGTAAATGCCTTTTTTTATTATTATTTTTTTAACATATGATTGGTTAAATACATGCATGTAATTACATCTTTTTAATTACGCTTTTGACCATTCCTTACACCTTAAACCTACCCATACCATCAACCCTACCCTTATCCCACCGCAAGAGAACCAGAAGTGTTCTTACTTTTGAGGTAAGTACATAGCAATTAAGGCCATTCTATATAAAGTGGCACTCTTGATCTTTATTTAATATTCTAATGATAATTGGTGTAAAGAAATTTATTTTATAAATTTGACCCATTTAATGTTGGCTATTACCTGTGCAACGTAGGACGCATTAGAATACTGCCGCGAATATTACATTGAAGATTGAAAGTATTAGTTTACCCAAATTAGTACACAGGGCTAAATATAGAACAGCACTTTGGGACAGTCTAAAAGATGCTTTAAATATGAAATGGAAAATCAGCAGGAAGCATGTCGTGTTGAATCAGCACAGCCTGAACTCTCTTAGAAATGTTCCAAACACATGAATGGATCCATGCAAGAACAAAAATAAGTTATTTTGGAAATGTTTAGTGGGGTTTTTTTCTTTTCTTTTTTTTTTTATATACCCCATTGGTGAGCAATATGAATTTTAAATATGTACACAACGCACATCATCAAACAGAATATAAACAAGAAGAGGATCAGCACTTTATCTAATTGACTCTCTTGGTATATGATTGTTTTGAGCTCAGGAACACCTTGTTCCCTTCCTCAACCCCACAGCTCTGTTTTTGGCACAGAGGGTGGTTTAAAAAAAACCATGTGGCAAACAGGTGCACGTTTCTAACTGGCTTACACCACCAGGTGGCCCTAAATTACCACATTAGAGTATAGGGCACTCATTTTGTAAGCAGTGCTCTAGGAAGGCAGACAAGAGCAATGTGTTCATAATCCTAGTGCCACATTTAGATTATAGTGCATGGCATCTGTTTGTGAGGAGGCGAGCTAGGCAGGACAAACCTCTCAAATTACACACAGGATGAGGACACACACCTGTTTGTTCCTGGAAGGAATGAAGGAGCTCCTACAAGGCAAGGTCTGGCTCTATTTCTCCATGTTTCTCAAGTCGCTCTTTAGTTTAATGAGCTAAACTTAAAATTTCTTCCTATAGTGAGAGATTCTCCCATTTGACAGCCCTTTGAGTTGCCTGTGGTCCATCTGCCAAGAGTAATAGATGAGACGGCTCGTCCCTGGCCAAGTGTGTGCTGTCAGTGAGATGAGGACAGAATACAAGGCTTGTGCATTGTGATTGATATGAAGCCCTCCAGCCAGGCCGCACTGCTAGTCTATTGATTAGACACCAGCTTGGCCTCATGGGAAGCCCTGTCTGTCCCTCGGTCATCCATCACACCTATTTTCTCCCACTTTTAGACAGCCAAGAAAAGTGACCAGGATAAGCTCTTATTTGAAAATGTGAGTTACATATCTCTTATCTTATCTGAAGATGGTGCATTTGGTTTAGGTTGTGATTAAGGTTGTAGGTAAGTCGTTCCGGTCTGGGCTTCGTGAGATTTTTTTCAGCTAAATTTTAACTAAATTGGCCATTATCTGTTATCTTTTGTGAACTTAATGATTCCAATCCATTTCCTTCACATAAAACCTGTGAGATTACAAAGATTTTTTTTTTTTTAAATTACGTAATCAGGAACAAATACACTTTGATTCACTGCCTGTTTCATCGAGGCCATTCTTTAATGGAAGTGGAGTTTACTTTATTCCATTAATGATACCAAAAGGTTAAATTAGCCTCAAGATTGACAACCCAGTGCAAACCATTTGTCAAACTGATTGTAAATGTTCATTTTCCTGAGAATGAAAAAAAAGAGAGCAGACTGTTAGTGTATTATGGTGAGAATCATGCAGAAAATATAGACAAGAATTGCTAGTTGTTTAACGCTATTTCACTATAACGATACATGTGTGTGCTAAAGTTTACAAATTTTTCCCTTTTTTTTGTTATCTAACAGCATTTGCCAGTTTCAAAATGACTGAGATGACCAATCAAATAAAACTAGGCATGGCTTGCTCAACGCTTCAGTTTGTAAAAACAGGAGAGTGTGAGGTAAGATATGCATAGCTAAATGTTTAATATTATACACAAATATCAGTATTATCCAATGATGAAAAAAAAAATGCTATTGGAGACAGATATTGAATGAATCCTTTGTCATAAAGAGATTTTGTTCTATTAATTTATGTTCTTTTTAAAATACCATTAAAATAATAATAATATTACTATAAAATACTATTGCTATTTTTAAAATACAAATATTCAAAAAAGTTAAAATTGATAAATAAATTGTTTGTATACTATTTCATTATTACATTAAGTACATGTACATTCTTTACTCATGCATTTCGTTCAAAGAAACACCCCTCCCCCCTATGTTCAATACATGTTTACATCCTTAGTGAGAATTATTAATGGCTCTTTCTGCAGGTTACATGATGGACATGCCATTGTGTGACTTTGAATAAATCATTGAATCATTTACACTGCAAAAATGCTTTTTTACTTAGAGTTTTTGTCTTGTTTTTAGTCCAAATATCTAAACATTCTTAAATCAAGAAGCCTTTTCTAGACATGTAAAACAATATTGTCTTGTTTTCAGAAAATCAATATTAAGAGACCTTTTCTTTAAAACAAGCAAAATAATCTGCCAATGGGGTAAGCAAAGTCAAAGGGGTCAAAGCAAACTAGATGTTTTCTCTTTGTAATAACATTATTTTGATTCGCCATTGGCAGTTTGGTTTAAGAAAAAACTAACCTAATTTTGACTTATTATTTCTAAAAACAAGACAATATTTTTAAATTGTCTAGAAAATGCTTCTTGATTTAAGAATTTTTGGATATTTGGACTAGAAACAAGACAAAAACTCAAAATAAGAAAAGCATTTTTTTGCGGTGCATTTAAATTTTCACAACACTGACTCATGCACAATGGTATTTTTATTGACAGACCAAAAACACATGAAAATTATGCATAAAATGCAAGTCACTCAAATTTATCTTTTAATTCATTGAACTTTTGAATCTCATGCCCTTGGTCCAAATTCATTGGTTGGTCCAGTGTATTATTTAACTAATATTTACAAAAATGTTCATAGTCAAATTGTCCAACATTGTCCTTATCGTCTAAAGTAAGCTGTTTGTTTGACTGTTTTGGCAGATGTTTTGGAAAATCTTGTGTGAATCAGCTGTTTGGTGAAGGACAGATGAACCAGTCTTCCGCCCTCAGGCAAAACACAGTTCAGATAGAAAAACGGTAAGTGTTTTAGGTTTTCTGTCTCTATACACAATCAAAACTTTTTTTTGGCAGTGGTATTAGATTGACTTGCAAAACGAAGATTGAAATGATACATAATTAACACTAAAACAGAATATCCATTGCTGAAACTGGTTCTGAATTTTAGTGGAACTGGATAGAGAGAGTAAATATTGAAATGAGTTGACACAATGCTTAAATAATGGCCGGTATTCATAAAAGATGCATGTCTAGAGAGCGAGAGAACCAGTACGTTGACCTTCAGAGCGACAGGAAGAGACAGGTGCCTGTGGCGTTCTGGTTGGACACACCCACGGACTGGACTCTGTTCGGCCCAAAGAAAAGGTCACAGAAATGTCATGCAGTCGTGTCCTTGTAAGTTGGATCGGACTTGATAAAAGCAAACCTGCTGCTTGGTTTCTTCCTGCTGTACTTTTTGACATCCATAATAACTCCACACCACTCATTTGATCTGCGCTGTTTTAAATGTTAGCTGCGATGACTCAGCTAACAACTGTTGTTTGCAGTGAAACGGAGCATTGGTGTTCATTCAGCACTATTTCATGTGGCAAATACTGTCAGCAATAATAATAAGCCATACATGTTCTATGTATGTTTTCAGAAAACTTTCTCTAAAAAATATGCACAATATTCTGAAGCAAAGTTTTGAATGCATTATGGAATTGGTGTTTTTCAAAATGTAGGCTTAATTTAATATAGCATTCTAACATGCCGCATTTTTTCTGCTATAAGTGCATCAAAGCTATTTACAATTATTATATAACACTGTGGCTACACCCGACACTGGCATAAAAAATATGTGGGGAAAAAAAATAAATAAATAAATAATATATTATTATTATTATTATTTTATATTATATAAATATTTTAAATATAAGTGTTTTCTAACTCAGTATGTTTAGAATATTAATTTATTCATGTGAGGAATAAATTACTCAAGACATTACTCCAGCTTTCATTGTTTCAAATGTTTTTTTAAATGTCAAATTATTTTATCATTCTGATTTAGTGCTTATTTATTAATAATGACTATTTTTTATCAATGTTGAAAACGCTTCATATTTTTCTTAAACCTTCATAATTTTTTTCAGGATTCTCTTAGTGAACAAAGTTCAAAAGAACATGACTTTTATTAGAAACAAATATTTTGTAACACTTTAAATGGCTTTTCAAATGTTGTTTAGTGATTTAATCTACCAAACAAATGAAGCATTGTTATATATTTTTTTACTTTGATAAAAATAAGGGTAACACTTTACAATAATGTTAATGTATTTTACTAACATGAACAGTTAATGGAAATAAAATTGTTCGATTTTAGTTTGTTAACTCACTGTACATTATCTAATGTTAACAAGAAGATTTTAATAATGCTATAGTAAATGCTTAACCATGATTATAAACAAATGCTGTACAAGTCGTGTTCATTATTAGTTCACATTAGTAACTAACATTAACTAATGAAACCTTATGTTAAAATGTGACCATTATAAGAAATGTTTCTAAATCAGCATATTAGAATGATTTTTCCATCAAATTAATTACATTTTAAAAATTACTCAAATAGAATATCATTCCTTTTAAAATCATAATATTTCACAATGCAATTTTACTTTAATTAATGCCAACTTCTTACAAAAACATAACAAAACCTAATTATTTTAAATGTTTGACCTGTAGTGTATATATACATGTAATGATTGCTTAAGAGTTAACAAGGTGTAATGTGTGTAAAGGGTTCTATAGTTCTCCAAAAGCGAATGTTAAACCAGTATCCCTCATCCCATGTGTTTGTGTGTGTGTGTGTTCAGCATCTGTGCCACCATGCGCTCTGAGATACAGGTGTGATAAATGACTAATCCAACACTTGGCATCACCTGGCAAATTGATATTGAGTTGAATGCTTTGAGCTCAATATTTTGCCTTGACCCAGTTGAGGCCCAAAAACTCGCTCGCTGTGGCCATTTTAAATGAATTTCAGTACCGGAAATAGGCCACGGGTGACGGGGGTGCAGGGGCTCCTCTGGGAACGTCCCTCTCCTTCAACCTCGCCTCATTAGTCTAACCGAGCAGTTGCAGAGCTGTTGTGTGTCACATCTATTTTGGTCCCCCCCCAAACTCCAAAGTGCCCCCTTAACTTATCTCTTTCTGTATTTTCGCCATTCTCCATTTCCCCTCATTCTGCCCAAGAGACGAGGTGAAGGAGATTGGCCCCTGTCCCGTCATCATCACCATCGTGGAAACAGGTTGGCAATGAGGAATTGGACTCTGACGCGGTCAACTAAATGTGTCAAGGACGCAGGAGCCAAACCTGGTACAGTTCACCTGTGAGAGACCCGAAAGCACAAACACAGAAAGGAAGTGACCCACTAAACCAGTTTACAAGCGCTCTTTCTGAAATTAAAGGTATAGATCACACAAAAAGGAATGAGTTGTCGTTATTTGCTCAGTTCTATATTGTTTGATAGAAATATATTTTTTGAAAGTAATGAGTTTTTATTTGTATTGTTTGCATACATTGGGAGTTTATAGAACAAAAAAGCACCATAAAAGTATTTAATGTGATATTTAAAGTCTTGTGAAGTCAGTTCGGTGAGGAAAAGGATTAAATTGAGTTAATAATTTTAATTAAAAATAATTTTTTATTTAATTTTAGGGCAGTAGTTTTTTGGGTCTACTTATTTATTTGAATTATTATATTTAAATAAATTACTAATTTAGCAAGGATGCATTGTATTGATCAAAAGTGCAATTAAAGAAGTTTGTTTAATGTTTAAAATATTTTAAATTGCAAATAAATGTGTATTTTTTCCCATTAAGTTATAAAAGAACACTGAATATCATTGTTCACACTAAATAAATTAATTAAACATTATAAATATAATTTTTTCTTATCACTGGTAACAAGTGAATATAAACAAATATCTATAGCTGTGCCAACAAAAGTGTAATTACACATTTATGTAAGTAACAGTGTAATTATACACTTATTATATTAATAGACACGTAAATAATTGAAATATATTAAAGTTTTGGTCAAACTTTTGCGGATGACTTTTTTTTTTCAAAAACATTTAACATGTTTCAACTGCATAAACTACAGCTGAGGTTAAGATTATCATTGAATAATAACTTATATTTGAGTCTGTAGAACTGCAGAAATCATTTAAACTACTTTTATAGTGCTTTTCAGTTCTTGACACCCAGAAAAAAAAGTTGGTAACAGAATTTTGGGTGAACTATTCCTTTCATGTTTCATAGCTAAAAATATACCCTTTTTTTTGAATGCACAGAGACATCCTATAACTCTCACTGACTTGTCCTTGTAGCCTGACCCCAACCTGGAATGTGCATGTCACCCGATCGCTAAAAACCTAGATTGTTGAAAGATTGTTGATTAAATTTGAAAAAGTACAGACAAGGGTCCTACTGTTCTGCCAGAGACATTGCTCTATTGATAAAATCAGGTATGTGGTACGTCATCATCCCACTGCTGCTGGGGTTTGAACTGTTTTCTGGATAGGATACTTTCTGTAGTGACTCCACATTATTAAATGAAAAGGTGAAAATAGATGAGAGAAGCTTCCTGTGACTGTGTATCTATGAACCTGTCTGTTTTTAGCATGATTTGAAGTAGAAAAGTATCAGTTGGTATTGTCAGATTTCATTGAAGCTATATTAAAATGTGATTGTGACAAAGTCGTGGATATTTGAGTCCTTTCTGTCATACATTTGACTTTGTGTATGTTCCCATATGTAGGTAGGCTAGATCACATTTTTGGGTTTAATGTTATTTTCTTAAAAACTAAGTTTAAATAATTCTGATTCAGCACATTGCTTGCATGTTTCTTTTGTAGCATGTTTTTAGCAAGCTGCTAACATGTTTTAGCACAGTGCTTTCATGTTTCATTTCTAGTCTTGTTTTAGTAAGTTTTTAGCATGTTTTTACATGTTTCTGTTCTACGGTTTTAGCAAATTGCTAACACGATTCAGCACATTGCTTGCATGTTTCTTTTGTAGTATGTTTTTAGCAAGCTGCTAACATGTTTTAGCACATCACTCGGATATTTCTTTTCTAGCACATTTCAGCAAATTGCTACCTGTTTTAGTACATTGTTTTTATGTTTCATTTCTAACATTGTCTTAGCAAGTTTCTAACATTTTAACGCATTGCTGGCATGTTTCTTTACTAGCATGTTTTAGCAAGTTGCTTACATGTTTTAGCACATTGTTCACATTTCTATTCTAGCATGCTTTAGCAAGTTGTTAACATGTTTTAGCACATTGTTTGCATGCTTCTTTTATAGCATGTTTTAGCAAGTTGCTAATATGCTTATCACGTTTCCATAGTGCTAGAATGTTTTAACATGTTTCTAGTGTGTTTTAACATGTTGCTAACATGTTTCTAGCATAATGTAACACTGTTGTTAAACTGTTTTGATCATGCTTTATAGCACAATTCAACAAATTGTCCTAATTTGTTTTAAAGATTTAAATATTTGAATCTGGTTTCCATCAAGATAGAAGATGCACTTTTCTGTAAGTAATGGGCAGATCACACTGTTGGGTTTGATTCTGCATTCTAAAAAACAGTGACAGTTAACGTTACTGTGTTAGTATTTGTCCATCATTCTGATATTCTCCCACCTGAGCTATTTCAAGTCTATGACTGCATGCACATCCTCTTAATGCTGTTATGTAATACTGTGTGAAAACCAATTCATACAAACATTCATCATCAATGCTAATCAGAGACATTGCACTTGATTCTAACACCTTATAAACACACCAGTGTGATCTAAACACTGGCTAATTTTTTTTTCAATACCAAATCAATACAGAAACCAAAAACAAAAATCTGCGTCAGTCTTCTCAGAATTGTCTCATTGCACACTCGTAGGAGTCTCCTTCAGGCAGAAAGAGAGAGATGTTGGCATGAAAAGTATATAAACAGCACTTTGTGGAGATACAGACAGTAGGTTGTTGATCAGGTCAAAGCAGGTAACTCTCAGTAATGTGTGTTCATGACTTGGCTTGATCCGTGTTTTGGCATCTAACTGCATGCGTCACTATTGCTTATTTTTATGAGTAGTTGTTTGGATCTACTGCTCTATTCCTATTCCTGGGGTTGCTTGTTTGTCTGAGTTTTTTTTGTGTGTGCATTTTTTCATGGTCAGTATTAGACCAGTGGCTGCAACTAAACAAAAGAATATATATTTTTTTTCCTTTCCTCTCAATAAAATCCCTTTGATTACATCCAAAATGTCAAACATTTTGGTAATTTTAAAAAATTGAATGAAAAGTAGATAGAATGAAAGAAAGAAACAAACAAACAAACCGAGCACAAAAAAAGAATGGTTGTTTCTTTTAAAAACCCTATATTTGTAGAGATAGGTCATGGTCTATATAATATTATAACTATATATATATATATATATTTTAAAAGCTTATTTCATTCATTTAGCATAGTTCATCAGTTTATTAAAACGAAAGATTTGTATTGTATTGTATCTCCGTTGGATTCTTTTATTAGTTAATTTTCTATTGAACAAAACGATCCATTTATTTGTTGCAATTTTATTACACTGCTGTTTGCAACAAAAATACTTTGTTATTTTGACCAACTGCCATTTTCATAAAAAAAATGCTCCAAATGACTTTATTTGTAATTTGGAAGACATGTTATCAGACCTTTATAAAACAAGGCAAATATTACTATTATTTTGATAATATGTTTTACATTTTATATATGCATTTATCATTTTCAATATAGTATCAGCTATCTATATACACTACCTGACAAAAGTCTTGTTGTCGATCCCAATTGTAAGAGTAACAAATAATAACTTGACTTCTAGTTGATCATTTGGTAAAGTGCAGAAGGCAGAATCATCTGTTGAACTGCATCCCAATCATCACAAATACTGCAGAAGACCTATTGGAACCTGCATGGACTCAAGATTTTCAGAGAAATCAGTCAAGTTTGGTGAAGGAAAAATCATGGTTTGGGATTACATTCAGTATGGGGCCGAGCGAGAGACCTGCAGAGTGGATGGCAACATCAACAGCCTGAGGTATCAAGACATTTGTGCTGCCAATTGCATTGTTAACTACAGGAGAGGGCAAATTCTTCAGCAGGATAGTGCTCCTACTCATACCTCAGCCTCCACATCAAAGTTCCTGAAAGCAAAAAAGGTCAAGGTGCTCCAGGACTGGCCAGCCCAGTCACCAGACATGAACATTATTGAATATGTCTGGGGTAAGATGGAGGAGGCATTGAAGATGAATTCAAAAAATCTTGATGAACTCTGGGAGTCCTGCAAGAATGCTTTCTTTGCCATTCCAGTTGACTTTATTAATAAGTTATTTGAGGGATTGCCTCGTTAACCTCTACGTAATTACCCAGTGCGCAGCTCCGGCCCACAGCACACACAGCGTTTGGCAAACTCCAGCCAGTGTGCGTCAGTCTGACACCAGTCAGGCCTTGCTGAAACTGACAGTTCAGATCTCTCAGCTGATTATTCAGTGCTAAGCTTTGACCTCAAATATACATGTTCAGCTTGGGCAAAAAAAAAAAAAAAAACGCTGTTGATTTTATATTTTAGGTTTTTTGACTATTCGTAAAGTATTTTTTTTTGTCTAATATAAAATAAAACATCCAAAATGCACCTCCAAGTATTTGGGCCTGCAGTTTTCACTCATAACACACATTTAAAAGCACTTTTCATAGTCTTTTTTGTTTAATATAATAAAAATATCCAGAATGTACCTTTAAGCATTCAGCTTTTTGTGCCAGAAGATTTCCATTTAAATACATATTTTTAAAGGCAGTTTACTGAAAACTAGTTTTTCTTTCTCTCCTAATACTGAGCCATAAATCTGTACTTTAGCATCATACATCCACCAATTTTTAGTTTTATTAAGTTTTACTTATGTAATATAATAACATGTCTATATAAAATGTTTAAGCTTAATTAACCTGATTATATTTGTTTTATTCTGCAAAAAATGTGTACAGTATTTTCTGATAAATATAATTGATAAATTGCCCTCTGTAAAAAAAAAAAAACGTTTGAATCTAATATGTTAAAAAAGCAACAAAAAAATCCAGATTTTCAGATTTTTGAGCTAGAAATATATGCAAATAGGGGCAACACGGTGGCTCAGTGGTTAGCACTGTTGCCTCACAGCAAGAAGGTCGCTGGTTCGAGTCCCGGCTGGGATAGTTGGCATTTCTGTGTGGAGTTTGCATGTTCTCCCCGTGTTGCGTGGGTTTCCTCCGGGTGGTCCGGTTTCCCCCACAGTCCAAAGAAATGCGCTATAGGTGAATTGGGTAAACAAAATTGGCCATAGTGTAAGAGTGTGTGTGAATGAGTGTGTATGGATGTTTCCCAGTACTGGGTTGCAGCTGGAAGGCCATCCGCTGTTGTAAAACATATGCTGGATAAGTTGGCAGTTCATTCCACTGTGGCGACCCCTGATGAATAAAGGGACTAAGCCGAAGGAAAATGAATGAATGAATGAATATATGCAAATTAGTACATATTTAATTTCATAATCCCTCATTTGGATATTGAAACCACATTTTAGAAAATGTCATAGAAAATATTTTTTGCAGAAGTGTGATGATAACTATTAGGTTTTGTTTTTTGGTCTTGTTTTAACTGATGTATATGCCAACCCTGAATGATCTGTTAAGTGTCCTTGCCAACTATACTACATAAAAGCAGCAGTCATTTGTCAAACAAGGCCATATAAATGCCCAAATGTGTGTTTCTGTGACCTTCTACCTTCTTTCCTCTGGTTTCTGGGTTCTGTCTTGGTGATGTGCAGAAGACTCCCCCTCCCTCCCCCCCATCATCCCTCCCTACTGTTCTCTTTCCATTCGGGGACATTTGGGAGCCTTGGGAACGGTTTCCATGGCGACAGTGACTGCAGACGAGGCGAGTGTGCTGAGAGAGGGATGTGAACGCTCTGCCACTCTCATCTCATGCGGAGCGCTGGTCTGCCTCATTCCTCCCCACTCATTTCTTCAATGAGCTGCTAGATTTGTTTGGTTGTTAAAAGGGGAGCTTTACGTTATTTATTATTTATAGTTTTGTGGCAAACAAAGTAGATCTGCAAGATGCAGCTAAATAAAATCACTTTTAATGATGCAAGTACTTCCGAATCCATTTCTTTTCTCTTTTTCATCCAACATGAAATATATAATTGTATATATATATGTGTGTGTGTGTGTGTGTGTGTGTGTGTGTGTGTGTGTGTGTGTGCCTGCGTGCCTGCATTAACGTATGGCTAAAGGCAGGTTAAATAGACTGCAGCTTGTAACAATCAAATTCTACTATTTTTTTTAAATGCTTTTGTTCATTACCCTTTTTACCACCTTCAACAAGGCAACAGACCTAAAAATAAAATCCTAGAAAATGTTTTTTTTGTTGTTTAAATAAGGATCTTTTTTAAAGCCTACACTTGTTAATTCTCTTGTATTTTTTGTTCTGTCTCTCACCTTTCTGTCTTTGTTCGTTTACTCTGTTGTTTTTTTCTTTTGTCTTTATCGTTTGGTTTCTCTCATTATTTACATACTACAGCATGTATTGGTGGGCGGAGCTAAACAGGCAGTGACATAGAGTAGGTCTTCTGTGGAGGCGGAGTTTAGTCACACCATTTCTTAAGCAACACATTCCACAACCTGTGGTTTTGGCAGATTGGCTTCAATATAAGCTATTTTTAGACTAAGAAGAAAGTTAATCTACAATGACCTCTTATATGTCAAAAGAATTCATGACCCCTTTACATATATAGGCCAATATCCAAATCTAATTTAGGAATTAGATCTAACTTTTGTCTTTGGGAGAAGTTTAGAATTAAGACTATATATTATATATAGTTATATGTTCTAATTTACCTCAAACACATAAAGGTGTGCTTCTGTCTATGTGTATTAGTATGTGCAGATAATTGACTAACGCTAACAGCTCTGAGAATCTCCAGATCTGGATTTAAGATGCACCCAGAGGAGATGTATATTTAAAAAGGTTAATTGCACCATTGCATCAGAGGAAATGCTCCATTGCTATTTGAATTAAGAACAATTAGATTTTATTTGTAGCTTCAGGGAAGAAATTCTTGTATAGGGCTACACACTCACCCACATACACATACATATTCCTGCCATGGTGTTAGTTTGGTTTGTGCCTCTTCAGTAAATTCGACCATCGGCAGGCTTCATAAAATTGCACTATTTTGAGTCTTTATTGTAAATCAATTTGTTTTGATGTGGAGGAGAGGAGAAATGTGGCGATGTCTTTGTGTACCCAGATGCTGCACGTCACTGCTATTTCATCCTGTTTGCAGCAGGTGAAGTGAGGAGTAATTGGCTTCTGTCAATACTGGCTTGTGAGTTTTAGCAGCAGCTATACAAGATGGAAAAGAGGTCGATGCAGAGAGAAAGAGAGAGACAAGGACAGAGTGATTCACTCCCACTCACCTCAAAGCTGCCATTTCTCACATCTGCCAGCTCACAGGAAACACTTTTCTGTCTTACCACAATGTCATCCACAGATATTATTTAAAGAAAATAACTATTTAAATCGCATGTGAAGGACTGTTGGTTTGAAATAAGACTCAGAAATTAAGTTAGATTTGAATATTTAAATTTTTACATTTGATTTTTTCATCTGAATTTGTTTGATGATAATAATAATAATAATTATTATTATTCTTATTACCTTTAATATCTTGATTTTTATTTTATTAAATGTTTATTTTAACATGAAGTGCTTTGCGCTATCTAATAATAATAATAATAATAATAATAATAACAATTAACATTATTCACTTCATCTTCATCTTTCATACTTTTTTGTTCTTATGTGAAGAGCTTTGAGCTTACATTATTTATGTAAAATGCAATAATAATAATAATCAATTTTAATAATTGCACCTTGTGACCAGAAATGTCCTAATGCCTTATATTCTTACATTTTGTTGTGAATGACCACCTCTGATTCATTTGCAGTGAATGACTGCGAGTTCCTGCCTGTCAGTTTTTATTATTTCTGCTATGAGTGCCTATTAGAATAATTAAAATGAGAAATATGTAAATTTGTGGCAGGTGCATTCAATCATGAGCGCTCATTCGACCAGGTCTTGTGTGTAGTCAGTGCATTCAAGTGGACACCCTTAACTACTGGATGGGGAACCAGAAATGTAATTGTGTTTCATGACTCCAATTTTGTTTCAATTCCTCTCTCTATAAGCAAAGGTCAGTCGTTGTGAAATTAACTAGATTGGCAGCTTTTCAGGTGAAGACAGTTGGAATCTATTTTATTTAATCCGATCCAAACATATTTCCTGTCTGTTACCTTCTCAGAAATCTGAAAACGTTTATTTTATGCCATAAGATATATCTTTGCCTTAAATATTTGTATATAACAAAGTTCTTCAATTTGAAATAAGTTTTTAAATGCCTGATTTTTTAGTAGTTTTGGACTGTGAAAAACTGTGCTTCGTTCGAACGTCATAGCTTTTGTTCTGGACTTCTCAGTATGTTCAGTGAAATTGATTGATATCTTCTCTTACATAAATCATGCCACTTCATACCTCAAGGGAAGAGGTATTTTTGGCATTTAGAGGCTCTGTCCCATTGCCACCTCCGTGACGGCAGAGCAATGCGTCTCAGAGGACATTTGCGCACTCATAACTAGCCTGACGTTTGAGCAGCATCAAGGACACCGAATAACTCTGAAGCAGGTCTCTCTCACTCTCGTCCTGCTTCTTTCTCTCAAGCATTTTCCTTTTCATCACGTTCCAGCCTCCAGGGGGCATCTCTTACCCTTAATGTCCTCCACTAACAGGTGTCCCATCTGCCCTAAAAATACAATACGCCTGTTGCGTGCAGGAAAGTCTTAGGCTAGAGCCACCAGGGTCTCACATTTCCACATTGGTGCTTTCCATTGCACAGTTCACTGTGAATCTGCATGGCTTGAGAGATGCACTTTTTAATTGTTTTTGTCCTATATAGAGTTGCGAGATATACTGATACAGGGAACATCTTGGTAATTATATTTCATGATATAATGATGAAATAGGTCATTTCAAAGCTTACTAGGTGTCTTATAGAATGTTCACCACTTTGCAATAGTGTGCTACCTAAACTTATGCAAAACCGGCTAATGTGATAACAGATTTAAGCTCCAAACTAGTAAAAACAGCAGAAATTAAGTAAGATTTGGCATCAGAGATGAAAAGCAGGACCTTCAGTCGAGCCTTATGATTACAGAGATGCAGGAAATCAACACAGAATCGTAGAATCTTAAATTGTAAGTCTTAAAAACATAATTTAATGTAATGAAGATAATGGCCTAATAAAAAGAATAGAATTTTCTAAATAAATCTAAAAAAAAAGCACTTGATACAATACCTAATGGTATATTTTTACAAAAACTAGAGAAGTATTTAAGGCACGGCCAACAATTTGTAGAAACTGGTCAACATAACTCTTTGGTGTACCTCAGGGATCAGTCTTGGGTCCAAAGTTTTTTAGTACTATTTTTATTTTTTAATGATGTGCAGAGTATCTAATACATTAAAATGCATTTAATTTCATGAAATTCTAAATGAAGAAAAATATTGAATGGCATGGGTGGGTAAAAACTGAGAAAATCATCAAACAACTCTAAAAAGTATGTGCTTTTCTATTTGTGGGATGAGGCTGGGTAATGGTTTGAAACTGGTGTCAAAACATACAAATATTAAACAGGTTAAATCTTGTATGTTACATATAATATATCTATAAAATACTGTTAGGTTATAATGTCATAGTTCCCAATTATAATTATTTTATTTTAGTTGTAAAATATTAAATCGTTGCAATTGCAAAGAAAAGTTTATGATTCAAATTAATCAGGCAGGAGTGCTTTCACACCCTTCAAACGTGAGTATGTGCAGCTCTGTGAACCCTTCATTGTTGATCATATCTCATCCTGTATGTTGTTTAAAAGCCTGAAAGATCGTCCAAGGTGAGAAGTGCTAACAGTAGGTGCTCCTGTCTGACTGAAACTGCAGCTTCGGCTGAGAGATGGAAATGGCACAGCAGACAGGAGGCGTTAGATATGTGGGAAGGGAAAGAGGATGAAGGGATGGAGTAGTAATATCACTGCCCCCTAATGCTATTCTAATGAGACTCTACCTGACCCCCTGCTGAGGGCACATCACAGTCAAACCACAGCAGACCCGCTCCACTGCCTTCTTCTTTACAGGAGGTTGTGTCCATATCCATGTTTTGATCAGTTATTAATCAGAATCTCTCACAACAATGGTCACTAAAAACATATATAACATCAGACAAAATAATTTTTTTTTGCATATGACATTTATTTTATTTGATTAAATATATAAATATAATATTAGTATAATTTATTATTTTGCAATAGAAAATAAACAAAGTCAAATTTTGTAGATAATTGTTCAAATAAATGCTTAAGTGTATCATGCAGGTCCTCAAAACAATATTTATAAATTGAAAATGTTATTTTTTTAGCATTTGTATTATTATCATCATAAATAAATTATTAATACAATGATTTATATGAAATTATAAGTTGCTCATCAATTCGTCTGTTTAAAATATTTGATGATTTTTTAAAAATAAATGAAATCAGTGTAAGATTTTCCTACAGAAAATTTTGACATTTCAATCTGTAATATTTACATTCTAAAAATCTATAAATATAAAGCATGTACTGTAATAAAATAATAATACTGTATTATGGCATGTTCCTTTTATTTGTAGGTATTCTGCAATGCATTGCAGAATGTTAATTTTTTTTAACAATGTATTTGAAATTGAACTTTTATGAGTAAAAAAAATCTAAAACCATTGTCTAATGGTCCAAAATAAATTCCAGGCATGTACAAATGATGGAAAAATATAAAATCTTAATATTATTATTATTATTATTATTATTATTATTATAACCTTTATTTATTTTACCAGGAAAATCACATTGAGATTAAAAATCTCTTTTACAAGTGCGTCCTGGCCAAGATTAGGCAGTATACACTTCACATGGGTTTAACAAACAAACAAAAACGAATATCAGGTAACATGTTTATCCATCAAAACACACATACAATGACAGTTAAAAACTATTCAGAACTTCTACAGGCTGAAGTTTCAAACTCCAAATCAGATGCAGATCTTGCATTAAGTCAGCTTGGGAAATCATTGTGAAAATCAGGAAGTTTTTGATTGCATCGTAAAGTAGTCATATATTTAATAAATATCACAGTGAAATTGAAGGAAAGTAACACTGGAAATTCAACATTCCAAAAGTGTGTTAAATCATTGCTGAGCAAAGCATAAATGATGCAAGATTTATATATAAACACACCATCATCTAAAATGCTTCTCAGAGGCTACGATTTTGCACTGATTGACACACAGATCATCTCTCCCCCCCCTCTCTTTCTCATTCGCCATCCATCCATTCTGTCATTTCGTCCTCCCAGACTCAAAGGATTATACAGTGGAGCATTTCAAATCAAAATGGGATTTTCTCACTGATACTGCACACACACACACAGACACACACTGACGTAATCTAGTAGTGTGGCTGGTCCAGACCGGTCAGGCCATCTTGTGCTCTGTGCTGACATGCAACTTGTTGTGCTTTCACATTCCCCACATCCCCTGCATTGCTCAGAGGACACAAACGCACACATTCGGAGACTGCAGGCACAATTCAGCTCGTCTTGAAAGTCTCCATGATGACAAGGGTTTGTCATTGCATTTCTCACACTGAGAGAGTACAGTGTCTCTTCAGGTTAACTGCATGTGCATTTACTACACTGTTTGTGCTGCCAATAGCAGTCCTGCGGGGTAAATCTCACCCGGGACGATGCCTGGCACGAACACACTATGGCTGATGAAGTAAATAGGGCTTCAACAGTTAATCAGTGAAATCGATCAACTCAATTTCAACCTTTTTGTATAATTTAGCTTTAAAATTGAGTTGTAATGATTGAGTTATAATATCAATATTTTTACACTATATTTTGCGTATGTTTTACTTTATAGCTTTTAGTTGGCATCTTCTTTGTATGGGGAATGCACATGTAATAGCATATTTTCTCTTTTAATGGAGTGATTTTTGAAAACTTTTGTTCAGTAAAATAAAAATTAATTAAAATAAATCAACTTCAGATTCAATTATAAATGGACTGTGGTTTTGTTTTCCTTTATTGACAGTTTGACTTTGAGCTTCTTTTATGAATTAGAATTTAATTAATGTGGAATTTAAAAAAAAGATATATATTTTAATATGTTTAAAAAAACCTGATTTAAAATTTCTTGCATTTGCAGAGAACATTGAGCAAGTCGACTAGCATGTTTTCCCTGTATTAATGTGATGAAATGTTAATGAACAGTTTATTGAACACTTTATTATTTGATTTGATCTAATTATACAAATATTTATGTATGCAAAATATATTTAAAATGACTTTCATTTGATAATCAGTCTTGCTGTACTGCTAATTTATTGACTTTCCTGAAAATGTGTCTATATTTCATATTCATACGTCTTTCACATTATTAAGTTTTCATTTTGTAGTGTTGAGCGTAAAGTGTTCAGTATTATTTTTTTCGTAGAACAATGCGCAATTTTGCAGATTTATGCAATGACAATTTCTAAACAATCCTAAACAATCTATATATTAATTACCAAAATGTGCTTTTTAAAACTTTAACATACAATGCAAATGTATTTTAAAGCATTTCTAGAATTTTCAGTCACATTTATGTTTCTCGTTTTTCCTGAAGTGTGTGTGTAGGTGTGGGTTCAGAAGTGTGTGAGTAACACTGGTTATTTTGGCATTAACAAACTTTTTTAAGTACATTTTTCAACATCTCCAAAAGTACCTGCAAATGAGAATACCGCCTGTCTGCTCTGAGCTCTGTTGGCGAATTTGTAGAGCGTGGCCGATTCAGACTCCAAGATGACTGAGTGAACAATGTATCAAATGAATGAAAGCCACTCTGAAGCAAACAGCGTATGACAGCGGGCAATTTTGTGTGCGTTTTGGCATGCCAGCCTTTTCGCTTTTCTGCTTCGTGCCCAAGACCTTGCATTAAGTCAGCTTGGGAAAACCATTTTGCTAACCGAAGGTAAAATCAATACTCGTCTTATTCTCTGCTCCTGCTTGGACTCAGACAGCAGCGTGAATTGAGTGAATGAGTTTTAAAAATCTCACTCCTGTGATATAATTCCATTGGATGCCTTTGAAGCCAAGGTACAAACCTATCTGGTCTCCCCAGGCTCTGTTTTGGTCCATCTGTCCATGTGTATCAGAGGTCAACAATCAGTAACCACATGCCCAAACATATGGCATGTGGCAATGCACCACAAGGTGGCGCTGTAACCAAGCCCCTCTTTGGGAATAAAGTGTTTATTACCCATCACGCCCCTCTCCACAAAATGTTCTTTGTATCCTATTGATAGGCTGCTGGATTGTGCTCTTCGAATGTCACACCATCTGCCTTGGCATGTTTTAGCTTTGTGTGTGCGTTGTGAATATTTCATGCCTGTTCTGGCTCAGCACAGGTTGGCTTCAACTATCTCTTTAATACACCAACGGCTCTGGTTACACACTTTCAAGCACACTTAATATGCTAAACGCTAGATTGTTTTAACCCAATTTTGGGTAAAATGTGACACTGGACCACAAAACCATCATTAAAGGTCAATTTTTGGAAACCTTTAAGATCTTAAAGGCCAATTATTAAACTCTCAAATGGAATCTGGAATTTGAGGGTTAAAACAATCTAATTATTAAGAAAATCCCATTTGAAGTTGTCAAAATAACATTCTTAGCCATGAATACTAAACAAAAATTGCGTTTTGATATATTTATGGTAGGAAATTTACAATATTTCTTCTTATAAGATGACGTGTACTTAATATTCTAATGATTTAGGGCATAAAATGAAAATCAATAGTTTTGGTTATTCTCACAAATATACTTTTAAGGCTTTTGTAACACTTGGTAGTGCTTTAGTTTTAGAACTAATTATTAGCTGCTTACTTATTAGCATGCATATTACTAGCATATTGGCTATTTATTAGTACTTATAAATAACATATTATTGCTTTATTGCAATGACCCTAGTTAAAATCTCTTATTCTTACCCACAAATTTATACTACCATGCTAAATAATAAGCAGGAAATTAGATGTTTATTTGAGGCAAAAGTCATAGTTAAGTAAGGAATAATTGATTTCTGTCCATTTGAGTTATTAGCAAAAGAATGCACACCCAAAGTGGAGATCCATTTCACCTCGGATGTGCGTTATTCTCTAATAATTCAATAGACAGGAGTCAATAATTTTGCTTATACAATGGTAACCATACCTAAAAACACTGTTCAAATGTTGTACTTCAAGACATTTGTCAATTTTTTGTCCTCAAACACCTCCTGTGTGTAGTACAATATTTTTACACACTAAAACTAGCTGTGTTTGTTTACCTGGCAATAATCACAGCTTAGAATTTTCCACAGCCAATCAGAATCAATAATTTAAATAATTTGAATTGGTTCAACAACCAAAGAGTGACTAAAAGATTTAACCCAGAGTTGGTCCACATTTTACCCAAATTTGGGTTAAAACGTCACTACATGTTTAGAGTGTACAGTATATATAGTGTTAGACATTATAGCTCATTTGCGGAGGAGTGTTTACTATACTGAATATAAGATCCTACACTAACATTTACACTCGCAAAGATCAATTGTTTCCTAGTGACACTAAATCAAGTACAAAGTATGACTCATCTTTTCCTTAAAGTCACTAGTCTACCTTTTGTCCTTTTCAGAGGTCAGTTACACGAGGACGCAATGATGAAACTAGAACTTTGTCATTGTTTTTGCAGCATGTGGAGTTTCATCGCAATGAATGCAACCACCAACAGAAAGATGGCAGCGCTGATAATGCTATAGTACACTCTAAAAACATAAGCTGGTCTGCTTAACCCTTCATATTTAGGGCACTGATTGAAGCCAAAAATACATTGCATGAATCAAAATGATACATTTCAATTTTATTCCAAATATCATTAGATTATTAAGTAGAGATCATCTTCCTTCAAAGCATAAGATTCGTACTGTAAATAAATCAAAACTCAATTTTTGATAGGTAATATGGGTAGCTAAGAACATAATTTGGACAATTTTCACATGCAGTGCTTTCATCGTTTTAACCCTCAGATTACATATTTTTAAATAATATATCATTTTTAGTAATATTGTCAAGTGTTGTTCCATCCTAACAAACCATACATCAAAAGAATTTTTTTTTTATTCAGATTTCAGATGATGTGTATCCAGATGATAGCAAAAAGGAGAAGAAATGTTTTTTCCATCTGCCAGCCGTCATTAGACACATTGAGGGTTAAAAAAAATCTGATTTTGGAAAAAATCACTTTTGAAGTTGTCCAAATTACGTTCTTAGCCATGAATACTAAACAAAAATTGCCTCTTGGTATATTTATGGTAGGAAATTTACAATATGTCTTCTTGGAAGATGATGTTTACTTAATATTCTAATGATTTTTGGCATAATATATTACTAATCACATTTTTATGTGATATATGATATGTGTAGCTAAGAACATAATTTGGACAACTTTAACATAGATTTTATCAGCGCTTTCATCGTTTTAACCCTCAGATATTTTTTTTGTTTTATAATTTCTTGTTTTTAATATTATTGCCAAGTGTGATTTCAGATGTATAAATCTCAATTTGAATTTTTTGAAAAAATTGACCCTTATTCCTTTTGTGGTCCAGGATCAAATATATGTTTTTCTCACCTGATAAAGGGTTAACCCTCATTTTTTTTTAATGTTATATCAACGATTTCTGGTCTCCACATTTATTTTGGTCAAACCGAAAGAGTTACAATAAGTCATTATTGTGTTTGTTTTAGTTTCAAAAACAGATTTAATGACAAAAGAAAGTCATTTAAGTAATGTTAAAAAAAATTTTTATTCTGTTGTCATTCCAAACCCTTTTTCTCAAATTCAAATGAGCTTTATTGGCATGACTGGTCAAGTATTACCAAAGCAAATCATAAGCATTCATAAACAATAAGTATTGTGATTTATGTAATGCATATGCATACATAAAAAAACTATTCGAAATGTAATAAATTCATACACAAATAAGAAAAAAGACTAATATGATTATTAAAAAGATAATGAAAGGAGATAAATAAATAATCTCTCTCTCTCTCTCCCTCTCTCTTTCTCTCTCACTCTCTCTCTTTTTCTCTCTCTCTTTCTCTCTCTCTCTTTCTCTCTCTCTCTCTCTCTCTCTCTCTCTCTCTCTTCATTGAATATTCTTCCAAAGATCTTCTTTTGTGCACTTCAAGCTATTATTATTATTTTAAAATAATTGTATACTTCTATTTGTTTATAAGTAAAATTTCTCTTCTGTCGAGTCTTTTACATATAGAAAAGCAAAGGCAACACGATGCACCAGTTTATCCAGCAGCAATCTCCACGTAAATGATCTCCCATCAGCTTTGGCCTGTCATCCCTTGATTGATATAGTGTGTGCTGCTATAAGCTCATCTCCTCTGCTAAGCTTTATTATTAGTATGGAAACGGCCATCTGAATGAGCTTCTGATCTGGCTAATGTGTGAATGGACACATGACGTCTGTCCTTCATTTCGCCACCTGAGACACAGATGTATTGGGCCTGTATTGCACCGCAGGCATCAGACACATTGAAAGTCATATTTAAGCGAAGCGTCATTTAATATAAATGTCAGTTATTAGGGTGGATGCATTCAAACACACGCAGATGCACATACGCTCAACGCTCTTCTATATGAATGTGTCGTGTCTCCTGATTCAGTTATCAAAGTTGGTGATACCCATTTTACTGGCATAATGTGACTTGTGAGTGATGTTTAGGAAAATGGGAATCAGATTGTAAAAAGAAAATGCATCTGGATGTTACAACACCAAATGTAAGTTTCAGCATGGTTTTATTTTTATTTAAGTCTTTAAACATAGAATGCCATAGAAGTGGAGAAGGACCACATGTTTTGCATGGAAATATAATATAATTTGTAAAATAATAATAGTAATAATAATAATAATAATAATCTCAATAATAATAATAAGAACAACAACAATAATAATATCAATAATAATAATAATTATAATAATAATAATAATAATTATTATTATTATTATTGCTATTATAATTCTTATTTTATAATAATAAAATTTGTTGTTGTTATTAATTTATAAATTATATGCAATTACTGCATTATCCCATTTATCAAATAAAATGTACTGAAGTGATTTTATTTACACTAAAAGCATAAATGCACAAAAAAAAAAAATCTGTTTCAAATACTTTTAATAAAATAATATATATAAAATAACCAATAAAATAATATTTTTTCTACCCCAGTGTAACATATCTATTTTTGGAGAGTATATTTATTTTAATTGGATCTTAATATATACTTAGACAAATCATTTGATGACATTAAGACTTAATTTGATGAGATTAAAATACGTCACCTATTTTATATATATTTAAATAAGGGAAGTATTAATTTCTTAATATCATCAGATGGCATTGAAGATTTGTTTGGTATATAAATCATATTTTAGTGAATGTTGTTTGTAAATAAAGGTAAAGATACATAAAAAAGTGCAAAAAAAAATTGTTTTGATGCTTAAAAAAACGATATCATATTTGACCCATGTATGAGACTGGAGACTTTCTCCAGAAGACCCATGTATGATAAATAACAAATTTTTTTGTTGTTGTTTTTATTACTATTGTACTATTAAGTTTATCCTAAAACCTTTAAACCTTCTTTTTCATAATTGACAAGTGTAATTTATTTCAGTTCTGTAAACTTTTTTTTAAAGTTATAATTATTGGTACAGGGCTGCACGGTGCCGCAGTGGGTAGCACGTTCGCCTCACAGCAAGAAGATCGCTGGTTCGAGCCTCTGCTGGGTCAGTTGGCGTTTCTGTGTGGAGTTTGCATGTTCTCCCTGTGTTTGCGTGGGTTTCCCCCACAAGTCCAAAGACATGCGGTATAGGTGAATTGGGTAAGCTAAATTGTCCGTAGTGTATGTTTGTGAATGGGTGTGTATGGATGTTTCCCAGTGATGGGTTGCAGCTGGAAGGGCATCCGCTGCGTAAAACATATGCTGGATAAGTTGGCAGTTCATTCCGCTGTGGCGACCCCAGATTAATAAAGGGACCAAGCCGAAAAGAAAATGAATGAATGAATGAATGAATTATTGGTACACTTTCAATACTGTATATATTTGTTACTAGCATGCATTGTTATATATTTATATATGAATGCATGTTGCCTTAAAGTGTCATCATGTTTTGATGATTGATCTACCTGGTCTGGTCTTCTTCTGCTGCTCTTTGTGTCCTTCAGTTAATGACATAAAATCAGAGCCACTTCCTGTGTCACTTCTGTTCTGTCCAGAGTCACAGCTCCGCTTCTGTCACATTATTAACTCTGAATATCATTGTCTTCAAATCCGCAACTGCCCCGTCGCTGTTTCTCATTTGGACATTCAGCTTGTATCCTCTTGCACCCTAAAGCCATCTGAAAGTGACGTGATTGATGCGTCTCATGTCCGTGGATGTTATTTCAGAAGATGATTTCCTGTGCTGTACGGCACTGGGTTTAAATAGTTTCATCATTTCACATCTCACTAAACCAACTCTTATAACACACTTAACATGATGAAAATGTCAGGTCATGTTATATACAGGGCAAAGCATGGTCTGTTCTGTGCACTCAGCTGTGACTTATTATTATTATTATTATTATTATTATTATTATTATTATTATTATTATTATATTAAAAAAGTATTTCAAATGTTACTTTAAAATATATATTTTCTTTTAAATGGGATAATAATTTTAAAGACGTTTAGTATCTTATTTATTTCAGGGCTTAATTTGTATTCATATGTTTTATATTTTTGGTTACATTTTTGAGGCAAAAACACAGAAAGTCTTTTAGATTTCAATTGTGACATTTTTTTTCAGCTAGTTTGTGTCTGTAAATTTCAAAAAAAAAATTCCCCATAAATCATAAAATTCCCCATAAAGCAGTGCATACCCAACAGACTTCATTCATTCATTCATTTTCTTTTCGGCTTAGTCCCTTTATTAATCTGGGGTCGCCACAGCGGGATGAACCGCCAACTTATCTAGCATATGTTTTTACGCAGCGGATGCCCTTCCAGCTGCAACCCATCACTGGGAAACATTCATACACACTCATTCACACACATACACTACGGACAATTTTTTAGCTTACCCAATTCACCTATACCGCATGTCTTTGGACTTGTGGGGGAAACCGGAGCACCCGGAGGAAACCCACGCGAACACGGGGAGAACATGCAAACTCCACACAGAAATGCCAACTGACCCAGCCGGGACTCGAACCAGCGACCTTCTTGCTGTGAGGCGAACGTGCTACCCACTGCGCCACCGCGTCGCCCCCCCAACAGACTTAACAGTATTTATTCATATCTATATTCTAATTCTACTTTTTGTTTTTTTTACACTATTTTCTGAATGAAGTGTTAAAAATATATTCTCAAAATCCTCTTTTCTAAAGCCGTAGACTCTAATTTTTAAATAAAAAAAATAATAAATATGCACAGATTTTGAGTCTGGCTTCATTCAGATTTTTTGTGATTTTGTGATAAAATGTATGCAAATTTGTGCATATTTAATAAAATAATACATCATTTGCATATTTAAGCATAGCATTTAAGATACATTTAAATGCAAATTAAGCATTTTTAAAGGACTTTGAAAAGGCATTTTGACACCAAAAAATATATTGGATTTGCAATTTTTGTTAAAAAAATATAAATATAAATATATTCATAAAGACCACACACTCCTATTATCTCTGTCTTTGTGAAACATGGATATCCGGATGATAGCAAAAAGGAGAAGAAAAAAGTTTTTCGTCTGCCAGCCATCATTAGGCACAGCCATTAAAGAACTGGACTGATAACATCAAAACTGCCATGTTGTGCTCAAAACACACATTCATTTCTTCTAGGTGCGTGCGCTACATCAATATAAACTCTGGCAATAATGAGTTCATTCTTCAAGGGACAGTGGATGTGCTGTGAAACGTTATTTCTTCCTGCCCTGTCGATTACTGTAAAACTGAGTTCAGGGGCAATTTATTACATTAGACTTGTTTAACAGGCGCATTCATTAAAGAGATATTCTGAGTCAAATAAGCGATTGCTCTGATCACTTGTCATTTTGTGACTAGATGCTGTCTTACAGATAAAAGATTGGCCGTGAAAACTGTGTATACAGTGTTGATACAGTTCTTTATGTTGCTATAAGTCGCTCAGCAAACCTGATGAAACATTTCACTCTTATATAGAGATGTATAGAGAAATATATTTTGGGGTTAAATTGATTACATCAGAGACTTCATATTATGTGTCAGTTTTTGTTTTGTTTTGTAATTTTTATATCTTTATGCTTTGTTTAGTTTTTTGCTTTGCTTTTGTTTTAGCTTTTGCTTTAGTTTGTTTGCTTTGCTTTGTTTTTTGTTTCGTTTCGTTTCATTTCGTTTTGTGGTTTTGTTTTGTTTTGTTTTGTTACCCTTTTGTTTCGCTTTAGTTTTGTTACCCTTTTGTTTTGTTACCCTTTTGTTT
>CAIGQV010019029.1:5911257-5928926 GCA_903798115.1 Danio jaintianensis
ATTTAGTTTTGTGACCCTTTTGTTTTCCTTTAGTTTTGTGACCCTTTTGTTTTCATTTAGTTTTGTTACCCTTTTGTTTTCCTTTTGTTTTGTGACCCTTTTGTTTTCCTTTAGTTTTGTGAAATTATTAAGTTATGATAATTTATACGTTTCCAAATTATTAATATTATTATTATTAATACAAATAATAATATTAGTAGTATTTAAACATTTCTTTTTTGAACGCAAACATTTCAAAGTTATAATTGTATTTAAATGGGCTTAGTTAGTTTTCATTTGTATCTAAAAAGCTTAATTGTACTTTTAGGCTTAATTTCTATTTCTATATTTTTATTATTATTTTAAGTTAAGTTTTATTGAACAAATATATAATGATTAATGTTTTTAAAAACTTAATTTATATCTAAAAGGGATTAGTTTTGCTTTAAAGGTCTAAATGTGTATGGAAATGAAAGGCTTTAAAAGGCATTTGTTCTACCACATAAATTTATTTGACACTTTTATATAAAATTTGGATTAATAATAATGAATTTACAGTATATATCAAATAAATTTGACTGTATGTTACTGAAATCTTTCTCACTTTTTCATCCATCTCTTACAAGTCACAAATTGTATGTAGTCTTATTTAAGCATCACTCCTGGTCATCCTGCTTTCTGGGTGGCACGAACACTGTGGAATATTCCAACCTCCAAGCAGCACAAAAGCGAAGAGGGGATATTTTCAAACACACATTGTCAATCTATTTTTACTATCGGTTGTGGGTGGGGGGGATCTCCTTCTGCCCTGTCACTGCCTGGTAGAAGCCCCTCATGCCCCCTTTTCTCCGTGACTCACAGCTAAGTTTGGATGTTGCTAAGTCCTGCTTGGAAACCGAATGCCTGTCTTTGTCCCTGAGCGCAGGACGTCTCACATATGACATTTGGGAGGAGAGGGAAGCGGGCAGAGGGGGCAACTTTCAGTGTAAGGTTACTCTGTCTGCCAGCTGAGAGCCACAGAAATAAGAGAGTCGTGGTGTGAATGTGTGTGTGCACATGTACACCCAATTCGTTCATGAATTATTCAGGGATGTCAATTTAACACATTCATTTAGTTCAATTGCACGCTCAATGGTCAATGATATGGAAATAATTTAATTGTAAAGTCACTGAAGTAGTGTTGTCTGGGTAATGATTTCATCTCAACGGTCTTTGCGTCTCCATTTGGGGGCTTTTATCTAGTGCTTAAACATATGTTATGTGATTAACTACATTTTTTAGTCGAATGGTGGTGTTCAGTCATTGTAGACATTTGGAGGACCTTTGCAGGACTTGCAGTGTAAGATGTTGAAATCAGTTCATAACCAGATATTTCAAGCATTTCTGTTCATTTGATATGATTTAAAAAAAATGAAATATCCAAAATTATGCATTAAAGTTGGTTTATGGAAACATAGCTGTTGACATGCAATTTGAAAATTGGTTGAAATTGTATATGATATTATTAAAATGTACAATGTTTTCACGACATGCCATCAGTCGGCCATGTTGGAGGACAAAACTTACACTTAATTTAGTGTTAGTCGAATTAACACTAAATTGAAAAAAACAACAACATAGGCTCATTCTGAAAACGTAGCCCTATATACATTTCTGGAGAGTGCAAATTATGTAGCGAGAAGTACGTATGGCTGCATTTAGTTTTTAAAACGAATGCTACGGGGAGGTATGACGCTGTTCCTTTTCGCACTTACCAGCTGACCACTTACCTCCGTATGGACGGCTTTCCTGCTGTTCCAGTTCGTCCAGTTAGCTTGCCATGTATGTTGGCGGACTTGAGACGCAGAGAGGAGGTCAATCGGTGCTTTTGAAAACACTATTGGTTGGGTTTAGGGAAGGAGGAGGGTGGATCAATCGATCAGTCAGTCAGTCGACAGCGGCCTCTGGTGTTCTCTTACGCGAGAACAGCAGGTGCGAATGGCACTCGCGAGAGAAATTTGAGATCTGAAAAAACGTACACAGCGGCCTCTAGTGGATTTGCGAAAAACAAAAACAGCAAAAAAAACGTAGCTCTCCAGAAATGTATGTAGCGGTACGTTTTCAGAATGAGCCTGGGTTGGAAAACAAAAACTAAATTATTGTCATGTTTTGGACTCTACTGATCTGTTGGACTAATAAAAAACATTTAGAGTACAAAAGATTACAAAGAGAATACAAAAGTTATAATAAAAGTTATTATATAGAAGAGAAAAAAATCAGTAAATTAAACTTATTTATGCTTTTGATGACTGAACTTTCCTCCAACAACTTTTGATGTTGAAAAGTTTGAATAAATTGTTTTTATTGATATTTTAATAGTTTGAAGTGATATATTGCCTGAGTTGGTAGAGTAAATTACAGTTCAAAAACCTGGTAATAAACTGCCAGTACTTTCTCTGTTACATTACAGACTTAATTCCATATATATTATTATTTTATAATATGTACAAATATATATGGGTAACTGTTTTTACTTGCATCTCGATTTGTTAACTCAATAACAATAACAAAATTAGAAAACATTAACCACCATGAAACGAATTTACAACCATACATTTTATTTGTTATTTTATGCTTTTGAATTGCATCGTACCTTGATGTTTCTTCCAACAACTTTTAACCTTGAAAAGTTTGAAAAAGTGACTTTTATTAACATTTGTAATAGTTTAAAGTGATATATTGTCTGGGTTTGTCTCTATGTATTATTTCTTATACATTATATTACTTCAAAATTTTGGAATTTTGGAAATTGTTAATTAGCAGATATTTTTTACAGTGTACATACAACTATCATAATAATTATTTAAACAATTGTTCTAATTATAAAAGAAGTCTACTCTACTACAGTTACGATAATGGGACAGAGAAGCCTAGTTGTTTGAATAACTTTTAGACCTTTTTTCCTCATCTGATGAACTAAAGACATAGACAGCCAATCAGAATTAACTCTGTTTTAGCTTGTGTGAACAGTTAAAACCATAGACTTCAAAAATGTAAAGCTCTGAAATGAATTGTAGTAGTTTTTAAGGGTCAGATGTAAGGTGTTGTGGTGAACTCCAGCTTTAGCAACAATGATAATAGTGGCGGAAATATCATCTGGTAGTGGAAAGATGACATAATGCTCGTCCAACTATAGAGATGCCTAGATAGTGGTGTACACTGCAAACGTCACTACTGCACTCAAGCAGAGATATGTATATCCCTCTCGAATGCCTTTCTGAATTTATCTCCAGCTTCCTCCCTTTGCAAATGTGTTGAAAAGTTGTATAGCATTCACCGAGGTACAACCCTGCGCTTAAGGATAAAAGACTGGCATCCACTGGCTTACCATCTATAGAACTGTTAAGCCTTAATGACTTTACAGTGTATGGTTTATTTAGTTTGAGCCAATGCCTCCAAAAGGATCCGGGTCCAGTTTCAGCAATAAGCCTTTCCAGGGAGGAGAATGAGATGTTGTCGGATAAGGTAGAAATAACTGCAGTTTGAGAAGCAAGTTAGAAATTAAAAGGAGTTGGCATTGCCTTGCACTCTGATATCATCAGTGCAGACACAGCATTCTGGGAATGAGCCACAAAATATCAGGACAATCGATGCAGAATTTTCTATATGTATGTATTTTTTTTGCATTATATTTTAGCTAAAAGTTATGCACATGATTTGTGCATAAAAATAAAAACTCATGTCAAACAAACTCTTGGATGGGAGTGATCAGTACTTTATTTAATAATAAACCAGTACATTAATATGTATAGTAAATAATTATTTATTTATTTATTTATTTACTTAATTTTTTTTATTTGTGTATGTGTGTATATATTTACATTTTATGTGTAATTCAATTTTTTTTTATTCTTGTTGTTTTGCAAAAAATATCTGAAGAAAAGTTTATAAAATGGAGACTGTTATGGTTAATAAAAATTTACATTCAAAAATGATATATATTTTAAATCAAAGCCCTGTAAAAATATCTTCTCAGTGATTTTCCAAGAATTCTAAAGCAATATATATGTATGTGAAGAACAGACAGAAACTTTAGTTATTTCCATTAAATGTTGCCCCCTCTTTTGTAGATCTCACAGCACTGCTATTTTATTTTCAGTGAAAAATATTACAGTTTTTATGTGTTCTGAATAATGATCACATAAGGACATGTACTGTTTAGAAGACTTATATAATATAGCGCAGAACCCAAATGAATCACTTCAATAAATCTTTGATGGCATTTTTTAATGTTTGAATCTTAACTCCAGTCAAATCCTATTCCGTTTTATCACTTAAATAAGTATTTTAAGTGTTTTTTTCCCTTACTTTTGTGTTTTAAGAAAGAAAGTAAGGTCAAAAGGCATTTAGATAAACACAAATAGTGAATAATTGATTCGTTTTTAGCGACTGTGTAGTGATTGTTTGTTATTTTCAAGTGGTCCATTCATCCTCAGTGAGCAGAACATTAGCACTTTTGATACAGTTGTCTATTTTTTTTTAGTTTATAAGACATTGGCTTTCATCTTCTCCCACATTTTCCTGATCTCCATCCATCATTTCGACCTTGTTCCTCTCCGTCTCTGTGTCTGTCTTATATAACAGTAGGAGACTGATGAGTCCACCTGGACACCCCGGTGTGTGAGACGTCCCTGTGAGAGCCAAACACACCGTCCACTTCACTTCGCTAACTGTGTGTTTGGAGTCAGAGGCACAATCCATGCCGCTGAGTCCACAGATGGTCACACTACAGGAACAACATGCGCCTCTGTCTCCAATGGTGAGAAAGAGAAGCGAAAAGGGCCTTTTTTTTCTTTCTTCAGAGAGAAACAAGTGTATTGTCTGGCCTAGGATGCATACAATGTGTGATTAACAAGGCTTAGCATTAATATCATGAAAGATAATTGCTGTTATGGAATCTCGAGTTCATACAGGTGTCCTAATAAAATAATTACAAGGGTAGTTTAAAGCACTGACTCGGTGTAAAAAAAGAAAATGAAGAAGAAGTAAAATTCTGTGGTTGCCAGATATTCAATGAAAATACCATTAGGGTTACACTAACATCGGGAAATATTTTATAAACATTAACTGCAAAATCGTTATAGTTTATTGTATTAGTATAATATGCATATAATATAATATGTATAAAAATGAGTCATATAGAAATTGATGGAAATATTCTTGTATTGTTTTTCACTGCAGTGTATCAATGATATCTACTTGGCAACTTTTACTGTAAATTTACATATATGTTTGCTTTTTTTCCATTGTGAATGATGAGCTTATTTTAGTATTGAATTACTGTTGTAGCTTTTATTTACAATTTGAATTTGTTATAATTCAAGACTGTTAATATCAATCTTTCATTATTAATATTAATAAATAACAATATCCTATTAGTTAATTATTTCCTTTTTACTTTTAAATTTTTTTGTAATTTAGTCATTTTGTGTTTTTGACATTTTTTAAATTATGTATATAGTTTTATTATTTTTATTTATTTATTTGTATTTAGTTTTATTTTAAAAAATCAATTTAATGAAAATAAGAAGCATTTCTTTGGCATGCTATCTTAAAATTTCAGTAAATATTTTTAATAAATATGTTGACATTTACAAACCAGAAATAATCTAAATACTTAACAAAAACAATAAAAAATAAAAAAAATCCTATTTTTGTGAACAGAATCAGCTTTACTGTATTGCTGCTTAATGACAATAAAATACAATAAAAAATAATAATAGAAAGGTGAATATTTTAAAATGAGAAGTAAAAGAAAGAATAATAATAATAATATACACACAAATACATTTTGAAAAATTAATGGATATAAGCTTCTCTCTGTGTGTTGCACTAAGTTTCATTAAAATAACTTATCTTTTTTTTTTGTTATGCAGTGCATGACATTCATATTTTTGAAGTCCATTTTGGGATCACTGTGTGAACATTTTAGTAAGGTTTTCCTGAGAAGCATCCTGTTTTGTGTCCGTGTTTCCACAAATACACAAATTGCAACAGCATGTGTCCTCAAATGACTTTTGCCGCTTGCCTGAGTGCTTATATACACACAGCACGAGAATCTCGTCTATCTCTTAGAGACTTTCGAAAACGACATCGCCTGCGTATGAGACTCTTGATTGGTTGCAGAGCATTACGTCAGCAGTGACATCATGAGTGGCGAACAGTCATTCCGTGACCGCAGAAACATTCAAAACAGAATTACGGCAGTTCCTTTTGATCAAACTAATCACCCAAAATTCAATAAGGCAGCTAATTTGAATATACACAAAGATTAAAGAGACAGTTCACTCAAAAATTTCTATTCTGCCATCATTAACTCACTTGTTCCAAAACTGCTTGAGTTTCTTTCTTCTATTGAACACAAAACAATATATTTTGAAGAGTGTTGCAATTGACTTCAATAGTATTTTTTTCCCACTATGGAAAGTCTGGTTTCCAACATTCTTCAAGGTATCTTCTTTTGTGTTTAACAGAAAAAACAATGCTCATAAAGTTTTGCCAACATTTAAGGGTCATTGAATGGTGTGTAAATGATCATTTTGGGTTGAACTATCCCTTTAATTATCTGATCTGATAACTGATGATACAGTGCAATAATGATAGTTAATCTTTCACTATAACTGATAAGTTGTAATTTCTAATGTACCGGAGGTTGCTGAGTTTGTAAAACTTTTTTCCTACCTCGCTCCCTTGACCTTCCTCATATTAATTTTTCGAGAAGTGGATTTATTTAATCTAATTATAGCAGTGGTGGAGTTTTTAATAAGCCTTCTATCAAGTGACGTTGGCTGGCATTCGCCGGGACACGTCTCTGCATCTCCTCTTCTCTTTGTCAGACACACAGCATTAACCTGGTTTGCTTGCAGTGTATTATAAGTAGGTCAAGCTCGAGGTCAAGTAATGTTGCATTTTGCTTTCAAATCATGCAGCGCTGCTCACCGGGAGGAAAGCATGACAGCATTTGTTTCCAGTGAGGAGACTGGATTTTATGCTGAATGATTTAAATTAAATGTGATTCCTCATCTTTATGCTTGAGGGAACATCAGGCCCCATGTATGCCCTTGTGTGTGTCATTCAGCATGATTTCTGAGCTCTCTGAACAGCAAACTGTCTTCCTTGAAAGTGATTTTATTATTATTATTTGTTACTGACATAATGACTGTCTCATGCTTTGTTTATATCCTTATTCACGACTGAATATTAGAATTAAGAAATGATGTGCCCCCCAATTTTGAGATTAATGGTGAGTCATTATGTTTTTTTACACTTACTGACAGATGAAGTAAGTTCTTTTACTTTAACTTCTGACATTTGTATTATTTCGATTGTTTATATGACTGTTATATATAATATAATATAATATAATATAATATAATATAATATATAAATCATTATTAATCATTTTCTTTGAAGTTTATAATATATATAATCACATTTTCTATTAATAAACATTGCATATTAAAATGAAACATAAATTCAACAACCCTGATGCCAAAATCCAGTTGTTTTATTTCTTATAAACGATTAACACAAACAAATAATTTTACTAAAATATATGGGATCATCATATTGCTCATTTAAAACATTTTTAACTAAAAAGATTTGATATTTTCAAAGTTCTACACTTAATACCCTCTAACCTTGAATATTTGATTACATTTTAGATTGGAGAGTGTGGACTTTTTATAACAGCGTGTGTCTTAAAAGATTTTTTTTGTCCATTTTCCAGTACCCACGTATGACTTGCGTAGTCTTGCTTTTGTTGCATGTACGTGGTGAATGAGTCAGTGAACCAGAGTCGTGGCCAGTCATTAAGTATAAACACCAGGTCTGTGAGAGCTCGCCTCTGAAATAACTCCACAATCACTCTCTTCTAAATGCATTCAGAAATGCGTCGGCAAAGTCACACTCTCATACTTCCTGCACACTTAAATGATTCCCTGTGCTGCTTGAGCAAGCGTATTCTGAAGGTCTGCCTTATTGGCAGGAAAGAGCTTACCTTTCTTCTTTTTTTTTGCTCTTTAATCACCTTGTGTTTTACCTTATGAAAATTAGATGAATAAATGAATGTTAAGGTGATTTGTAAGGGAGCAGTGGGCCTAAAGAACTCTTCATAAACGCAGGGACACACAAAGCTGACAATTTGCCGGTGGTCAGCATCAGGCCATCAATGAGCATCTGTCAGGCTAGTTTGTTTAGGGCAGGGGTCTCAAACTCAAATTGGCGGAGGGCCATTGCAGTGACTGACAACTCATAAGAGGGCCATTTTAACATTCAAGCACAAGAAGAAAGTGCACACCTGAAGTAACTGATGCATCTTAGGGCAACAAACATGACGTTTATATTTCAAGCATTACCTGTTACCTGGTAATGCAAATCACACAGCTTCTGAAATGTATGTGTGCATAGGCGAGCATTACTCTACAGTCATTCTTCTACAGAGTATATACAGAGAAATCTTTTTGTTTCTTGTTGTACATGTTGAAGGGGTGAATTGCTATGAACGTACTACAAATAATAGGCATAATCATATATTCACATTTACTTTAACATGTTCAACCAGCAATATTTTATTAATGCACATAGTTTTTATACAAATCTTAATACACATATGAGGAAAATCTATTAAATGAGACAATTTGTATTGAATATTGGCAAAATCACCACCAGCTTAACGTGTAAGCCATGAAGAACACAACAAAATACATGGGGTATAAAACTTAATAATATTCTAATGATCCTTGGATATTTACAAAAATAGAGTTTTTGTAAAAATAGAGCACTTACAGACATATTTCCAAGGTTTCAACGTTAGCCACAGAAATAATCTGCATGTGTGTTACTCTCGATAATGTACACTGAGAGAAACTGAAAGTAAACCTAACTGGATATATAGTGCAGTACCTTAAATGTCCAGTAGTCAAAACTGGGTCAAAATCACAAGTGGTTAAATGCGAATGCACAACAATTATAATAATTCAAAAATATATATTTTGGGGGGCCAAATCTTATTATATTTTTGATGCAATTTGTGGGCCGGAGGAAGGAGGCATGGGCCGGCAGTTTAAGACCCCTAGTTTAGGGTGTTCCACAAGTCATCTCTTGTCGGCTTCACGTCAGAGGCAGTTTACATGATTTAGCATGTAAAACCAGTGTCAGCTGTCTCTGAAAGAGAGCCCTCTGATTGGTTGTTTAGAATTGTGTTCTATTCACGACACCGGTTAAACCTACAACAGAGCTCTGGTCTCTGTGAATACAGTCTGAGAAAATGCTAACTTTAGCCACAATAGCATGTTAACAAGCTCATTCAGAAAGGACATTTGGAAACATTCTCAATATGGGAAGTGACATACTTGTGGATATGACGTTAGAGCATGATTGCTTGAGTTTGACCCATCATTTAGAAACAACTGACCCTTGTTATTGAAGCAGTCTAAAATTATATTTTGCACAAATATATAGCACTTTAGTAGTCTACAGAGACTCTTATATTCATTGTTTCATCCATTATGTCCATTGTTTTCTGGTACAGACATTGTAAATCTCAGAGATGTCAAACTGCTACAGTGGTGCTGAGGATGGAATCGTGCAGATTCATGGATGGTTATATATAATAAAACCCCCTTAAATCACTATTGGAGGGAAATCTGAACAGCATATTCAGAGAGAAAGGTTTACCAAAACAACGTTACTAGGTTGTCTTGTTTTCTGGGTTGGCAAGAGTCACCAGGCACACCATTATAGCACTTATTACATGAACAAATCAGATTTTTATGTAATGTCCCTACTACTCTATAAGTTTATCTCACTAACTACACTATAGTAGTAGCTAGGACATGCTTGCCAAGAGCGGTCAGCCTGACTGAGTTAATGTTATAGCCACTCATCTCTCGTTCTACTTTCCAAACAGCCTGAGCATCTGGGAGCTGCTCTATATATTATTATTGGGCTCCGTGTTTTATTATTATGAACCCCCCAGTGAGCCAATGGCAGGCCAGCCAACGTCCTCGTGTCCGCCACTGACATCATCTGTGTGACCGCTGTCACATCCTGGATTATGATGCACATGATACATTTATGTTTCTATGATGTGGTGATCTGGATCATGGTTACGGTGCATGTACTAGAGTAGTTTGCAAAGATATTACATTGCATTTAAAGAATAAAATATACATGGACCACAAAACCAGTCATCCATAACATCCATATCCAACCATACATATACCTTTTAAATATATATATTACCCGAACGCTAAATAAGTAAGCTTTCCACTGATGTTTGGTTTGTTAGAGACAATATTTGATAGACACAACTATTTGAAAATCTGCACTCTGTGGGTTAAAAAAAATCTAAATACTGAGAAAATGATTTCAATTGTCTAAATAAAGCCTTCAGTACATTACAAATGAACATTACTAATGAAAATTGAATTTTGAATCAAAACGGTAGGAAATTTACAAAATATCTTCATGAAACATGATATTTACGTAATATTATAATTTTTGCTAAATAAAAAAAGCAGTAATTTTGACTATGCATTTTTGGCTATTGGCAAAAATATACCCCTTCAACAAATGACCAGTTTTGTGGTCCAGGGTCACATATGTGAAATTCTGTTTTTATCATTTATTTGCTACATTAAATGGATGCACTGATATGACATTTGTTGGCTAATCTTGAAATTATTATTTTTTCTAAGCTTAATTACAAAAACTAAAGGCAAAATAACTGATTAGTAGTGTTATAGGTCCTCAAGCTATATGTGATTTAATAACACAATTTTATATGCTTCAGTAATTTTTGTCATAATTTGTGTGAAATAATTTGAATGCATTAAGCATGTTTTTAATTAGCATAAACATTAATAGTGAACATTCAAAATAAAGGCGTGTGTGTGTATTCTCATTCTATTTCTTTGGATTTACTAAATAACATTTTTGCTTTATTCTTATTCTTTATTAATTAGCAATTTCTTTCCCTCAGGAATTGACAGTTGGTCAAAAAAGCTAATATTTTAATTATTAATATAAAAACAAAATGACTAGAAATTTGAAAGATGAAATGCATGGCATCCTTTTACTTCAACCAACTGATATTTCATGATCTAAATGACATTTTACAATTGAGTTTAGAATTAATGTCATCAGTAGTTTACATTTTAGTGGAACACAAACCTATAAATCATAAATCTAGAGAATTTCCAAGCGGTCCCTAATTTCCCCCATAGCTGTACATACCAGATAACAGTGTAAGACATCTATGCATGACTCACCAAACATGTAAAAAGCTTTTCACACCAACTTGCCCATATGATGTGTGGCATTTCGGAGGCAGTGAAATCCTGCCCTGTTTAATTACATTTCATCATCTTTGCGAGCCGCACTGGCAGACCACCTCTCCGTGACTCTGGCGCTTCACAGCACGCATTACATAACCGTCTAAAACATCATAGTCAGTGTCATGTTTCGCATAATCTGGCATAAGATTAAAATGTTTGTCACGCTACACACAAATAAGTTTTGACAGCATCATTTGTGTCTCTTAGATGAGTCATAAACTCTTTGATAGCTCATGCATTCACAAAATGGGTTTGTGCAATTAAGTTACAAAAAAAAATGGATGAAATAAATGACCATGGTCTTATTTAACATTTGCAATTACTGTTAGATTCTGAGATCTCAGCTGTAGTTTGTATTTATTTGAATGTTTTTATTTGTTTTATATTTGTTTAATTTTATTTTTGAATCACAGTACAGGGTACTTAGTATATTAGGGTACTAATATAGGCTGCATGGTGGCGCAGTGGGTAGCTCGTTCGCCTCACAGTAAGAAGGTCGCTGGTTCGAGCCTCGGCTGGGTCAGTTGGCGTTTCTGTGTGGAGTTTGCATGTTTTCCCCGTGTTCACATGGGTTTCCTCCGGGTGCTCCGGTTTCCCCCACAAGTCCAAAGACATGTGGTATAGGTGAATTGGGTAGGCTAAATTGTCCGTAGTGTATGTGTGTGAATGAGGGTGTATGGATGTTTCCCAGTGATGGGTTGCAGCGACCCCAGATTTGCGACCCCAGATTGGCGACCCCAGATTAATAAAGGGACTAAGCCGAAAAGAAAATGAATGAATGAATAATATAATATAATATAATATAATATAATATAATATAACATAATATACTTTTTCTTAATATTTGTTTTCTTTAAATCCATTCTAATCCTGATTGTGATTGCTTTAAGAGAAATGAAATTGTGCAAAATAAATAAATCAATAAATTAATTAAAATAACTCTAAAATAAAAGCAAATAAACAGAATTACAGCTAATTATCATTTTGAGAATTAAAAATGTAATAATTAACGACAGTTAACTTAAATATCAGTTTTAAATATAACTTAAGAACATTAAGATTAAATAGTCAATAAAGTCAAATTCTGACAAATATCCAGATTTCCAAAATTCCAAAATCCAGAGAAATAACAGTATTTCAAACACAACCATTAGGTTAAAAAAATTATAATTCATATTTAAATATTTAAACTTAACCCAATGTTTAACCAAGAACTTGTCAAGCAATGTAAATCTACTTCACATAATGTTCTCTTAAAAAAAATTAAAAGGATTTTTGGTTCTAATTATAAAAAAAAAATGGGATGCTACAGTATTTGTGGAAAATGTCATACCTCTATCTCTCTCCTCCACAAAGCCAGAGCTGGGGAATAGAGGTATAGGAGGCTGGCATCTCAACAGATGGCACTGCCATGTTGAGAGAAGTGCCCCCAATCCTATCGTGGCTCAGAAAACTAATTATGCGCGTGTCAGAGAGAAGCTAAGCGGCAATGCTGTGGCATTTAGACATCACAGCCGCATACAATAGCCACGTTTATCCTCTCCACATGAGCACAGAGATCATTCTGCAATTAAAACCTTACTCAATAAGACCAGACACTACACTGTATTTTCACACACCTCTTAGTTTGGAGATTTGGGGCTTTTATAAAGTATTCAATTAATCTGATGTAAAGAAAACATCCAAAATGCACTTTTAAGTGTTTCTTTTGTTGCACTTTAATCATTTGTGTCTGTAGATTTCTATATCATATTTATTTTCTCCTGCACTGAGCCATACATTTCCACCAAACTTCACAGTTTTGTGTAGTTTCTGAATATTTTTAGAGGCGCACATAATTTGCCTGGTTATATTCTTCATTCTACACTAAATATTTCATTTTACCAAAAAAACAACAACATTGAACATATATTTATATATATGTATATGTTCAATGTTTTGTTTTGTAAAATGAAATATTATATATATATACAGTATATAGTTTTTGGTTGTATGCAGTATTTTCAGAATTATGGAGTGAGAAAAAGAGATTCTCCAAATTACCTCTGTAAAAAATATTGAATTAAACCAGTTTTAAGCCTTAATCCAATGTTCAATGTTTTTTTTGCTATAGAAAAATATGCAGATTTGTGCATATTTAATGAAATAATGCCTCATTTGAATATTTGTAATACAACTTGTAATGCAATAATATATGTATGTATAATATATTTATATCGTTTTTTATTTTTTATTTATTACCATGTCACCTGCACACTGTAAAAAGTGTTACTACCTTGAATGTTTTTAGTTGAATCAAATTAACTTTACACGTATCTTCAACTTACATCAATTGAATGGACTCAAAACATCAAGTTAAAATTTGCATAACTGAAAAAATTAAGTTGAAAACTGATTAACTTTTTAAAATAAGTTAAAGTAACATAACACATTGATCACACATTGATTTGATCATATAACTTTTTTACAGTACAATGTCTGATAGAGAATATAACTGTTAACTCTTTTCAATTTGCCAAACCTGTTCCTCGTCACACATAAGAGGGGTCAGTCACGCTAAAAACTAAATTAAATCAAGAAGTAAAGAAACTGATAAACAAAAGAGTTTTGATGAATAATTTAAAAGCCGCATGGGGAAAAAGAGAAGCAGCGCCAAGGTTATGGTGATTACCTGAAATTCATTTCTAATGCGTTTATGCTTTGGATTTTTAATGTGCGAATGCCAAATTTAGTGTCTCGTATGGTCGTGTGGTGATTACAGAATGCAATTAGAGTGGATAAAGGCAGGTGATGGCAGAGTAATTATCCTCTAAGTAAATTAGTGTGGCGGCAGCGTGCGGTGAGAAAATGAAGAGACGAGCTTATTCACATCAGAAACATCTTTCTTTCTCATTCAGCGTACAAACGTGCTGCTGTTGTTGTTGCAATATTGCACATGTAGTTAGAGACTGCTGTGTTTCATATATGATAGCATATGGGCAAGGACAAATACATGATATTAGTTTTGAGCATGTCTTTTGTTTGTTTGTTTTATAGTTTTTTTTGTTATGTTTTTGAAAGAAATCTCTTCTGCTCAACAAGGCTAAATATTTGAACGTAAATACAGAAATTAAAATATAAAAAATAAAATAACAGAAAATTCAAACAATTAAAATTGTACAAAACTGTGCATACAATCTTTTTCTGCAATTAATGAATGCTATTATTATTATTATAATCATTATTATTATTATTATTATTATTATTATTATTATTATTGCACTCTAAAAATTTTGTGTTTTATTGACCAAATGTTTGGTCCAATTTTGACAATTTTAACAACATAATACAGTGTTTTTTTAGTATCAGCGAGAATCTATCGAACTTATGTATTTTTATTGCTTGTATAAATTGTTTATTATTATTACTATTATTATTTAGGTTTTTTTAGGTATTCAACTAAGTTTTTTTTTTACACTATTTGCAATAAGCTAGTTTTTCAGTTAACATTTATTTTAAGTAAAAGAACACAATAGCTCAGCATTTATAATAATGTAACGTATCTTGAGCAGCAAATCATCATATTAGAATAATTTTTGAGTAATCATGTGACACTGAAGACATTTTTTTATCTAATGAATGCAGTTTTGTTGAGCACAACACCCTGTGAATGTTAAATAGAATGGATTTCCTCCTGTATGTTGCTGGCTGTGTGTGATTAGCATGCGCTGTGTTGTTTGTTGGCTTTAAGGTAAACAGGCTGTGGCTTTTGTTCGGCGCTCTTTCATCAGGAGCTGCTATGAAGCTTCACATGAAGAGTCTGTGTGATAAACTGGACAAATTCATGTTTGGTTTTGTTCCACAGTCTGTGTGCACAGCGCAAGGCCCAAGGCCAGAGGAAACAACAAACACGTCTGCTTTCTCTCTCTCTCTCTCTCTCTCTCTCTCTCTCTCTCTCTCTCTCTCTCTCTCTCTCCCTCTCTCTCTCTCTCTCTCTCTCTCTCTCTCTCTCTCTCTCTCTCTCTCTCTCTCTCTCTCTCTCTCTCTCTCTCTCATCAGCCCATCTGTCTAGCTTTGTGTGTATGTGTGTGCATGCACGCATGTGTGTATGTGCGGGTGGAGGTGACTGTCAGACAGTGGGGCGGCAGGTGTGCAAGCAGAGCTCTAACACACACACATGCGCACACACACGCAGCGGTAGACAGAAACAGCTCATTGTCTAGAAGTGCTCTGTTTCCTTTAGCCCTCACATATGTCAGTGGTCCTGGCTTAAGCCTCACTAAACAAAACCCTCCCTATTTGTCATCACACCGTTCTTTCAGAGTTTCCATTGAAGACTTGCGACATGCATTTTATGGTCAAGGTGCATCAAAAAAAATTCAAGCAATAGTTTACAGGTGTTTATTTAAGGTGATTAGATTAGATTCAGCTTTAATGCCCATGTTACAGCACAAGGCAGTGAAATACAGTTAGTGTCTAACCAGAAGTATTTAATATTGACATACTATGTGTTTAATAGTCTGTTGTGGAAAATGCATTATAAGCAGTTTTCTTACTAATCATGAAAAAAAATAGTACCGTCTGACCTTTTTTCAGCTAGCATTTTTTGTATCTTTATGTTTTTTAATACTTATTGAAACTTAATTGTTTTGTTATTATACAGGGTTTTTCCTGCATAGAGAATTACAAGGTGGCAACCTTCATCAAATTTTGTACCACCTCCACCTTTTTGACCAAAATCAGGCAGTCCGGGCTACCAACAGACCCCAAGTGATGCTCAAGCACTGGTCATGTATTTAATTACATTTAATGTTAGCCTTTTAAATAAGATAATGTTTTACTTGACAAGATTACAACAGTAATGCAGAACGTGTTTGTTTCAGTAGCAAACATTTAATTATCGGGATAAAACCTCTGCCTCATTTTGAGCCAGGGAAAAACCCTGTATTATAGTTTTGTAAATGGTGCACATTTTTCTTTTAACCTTTTAAAAATATTTTTCATACCATCTTAACTCTTTTCCCACCAGCATTTAAAAAATATTTGCCAACCAGCTTTTTTGATGATTTTCACCTAAATTTGACATCCTTCAGAATACGACCATATTATATACCATAAAATATATATATATATATATATATATGAGCAATATCACACGAGTAGCAGTGCGATGGGGCTGTATATCGGCACTGGTGGGAGGCGTGCGTTGGCACGAGGGCGCAGGCTGAGTGCCTTAGTGTCCCACCAGTGACAATATACAGCCACATCGCACTGCTACGAGTGTGATATTGCATTTATACAACAGTTCGACGACATAATTGTGTATATAAAAAGAAAATCAAACACGGAGAGTCTAAAAACCCTTTTGTATTAGGAACTACTTTCTTCCGCCATTCATTCACATCTGCAGCATGACGTCAGAACAGCAGAAGCCGTTACTAATTCACCAACGTCACTTTAGAGCTAGTATTTGAATGATTCTCTAACGTAATATCTAACGTAAAGACAAAACAGGTGATTTTGCTGACATTTTAAGATTATAAGGCTGAATGGCAGTCTACAGAGATATCTCCCTACAGTATTACAGTCTATTACAGTCTACAGTATTTCTCTGTTGAAATCGGGATATCACAAAAATTAACCTCCCAAAAAAATCACTACCAGATTGCTGTTGTGTTTGCGATAAGGAAAAATGTTAAACACATGCGGGCATTTCTTCTTTCTTTCCGCCAACACAACACACATTCCTGATATGCGAGTCCCATATCACAATAAATACACCACAATTATATAGTATAAATACAGCACTACAACATACAAAAGAGAGAGATCGACATAGAATATCACTTACCTTTTTAATAATGATTTGATCAGCTGTAGTTTAAAATTACGCTGTATTTTTCCTCCTCTAAGGGCTTATTATGCGGTCTCTGTCGCCATCTTGTGGATGGACAACGTCAACCGTCTTTGCTCAGTATGACAGTCTAATGGCCGCCGACGCGCTGTGTCTCAGAAATTATAAATATTTTAAAATAGGTACTATCCTTATAAATAAACTGCATCGTTGCAATCTAAACAACTACATTCTCGACTAAAAAAGCCTCAAAAGTACATTATGTTGCCCAACAGTAGCAATATTTGTCAAACTGTAGAGTGTCCTCTGCTTGTTGCTGTATGTGAGTGGAGTAATACACAAGGATGAAGGGTGAAGAGGCGGTACAAGTGCTGTTACTGGCAGAATATCGCACTGCTGTCAACCAATCAGATACAAGAACCAGACAGAACTGTTGTATATATATATATATATATATATATATATATATATATATATAT
>CAIGQV010019029.1:5948121-5972875 GCA_903798115.1 Danio jaintianensis
CACACACACACACACACACACACACACACACACACACACACATACATGCATATACATTTAAATATATGAACAGTAGTTGTTGTATTAATAGTATTTTGTGTATGTTGTATTGTAGCAATAGTAGTTGAATTCTATTATATGACATTTAGTTTAAAAATTCTGTGATACAACAACCAAAACAGAGTTGTAAAATGTAATCTTTGAATGCAAGAGTATATTTATTTGGCATCTGTTTCAAACTACATTTTCCATACCTTATTTACCTTTTTTTATTTATAGTTTTTTTACAGCCATAGATAGATAGATAGATAGATAGATAGACAGACAGACAGACAGACAGACAATATATACTGTATTCTCTGTATACTGATTAGGAGCATAATAGTTCTTTGATGTGTCATTCATTGTTGATTGGCAGATTGCAGCCCTGTTGAACTTTGTATCTAATGTTCTGTTTATCATCTAATCTTTCCATGCTGTGACTAATTATTACCATTGATCATTGAGCCTGATGATAAGATGCCCTGAAAGCATAATAGAGGTGGGCTTGGCAACAAGGCAGATGACATTGTGTGTATTTGTGTGTGTGTGATCCGTGACTAACACACAGGTGTGTGCGGATCTATTCACACACTGCACTGCACTGTGCTGAGAAGAAAACCCTCTTATTTGCAAGACAAAAAAGATAGTCTGCAGTGTTGCCTCACACACAATAAACGCAGGATGAGTCACGCTGCTGTTCTACATTTGACTTTCTCTTTTATATCGCCGTTATTGACGTTGATGATTTAGAAACCATCTACATGCAGTGTCTCTCACTGGTATGTCTGGAAGTTAGTCTTGTCAAAATGATAAAAGACCCCAGATACAGTGTGGCAGGCAGGGTCAGAGGGTCAGTGTGTGTGTGTGTGTGTGTGTGTGTGTGTGTGTGTGTGTGTGTGTGCGTTCATGTGTGTGTGTTTGTGACAGTGGAGAATAATGCTTGCTTTATTTAGCTCCCACTGACTTTCTGCCAAAGCCACACCAGCATGGAGGTGAATGCGTACACACATACACATACACTCACACACACACACGCACACACACACACACACCCACACACACACACACCATTAAATACCTTCCAGCACTTTGTTAGTGCTGTGTAAACATTTTAGACATGCATTCAGCTCTTCATCTAAAGTGTGTTGTTGTATTTTATTGTTTGATGGCTGTTTTTCCACATGCAGTTCCATCTTTGTTTGTTGAGCAGGGTTACCTAACTTGTGTCTGTCATCACATGATTACGTTTTTTTGCAAACCATGAAATCCATATCGGTCAGTGAATTGGAGGATGATAACTGTTCAACTGTTCTGATATCACAAGAACCATTAAGAAAATCATTAAAGTAGGTTTTTTTTAAAACAGTTTTGATGATTGTTTATTTGTTTGGTTAAAACCAAATCATACAGAGGAACATGGAAATAAAAAGGGCTTTATGTTATTGAAAGAATGCCTTTTCAAATATCAGATAATGGACCTTTTTTTTATGATGAAGAAAGGTTAGTTCAGGTTGAAAATGTCTACTAGCCTGACTCCCCAAACTGACTCTATAAATGCAATAGCTGGGCTATAGCTAATAGCTAGCTGTGCATGGGCTGCACGGTGGCGCAGTGGGTAGCACAATCGCCTCACAGCAAGAAGGTCACTGGTTCGAGCCTCGACTGGGTCAGTTGGCGTTTCTGTGTGGAGTTTGCATGTTCTCCCTGTGTTGGCGTGGGTTTCCTCTGGGTGCTCCGGTTTCCCCCACAAGTCCAAAGACATGTGGTATAGGTGAATTGGGATGGGCATCCGCTGCGTAAAATATGTGCTGGATAAGTTGGCGGTTCATTCCGCTGTGGCGACCCCAGATTAATAAAGGGACTAAGCCAAAAAGAAAATGAATGAATGAATATATATATAATATATATATATATATGAAGAAAAAAAATCAAAAAATTACATTTAAACACAAACTGACTGGACCCACATAGCAAAGAATGATGCTGGTGGTGTGTCTCCTGTTGTATATGGGACCAATATGTCAGCAGTAGGTCCTAAAATTCTAATACATTTTGTGATGATGTTGATAGTTAGCATGGCGACCCATCTGGGCCATCATCTGTATAGAAGGCTAAAATGAAACATTTCCCGGGTCACCATTGTTGTACCTGCTGGTGATTTGTTGCCTGTGGGCTTGCAGTCGCTGTGAACAATGCTCAACAGTCTCTGCTCTCTTTTGGCAGCTCTGTACGACACAACTGGACGAAGTTTCATTGTTTGGCCATCTGTGGATCACTTTGGAAACATTTTCACTACAGTGGTCTATGAACAACCCAGAATGTTTGCCTTTTCTCAGATTGAAGTTTCAAACAACACCAAAAAATTAGCAGATTTTTCCATTCTAGCACTGAACAAACTATTGACTGCAAGTCAGTCCTCAGGTTCTATATATCCTATTTTTGTCTTTATGATGACAGTCGGAACTGACAGGACAGGAAGTGTCAGAGAGCTGGAGATGGGATCGGAAAAGGTCTCCAAGCTGGCATTCAAACAATTGACTCCATATTTTTCTTTTTCTCTGTCATCGGCGCTCTTATTTGTTGGAGCGTTTCATAACATCCATTCTTTTGTCTTGTGCAACATTAGCACCTTATCTCCCTGCCTAAGCTGTGCTTCCTCCAGTGGCCCACAATGCACTAGTGATGTCGCTCAAAAGGTCAGGCTAGTGCATTTTTATGTCTTCAGTCATTTCAAATCTCTATTTCTATATCCCTTTTCCCTCCCGTTGATCGAGTGAATGTGTGAATGTAAGTATTCTTTCTTTTAAAAAAGGAAGGTCGCTCAGTTGGCCTTAGCTGGGCTCCATTTATAACAGAGCTTTGATCACTGTGGGGTTTCTCAGACTGGAGGAACTGTTAATAAAAGCCTGTCAGACTGAACCTTTCAGTCCTTAGAGACACCAAGACTGGACTCTGATAAGAAGAGAGGGAGAAAAAGTCCCTTTTATCTGCTTGTTGAGTCTGACGTCACATGTCACAGTTTCTGGGTCCAAACGCTCTATCATATGCCAGAAATGAACAACAAATGGGACTAATATACTCTCACAGTGTGCTGTGATGCTATTGAAAATCATGAAGGTAGTGTTTATGTCAATGCCTAATCTCAGATGCTCAGACAATGATTCATCTGTTATAAATGGTTAAAATATTGGTGTCTTGGGATGCAGTACAAGTCCAGAGACTGTAGTGAATACAATGAATTTATAAAAGATTTGCTTTGATGTGTGATATGACCATGGCTATTATAGTTTAGCATTTTTGGATTAGTCTTTATTTTAGTGCTCTTTTTAAATTTGTTGTAAATTTTAGTTTAGTCTTAGTTTCTTTCATTAATGGTTTTGTTAGTTTATTTTTTATTTTGTAAACACAGTTCTATTTAGTTTTTATTTATTTATTTTTAATAATTCTAGTTTATCAGAGTTTAAAGAAGATGTCCAGTGTCGACCAGAGCAAAGTTTAGTCTTTGGCCAGCTTACATTAACTCTTGTGCAAACCTCTTAGTAAAATACTTGTTTAGACCCCAAACCTTTTAACATTCTACATTTAAAAAAAGTATATATATATGTATATGTGTATATATATATATATATATGTAGTTAAACATGTTTAGTAAAAATTTTTTTGACAGAAATAGAAAAGATAGAACATCTATTATGTTTATAAACAAAGTTTTTGCGCTTGACTGATTGGTGTTTGGTTGTAAAATGCCATCTACATGTAAAAAAAAAGTAATAATGACATAATATCATGCTGCTGTCAGATTAAGTGCTTAAGAATAAGTGGTTATTAATTCTAAAAACTTTAATTAAAAAAAATCTTATTACTTTTTTCTAATCATTATTTTTATTCATTTATTGTTCATTTTTAATGTTTGTTTCAGTTATCGAAAATGTTTTTTATCAATAGATGTAGTCTTAGACCTTGGATACGACTACAATTATCATAAACTGCTGCTGAGATTGAAATGGGAAGCGGTTGGACCTGGATAAAGTGTTCCATATGTCACAACCACACTTCTGAGATTTTATTTGAAAGAAATCCAAATGGGAATGTTTGTGTACATCTGTAATTCCCAGGACTCTAGAAAAGTGACGTTTTGTGTTACTGCTAGTAAAGGGGATCCCCTAAAAGGTGACTCAGGTCTGGTTTACGAGTCGGATGAGTTCTTTTAATATCTTCAAGTACAACTACAGCCGTCTTGGAAAAAGGTTTTGGATCAAGGGTTGACATTTCCAGCTGAGGGTTTCCCCCCGTTCTTCCCTGTGGAGCTTGTCTTAGAGCACGTCCAAGCTCCGAACCACAATTGTTTGTCTGTGTTTATGTTACACACTGAGAATCTGTTTGTTTGTGCTTGTTTGTTCACTTTTTTACTCAGCTAATGACATAAATAATGTCTGTGTGATACTGCTCTTCTGATATTATAATATGTGATATCTGATATTTATTGTAAATTTGTATGTCCGTTTACATTATACACAAACAATTTTTTTAGGTATCGATGCTCCCAGAATGTTAAATTAAATTAATTAAAATGTGATTAATTAATAATGATATATCTTTAAGTAAATTTGAAAGCTTTTTCATTTATTATTGTGCATGATAATGTTTGAAAGTAATGTAAGTAATAATAGGAGTGAACCTAAATATTACATTGTCATTTGAAGCATTATCACTAAATTAGATCTTTTCTTTCATTTTAAAAAGTTAGTTTGGCAGGTTTTAAAGTAACCCTTAAGATATTTAAAATATATTATTTAAAAAATATTACTTGATTGATTGATTGATTGATTGATTTTTCTTGGACACTCATATTTGTCATCATCATCATATCATTTTATGAAAATAATAATTAAAATGTCTGCACGTTGTAGGGCTGCATGATATTGGAAAAGTCTGATATTGCGATTTTTATTTTTATTTTTCGGCAATAAATATTGCAATATAAATAGAGTTTCACAAGATAGTTAAATAGCTCTATTTTGTGGTTTTCTGGTGAGTCTAACAGTATTCAAGTACAGAAATCTAATGATCGCAGTGCAAAAATTCTTAGATCAAGAAAAAATATTGAATATTGTTTTGTTTTAAAATTCAGATGAAAAAGAGCAAAATTAAGAATTTTTCCTTAAAACAAGCAAAATTATCTGCGAGTGGGGTAAGTTAAATAATCTTGTTTTCGCTTTGAAATGTAGACAAAGACAAAAATTCTAAGTAAGAAAAACATTTTTTTGTTGCATAAATCGAATAAATTCCATATAAATACAGTAATTAAATACAATTCTGTAGCTCCTGCTCAACTATAATCCAACTATATACTTAACATTGCATACCTTTGCGATGTGACTATTGCGGATGCGCACATTGCAATATCGCAACTGAAATGATTTATTGTGCAGCCCTAGCATGTTGCATGTTTTTTGTGGTATAAAAAAAGAAACACGTGATGAAAAAAAAATCATTGTGACATTTTAATATAAATTAAGACGATGGATAAATGATGGATAAATAAACCAATAAACAAACAAATCAACTTATTTTTACAATTTATATTTATGATTTATCATTGACATATATAGTGGGGGTAGTTTCATCATTTCCAATCTTACATATTTATTAATTTGTTTATTTGAAAATGAATCAAATGTACTAATGTATTAATAATGTGTATACATTGACATGTCTCCAACCAAATAACATTTTTAATCTATTGTCCTTTTAAAGTGGTCGAAAATTTTCCACCATTCCATTCGTATCTCCTTATCGAGCTTGTCGTATCTGGCAGAGCCAAGCTCTGAATTCCAAAACTGTGTACACGTGTGTGTTTATATTACATTCTACAGCAAGAATCTGGTTTGTCAGGGTCGCCGCCATACAAGGGAACTGCTTACCTCAGCATAACCCGAATTCCTCACGTTATTTAGCATCAGAAATGTTGCTGTTCATCCATCATTGTCTCTGACAGTTGTTGTTAATTAGCTCACACTCTTGTAAAGGTCAGCTCTCCATTCTGACACATGCCCGACTCTTCATATGACTCATCCTGAACACTCATTTCATAACGAGTCCGGCGGCCCAGTGTTTGTCTTTGGGAAGAGTTTGGAGGGAAAGCTCCCTAAAAGCCAGTGGGATTTCCCTCAATGTTTCCACAGCTGTCTTTCGCACCACCTGGAGCTCCACATCAGAATTGGGCAACTCCCAGCAGCTGCCCGTCTGTCCCTCTCGTTCCCTTCTCAGGCCACTTGGAGCACTTGACACCAGGCATGCTTTGTTTTTGCTGCATGTGCACATCAGGTTCCTTTAGATAACATGCTGAGAAATATAAGGTCAACTTTGAGGAAGTCATGCATGATACACGGTAATTGTACACGAAAAAAATGGATTCACGTTTCATAGTTATGAGTTTGAGTAAGATATCATTTTGTTTTATTCTGTAAAGTACTGATGACATTTCTTCCAAATGTGAAATAAAAATGTCATTTAGAACAGTTTTTCCCCCACAAAATAATTAGTCTCATCAACACGGTAACATAAATATTGTACGTAACTATTTTACGTAACTATTGTACATATTGTCAGGCTAATTCGTACGAGTACATACAATTTAATTTTTATGATTAAGATTTTTAAACCCCACCCCTAAACCTTCCTCTCATTGGTGGATGAGCAAATTGTACTAAATGAGTAGCTAATTTATTAATTTGTACTAAGTCAACAAGGCCCCGGTAAAATTCAAACTAAATCGAAATAAAAACAGAAATGACATCATTTCAAACTATATCCGGCCAAAACAAAGTTCTTTTTGAGTTTGTTTCGAAACAGCTTACCAAAGCAAACTTTTTGGGGAGTTCATTTTGGTCCTAAACACCTTTGAGCTACCATTGGTCCGTCACGATTACACAGTCTGTGGGTGTGTTCTGGAACTCAACCTTCTTTGACTTGCTTCGTGTCTATGCAGTTCAGAGTCAGACAGGAGAAAAATATCCAGCACAACAACACCAAGTTAGCAACATGAATACTGGGTTGGGGTGTCAGAGTGTAAACACGTCACTTAGCCTTATCAAACTTCTTTTTTGCCCTCAAACGAGGAACAAAAAACAACTTTGTTTAAAGTATACCGGCGCCTTAAGTTCCGAATTGCTATGAAATTGCATTGAAATAATGTGTTTTCAGACATTTATATACAGTTTTAGACAACACAACACAAATATAATTTTTTGAATCATTTTTTATGATCATCGTTTGCTTTCATTATATATTAATAAGCAGCATGGGCATTCTGCTAAAGACCTACTTTTGTGTATTATGCTGTCATTTGGGACATTAATGGTGATTTTATTATTTTTGGAGCTTTTACAGGCCTTTTATGGCCATTTGTTGTCATTATATGTTCATCTTTTCAAATGTTTTAACTTCGGAACAGGTAATAAATCAATATTTGGTGAACTAACCCTGAATATCAGTCATAACAAATGAAAAATGTGTTATTCCCACTAAAAATTGCTCAGTTCTTTTGTGATTAAAACTAAAATAAAAAATAAAACCAAAACAAATTTACTCAAACCCCTAATAAAGTCGGTAAATCAAGAATTTGTGTTCTCTTAACTTTTTTCCAAACCAAACCAAAAATGACACAGACACACATTACAGCAGTTTATTTGCTATAGTTTAGAAATAGTAATAAAATATGTAAAGAACTCAGTTGTCAGATAATGTTGATAGAAAGGGACAGTATATACAGTATATATGGATTACAATCAACCAAAAATAATCAACTTTAATATTTTCCAAGACTCATCGCAGCAGCTTCTTCACTTCATGACTTATCGGTTTTAGTCCACCGTATGTATGTTATGGTACAATGTGTCACAGCTTACTTTATTTTGCTATTTTCCCTTAGATTCATGAACTACAGTATCCTGTTATATATCTATAAATCTGTTTTCTAAATATTTTTTTGTTTGACTGCATATATACATAATATTTATATTATGTATATACACATTTTGGTCATTAAATGTTCTAATAATGGCACCCAAATACTCTGGATCTGTGTAAATATTAATGCTCTGTCCTTTTTGAGTTTTCCAGTATGGATTTTCCCTTCCCATTGGAATTATTTGTTTGTGATTCACTCCCAGATGAACTTTAGCTTTGACCTTGTGACTTTTGTCAGACAATCATTGTGTGATTCACCCTTTGAGGTTATGGAAACTTCTAGATCTTGTGACTCGCTACCTGTTTGTGTATATGGATGTCCTTTGTGACTTTGGACCAGATAAGAGAAAGTATAGTATTTTTGATCAACTAGAGGCTAAATTTAATGTAATATAACAGGGTTTTCAGATCTTTAGTGCATCTCTGTTTATACCTAGTGATGATTAAAGGGACAGTTCAGGCTAGAAAAAAAAATACTGTCATCATTTACTTACCCACGTCAGAATGATTTTATTCTTACATCAGCCACTAGAGTCAACAAACCAGTTTATTTTTTATTTTTAGCTTTACAGCCTTTTTATGACCATCATTTGCTTTCATTATATATTAATGAGCAGCGTGAGCATTCTACTAAATATCTACTTTTGTGTTTCATCATTTACTCACCCTTTACTTGTTTCAAATCTGTATGAATTTCTTTCTTCTGTTGAACAAAAAAAAATATATTTTGAAAAATGTTGAAAACCAACCATTGACTTTAATAGTTGTTTTTCTGCTTATGAAAGTCAATGGTTACAGATTTTTAGCTTTCTTCCAAAATATCTTCTTTTGTTTTCAAAAGAACAGATACAATTTTAACCAATTTATGGTGAGTAAATAGTGTGTATAGTTTTGTTTTGGGGTGAACTATCCCCTTAACAAGTATACTGAACATTGTGCTAAACATCTACTTTTGTGTTTCACGCTGATGTTTGATACTTTAATGGTGCTTTTGTAATTTTGGAGCTTTACAGCCCATTTATAGTTAAAATTCACTTTCATGAGCTGCTTAAACTTTCTTCTAAACATCTCCTTTTGTATTTTATGCAAGAAGGAAAAATGGTTTGGAACAATACGAGTCATTTTCAGGTGAAATTTCCTTCTGCTTTCCATGCTTTGAGGTTTGTCTTTCTGAAAGAAAAGGAACCGAAAGTTCAAAAGTGGAAGGAAAAACAGAGATATAATATGATTACATCAACAAACCTGTTTACACTCCAGACACTCTACCCATCAATAACTTAAGTCAACACACACACACACCATGATGTTTACTAATGTAAGCATACACACACAGAAGGTGCTGTCTGTCTGGAGCGGCTCCACATCTGCGGCAGGAGCACATGATATTTATTAAATGGGAGTCATTATGAGGGCCAAACATCCATTAGAGCTGTAAGAGCCGCTGCGAAAGTGGACAAGGGCTCATAAAATCGAGATCAACTGAGGATTTAGCCCGGATAATAAACAGGTCTTGTTCGGGGAAATGAGACGCTGATATTGAAGCTCATCTTCGTGAGTTTTCTTTAGAGGTTATTTAGTTGTTTTCCAACATGGGTGTGTGTATGTGTTGGTTCAACAGTCGGCACTGGCATGCAAACACATGTACGAGCTTTGGCTAAATCTATTCTAACCATAGACTCATGTCTCATGGGAGGAAAAGGGGAAGCCAGAACAATCAGCCCGTGATGAGTGGTGGGAGTTTACAGTAAAGCGGCCCCTCTGTGCCACCAGTCTGCCCACCTGCCCCTTTGCCCTCATGGGAAAGAAAGCAAAGATAAGCCAGTAAATAATAGCTGTTTGAAGCATGGGGAGGGTTGGCCTTAGGTCATTATCTGGACAACTGTGACTAAGGGTTATTCTGCTGATCTGAGTGCTGGTAGATTGTACCATCTGGTGAAGAGAGAGGGGTGTGGTGAAACGGTCTGCTGTTCTAGAAATACAGTCATTTCCTCTCTTATTCATGAGCTTTTTTCTGTTTTTGCTATTCCCTTTATCTGTTATAGATGAAAAAGGGGGCTGAAAATCCCCCTTGTGCGTCATACTGTCTATGACTAAGTTATAAAATAAGTCTTTGAGGGAATCTTTTAAGTTGGAAGATGAGAGGAAATTACATAAAAAAAAGAAGTTTGTTCACAATATTCAGAGATGTATATTCACCAGGAGATACTTTTAACTGACAGCTTTCTAGTTGAGGTGTAATAGTTTCACATGAAACGCTACAAAATGATTCAGTGCTGCACAATAGAAAAAACAAATAACCTGATATGGTTATTAAATAATGTGCATTTTTGTATTTGAATAAATAATATTTAAATATTAACATAAAATGCAAATTCCATAAAATGATTTTATGCTGCACATTTTGGTAAACAAATAATTTATCAGGCATTATTATTAAACATAGTTACAAGCATTTAAAAAAAAACCTTTTTGTTATGAGTATGTGTGTCAGAATTTGCATTTTGAACACTGACTAATAATACAGTTTTTTATTTTATTTTAGAAATATCCCATATGTTGCATAAAGGATAAAAGAAAGACTAAAAGAAAAAAGCAAACAGTTCAGTTTATTTGGCTTTCATTATTATTTTTATTTTAATTTACATTTGCATTTATTCATCAAACCAGAATAAATCATCGAAGAACCAACAAAATGTGTTATACACAATGTTCATTGGATAATTTATTAGAGAAGTGCAGAGAAGAAATAGAAGTGTTTTTTATACAAGTGTATTTAGTTTCAATCATCTACATTATGTCAGCTACCTCAGTTTAAATTCAGAAATGTTATTAAGTTTTAAAAGCCATTCTCAATTGAAATCTTATTGGCAGATGGACCTATGTATTCACAGTGACATATGACACAAATACCACAACATCTGTTGGGGGGAATATATACTGCGCACTCTATCGAGTTGATGTATGTATCATTTGATTACAGAATCCTGTTGAATAATTGATAGCGCAGCATCCAGGTTGTTCGTCAGAGGCTGGAACTGGAGATCTGTCCATTTCTCAGCCCAGTTGCAATACGGCAAGATGACGTTGGCGACCTGCAGACCGATGCCCTAACTGAGCGGTTAACCGGCCCGCTAATTACCATGGCATTTGGGTTCACATCCCTCAGACCATAAACCCACAGGGACACAGCAAGCACGTGTCTAAAATGACTTCCTTCATTTCATCATCTCTCCGCTCACTTCTCCTTGACCTCTTCCGTTGCATGGCCTCTTCTTCGTCAAACCCTCAGCCTCCTCCTCTGGAGAAACCATGAATAATACATCAGGCTTTACATCACCGTTTGTAAGGCGACAATGTTAGCATGTCAAGGCACGGCATTCGATCCGCTCTTCCAATGACAAGATGGAATATGTTGGCCGGTATTGGTTTTCAGTAGGCACGGCTGAAATATTGATGAGGACTGAGGCAGTTTTTCCACTGTGGTTAAGCTAGTCACCAGCCACTTCACCCTTTCGCCATCACTTGATACGGCCTGCCCGATGCTAGGCCACAGTCCACGAGAGCGAGCGAGAAAAGAGACATTTTCCATCTGCTGTGAAATTAGAGCAGCTCATTACGGCAGAGTGCTATACGTGTGTGTATGTGTGTTACATGTGATGTGTCTTCGACATTTCGTTGTGTGAGAAGGTGACAATGGGAGGGACGAAGTCCGCATCTGAGTTTTTTGGGTTGGATTAACGATCAATGGGTTGGATCAGCGTTTGGTAACCCAAACAGCACTATAAGGAATCATTAAAACCCCTCTCAGTGGAGCAGATGACTCAATGCAGCGCTTCCTGAATAAACCATGACTCCAAACGCACATCAATAATGCAAAGCACTACTGTAACGCGTACAGCCGGGAGAGCGTAATGGTACAACAGTTGGATCTAACGTTTATCAAGTTTTTGCAGACCTAGTTTAGTTCCAGGTTAGGCTAATATCCTGAATGAAATGCACTCTGAAAGTGGGGCATGCTGTGTTTTTTCCCTCCTTCTTCTTCTTCATGTCCTCATCATCATTTAGAGTGGGTATCTGTATCTGAGCCAGTTCAGGTCACTTCTCGCCGCTCTCCCAGGAGTCGCTTTATTTCCATTCCCCTTCTCCGTCTCCAGCATTTAATGCAAGTAGAGCAGTGGCTGCTTCCTTGTGTTTTGTGTATGATGAGCTAACAAAGTGCAAAAAGTCTTCACAAATGGATTTATAAAAGGTTTGTGATGTAAGGCAAGTTGTCACTCTATTTACTCCATTTAATGTGTCTCGGGGGGCGTTTATTTTTGAACGGAAGCTTCACACAAGACTTGGCTACTTAAAACTACTGAACATTTTCACTTTTATTGGCAGGGAATGAACATATGGTTTATTGAATGCAGTTAGTGGTGTGTGTTCTCACAGTGAGAATTAGCTAACACTGATTAGGCACTGAAAAAAATGCAATAGGAAAAATGCAATAGATCATTTGTGCATTTATATATCAAATGATGTGCGAATAAAACATACTGGACATACTAGTTTTACATACTAGAATAAGAATCACAATAAGCTTCTGTTCTGTTGATATAATGATTTAAATTCTGTCCATTTCAAAATGTAAAAAATATAAAGTTTTAAAGTTTTAAATGTAATAATCCTTCCTTTTTAGCACTTTAAAGTTTTATTTATGTTTTACACAAATGTTTAAATTCCCTGTGATTTGTACAGCATTGTCCTGTATATTTGTTCATGTCTCAGAGGTTGGTTATTTCACCCTCTGGATTCTCAGTTTTGACATGTAATTCATATTTAAATATTCTGAAATTCTTATAGTTTCTAATACATATATCTAATGCATATATTAAAGGCTCGAGTCTGCTATTTTCAGCAAAATTGTGCCAAAATAATATGTATGCAGCATGCATGTACAGTTTTTGACAAAAAAGGTATATTTGTGGTTAGTTGAAAAATAAAATAATCCAGTCCCTGAATTAGAGCAAGAAATTAGAAATTAAATGTTTTTCCTCAAAGCAATTGTCTACTGTATGCGGAAAGCTAGAGTGTTTACTACAAAATGATGTGAACACATCTGTGCTGACATCTGTTCAATTGTATTTTTGATCCTTTGCTATTGCACTGCAAAGCATAACCAATTAGCAATAACTAATACTGATATTGCGCACTCATAGCATACAGTTTATTACCATTAACAGTTCTAGATTCTCAAGGCTTTACAGACTCTCTAGATTGTATAGACTTTTGAAGCATAAATCAAACCTGCCACAAAATGCACAGGTTGTCCTTGCTAAATAAATTCCCCCAATGCAGCACTCGAATAGAAGAAAATGTTTTTCTGTTCTTCTAATGTGTCTGCTCTCGCACACCATGGAATTAACTTCCCTTCACAAGCCCACTTTGATTGATTTCAAGGCCTTTCTGTTGAGCTGAGTGCTTTCAGTCCTTTGTAAAGCATCTGTTCTAACGTATTTGTAGTCGTATTTCATATTAGTCCATTGGACAGGAGTGGTAACCTTTTGGCTGAATTACTTTTTTTCTTCTCCTTCTGTGCCCTTAATACATTGTCAATGCGTAAAGAATGTAAAAGCTAATATAAATATATATAATTCATTCATTCATTCATTCATTCATTCATTCATTCATTCATTCATTCATTCATTCATTCATTTATTTATATTTTTTGAGTAGTAAAAATATTCCTTAATAGAATGTTCAGTTATATTTTATTTTATAGTATAGTTCTCACTATTAATAAATAATTTACTATGAATTTAGCCACAATAAACTCCTAATATGCAGCTTATTAATAGTTAGTAAGGTAGTTGTTACACTCAAAAAAAAAATCCTGTTTGTTCAAATTACTTATATAAAATAAGCTGAAACAGCACAATTCTTGGGTATTTTGAGGACAACTTAATTATTTTAGTTTAATCCACTTAAATTTGAAAAAGCTAATAAGTTAACTTAATTTCTTCATGTTGTCTAAACACAAATCAATTGTGTTGAACCCAGCATTTTTTACAGCATAGGTTTTGTTATTGGGTAGAAGTACTAATAAACAGTCAGTATTATACTAATAGGCAGGTAGTAAACCACCTGTTAATAGTGAGAATTGGTACTTAAACGAAAGTGTTACTGAAAGTTCATATTTGACATGTTATCACCCTGAGAGACTCTTGAATCATAAAATGATTACAGTGCCGTAAAATGATGTGGGAAGACAGGTCAAAAATGGCAGCATAAACGTACCTCTTATCTCTCTATCTTTTTTCTTTACAATGGAAAAATCATTTGATTACAGGTGCTGGTTCATAACCTAACCTTTAATCTGTTGCAGTCTGCTGTCTTCAGCATAAAAGGTCCAAACCTTAATTAAAGTTTAGCTTGTGTGACTTAATCATTCCCCAATGGAAAATAAATGCTGTTTATCGCAAGTTCACAAGCAGAGACCTGTGGCCCATTTCTTGAACACGCTCCTCCAAAACAGTACATTCTGAATCTCAAAGCTCCATCTTTCTTTGAAAAACGGCATTTTTCAATGGTAGGTTTTTAAAACACATGTATAAACTAGTATGAAGGAAGTTCTGCTGCGAGGACATACATGCAAAGGTCACAAAAGGATGAACAACTGCTGTCCACGACCTTCTGTCTTGCACCACCGAGTGGTTTACGATCATCATAATATGATATCTCACATGCATTATGCTGCGGCAACTTAAAGTCGTGAATTTTCTTTGATGCTGACGAACTGTTCTGATAGATTATTTGACCATATTGATATTAAACTTTAGAAGTACTGATGCTGGTGCTGATGAAATGACTTGAAATAATAAGCAAATATTATATGAATGTTTGATATTAGTTAAAGTATTAGTCGGATGCACTATTTTAGCAATATTTTCTGTCATGGTTGTGATCTGTATCTTTTTTTTTTACCTCTCAGGATGGTAGTAATTATTTCCTTGTCCAGTCTTGCTGTCTTTCTGCACTTGACATTCTGTGTCATGCTGGAAAAAAACAATAGACTTGAGAATTGTTATTAGACTGGCTCAGAGAGTTTGAGTGTGCGGTACACAGCAGAAAATACTGAGTAATTGTAACCCAACATTGGGTCAATTTCAGACAAATCCAACATTGAGTTAGTTTTTTTTATTTTTTTTATTAATTTTAAATTGACATTTTTTAACCCAACTGTTGGGTTTGCCCATGTTTGACCCCATGTTGTGTAATGACAACAACTCAGCATTTTTCAGAGTGTCTGGTGTTGGACGAATGTAAACATTGTTGTATGTGCTTTACTAGTAGTAACATTGAATTCTCTTATTAAAAATTGTCCGTTTTAATGCTAAAAAATAATATGTAATTTATGAATTTACTTTAATCGCTGATATATTTATGATCAAAATAGTATTCAAATCTTTTAAATAGAAACAACAAGCATACATTTCTAATAAATGCTGTACGTTGATTCAACTGAAAGTCTTTTTAAGCTGTGTATTTCACAAAAGTATTAAGCTACTGTAAAATATTTCATTTGCTTAAACCTACAAATTTCTTCTGTCTTAAATATGTAAGTAGACTCAACAAAAACAAGTTTGTAAACTTGAAGATAACTTGAAGAACTCATCATAGACTCACAAGACAATAGATTTGTGCAATTCTTGAAAATGCTTATTTTGATAGTAATACATGTTACTATCTATAAATATTAACATATTAGGGTACATCAGCAATGAACATTTTTTTTTTGACAAGTTTGGAAACATTGAAACCTAGTTTTAGCCCCCCAAATTCCACTTTCAGTGTCAATGAATGGCTAAAATGCATAAAAATCTGATAGTTTCTGTCTTTTACTTGAAAATGTCATTGCGTTACATTATTTTGTTATATCCTCGCACTCACAAACATTTTTTGTAACGTTTTCAATGCCATGCATCATCTTAAGCTATGAAAACATGAGCATTTACTGAATGAAAAAAACGGCAGCTTGATCATTCTGCCATAAATAACTTGCATAAAAATGCATAACTGTGAGTGACAATGACAGAATCTTCACATTTGGTATTCAAAATTGCGGCATACGCATTTGGTATACAGTGACATAATATATGCATAATTATTTCGGTTTGATGCAGTAAATTGAGACTATATTTACAAGACCTGGCATGTTTATGTGCTCGGGGTGTCAAACTGAAACGTATTTATATATATATGCACTGTGTATGTGTGTGGGTCACGTCTTAAGCACATAAAAAAGCATGCCATGTCTTGCAAATTCTCCCGCTGGTAATAGAGGCCGTTACGCTGTTAGAGCTTATATCAGCAACCTGAACCATAGCTTAAACGATTTCTATTCTGCTATAAATGTGAGAGTTAGCTTGGCCTACAGGGGGTAGAGTGTGGGATTATGTGTGTGTGAGGGAGAGAGAGAAGGATAGAGAGAGATTCAGAAAGCTATAGTCCCATAGTGTCTGCGTGCTATTATAGTCATTAGCTGAGACGGCAGTTGGATCATGCTCACTAAGTAAATTCAGCCTTTGGTGCCAATTAGAATAAAGTATCTGCATCTGTCACCGAGGACAGAGGATGCTTCTTGGGATGATGTGGAATTCAATTTAAATGGTCGGCTGATCCCACGGGATGATGGAGGAGGAGATGAGAAGGAAGGGAAGAGAGACACTGTCTGTGTTCACACCTCCAGGATTTGTCAATATCATAGATTGAGGGATTCTTGAATGTGCAAAAGGTCCACTTGCTGAACGTTGGTGCAACTGGCTAATTTTGTAATGAAGGGTCTTTTAAGTCTTAATTCACTCAATTTAAGGCCATTAAAAGGTTGAATGAAAGAATAAAGTTATGGGATTAACTGTTGCATGTGCTGGAAAAGAAATGAGCATATCTTAGTGAGTGTTTTTGTTTTCCGTTTCAAATATATTTAAACAGCATTTAATGTAAATGTAATTTACTAGATATTAAATTAAGTTTTGCTCAGAGAAATATATGAATATATTTAAGCGGGTTTACTTAAAACAAAGCAAATATGTGTCACTGGGGTTTGAAAAGTACTTTCTGGTTTGTTTGTTTTTAACCCACTGTTGTATTTGTTTTTATTTTAGTCTCAGTTTCTTAATTTACTAAATTAGGACAAGGCTTCTTATCTCAATAATTTTGCTTCTCAATTAAATATATCTTGATTTAACCCAACAAAAAAAAAGAAACGAAAATTGTTAATAGTATGTATTAAAAACACATTTTTGTAGTGTGATCAAAGGGTAAAATATGTTACAAGTGGATTTTAATACGAAGTTGTTAAACTTATTTATTTAGAGAATGTCTTGATGTATTATGATCCAAATTATTAATTTCATTTAATTTACTTACATTTTACATTTTTAAAAAGATCTTAAGTCTTAAATTTTACTTCGTAAACCTTCATGCCCTATAATGACTCTTACAAACCATTAAATATTTAATATAAAATATGTCTGAGAACAATGATTTAGCTGCTTACTTGCTGTAAGGAGCCTTAGTCAAAACATTTTATGGTTTTATTGTAAATATATATACCGTTGTAGAATATTTTTACTATATATACACATTAAAAAAATATTTTGTTGCTTGTTTAAACTACTTATTTAAAATGAGCTGAAACAATAATTCTTGGGATTTCTTGGTGGACAACTTAATTGTTTTATGTTCAATCCGCTGTCCCAACACAAATCGATTGTGTGGAACCCTGCATTTTTTTCAAATGTATCATTCAGTTGTGAGCTTTTTTACATCAGGAGTTTATATAGCCTACAGTAGGATGAAATATGTTGAATATTGCACTACTAAAGCTGAAAAAAAAATGAAAGTGCAAGATTGTTCCTATGGTTGATTTGTTATTAAATAATTCCATTGGAATTTGGTTATTTTATCCACTCAAAAAAAGATTTTTGCTACTTCTTCAAACTACTTAAATAAATTAAAAAAAAATATTTAAAATGAGCTGAATCAACACAATTCTTGTCGTTTTTTTGAGACAACTTAATTGCTTTATGTTGAATCTACTTAAATTTGTAAAAAAGAAAAAAATCAGTTAACAGACAACATAAAGCAATTGTGTGGAACCCAGCATTTTTTACATGAAATACAGTGTAATATAAATATCCAAATGGTCCCTCACCAACGGCAGGTGTGGCAGACAGCTACTTTGGGATGCCGTGTGTACATAAATATTGTTTTTACTATACTAGTATTAAGTTCCATTCCACTGTGGGATGGCTGTGGTTTTGGCCTCTACTCAACCAAGCCAGTATGAAGCCACAGTCTACATAGGCACAATGCCATGTAAAAGCACAAACACTTGTTCAACCATAATCGTCATGATGCCCGGTGGCAGTTCTACTAGTGATGATGTCATTTCCATACCCGTTGCCAGTGCTGCTGGTCATGATGTCACTTCCTCTGAGGCACTTCCTTCGATCTCTCAGTTTCGCTAATCTAAAAAGACTCTTGGGTCTGGAGCGGTTTTGTTCCGTTAGAGGAGATTATTCAAAGTCAGCCTCGCAGACTGAATTTCCATGCATATTATTAGAGTGGTGATTGAATTCGTCCACTGGGCTGATTTTAGTCCTGCTGTGCTGAGTGGAGGTTGTGCGTTGCGCCTGAAGTTTCCGGCTATTTTTAGGCTGGGTGAATTGTGTGTGTTGTGTTCCTGTATGAAACTGTGTGCAGCCTGATGGGTAAATTTCTTCTCTCACTCTGGAAGAAATGACACCACAATCTCTCCATCATGCAGAGGGGGCACATTATTTAGAGGCTGCCTGCCAGTCAAAGCAGAGAGATGTGTCTGTGTGTGTGTCTACTTCATCATATTTTTGGGTGCAAAAATATAGCCAAATTTGAAGTGAGCTAAATTTAAAGAGAAAAAACACTACTTTTGGGAATATCATCACTTGTCAACTGTGAACAACAAAAATACATTTTATATTGTACAAAAAAATCTATTTATTTATTTTGTATTTTCTTTTTTGGTTAGATAAAAAGTATTTCTTTGCATACAAATATGTCATTTTTGTTACTTCAAATTTTATTTTGTGTATTGCATATTATCATTTAGCTAGGCAATAATTAAATATTTAGATTATAATAATATTAATTATATTTCTATAATTATTTCTTTAGAATTTATTCATTTTCTGAAAACTGTTTGTTAAAGTTTAAATTTTAGTTAAGAATAACAACACTAAAGCCAGTAGCCTACTAAAAACATGCAGGGTAATTTTCAGGACACAGTCTAGTAGTAAGGTTTGACTTGTGAACCACAAATTGTTATTTGGAATCATTAGTATGAATTATATATACACTAGCTGTACGTTTCGGAACACCTCTCCTAATCCTTGAATCCAGGTCTTCCAATCCCTTCCATGGCCAGAAGCGTATAAAATCATAAACATGACTTCTACAAACAAACACCTGTGAATAAATGGCTCACTCTCAGAAGCTCAGAATTCAAGCTGCTAAATATTCCACAGTAAACTATTAGTGGTGCTATAAAAGTGGAAACAACAGCCACATACTGAGGGTCAAAGTGCACAGAAGTCCCCAACATTCTGCAGAATCAATAGCTACAGACCTCCAACTTCACATGGCCTTCAGATCTAGCTCTAAATCAGTGCATAGAGAGCTTTATAGAATGGGTTTGCATTGCTGAACAGCTGCATTCAAGCCTTACATCACCAAGTCCAATGCAAAGCGTGGGATGCAGTGGTGTAAAGCAGACCACCACTAACTCTAGAGCATTGAGACCTGTGACCAATCACACTTATCTGGCAATCTGATGGATGAGTCGAGTCTGGGTTCCCAGAAAAACGATACTTGCCTGACTGCATTATGCTAGGTGTAAAGTTTGGTGGAGGGAGAATTATGATATGGACTTGGCCCTTCATTCGAGTGTAAAGAACTCTTAATGCTTCAGCATACCAATTTTGGTATGGTCTCTTAATGTTTCAACTTCAGTGCACTAAGCAAGGTCCATAAAATCATGGATATTTTGTGTAAAGGAACTTAACTGGCCTGCACAGAGTCCTGACCTCAACACAACTGATCAGCTTTGGTATGAATTAGAGCTAAGATGCTCACTGAATACAAACCTAACAGATCACTCAGATCTTTAGGATTAAATAAATTAGAAATTCCATGGGTTCAGTCAAAGCAGGGTGAATCCACTTTCAGCTACTACGCCCCCCGCTGCTGGAATCAGCTTCCAGAAATGATCAGATGTGCTCCAACATTAGGCACATTTAAATCAAGACTTAAAACACGTCTGTTTATCTGTGCCTTTACTGAATGAGCACTGTGCTACGTCCGACAGATCGCACTATTATGTCTTTCTTTTCTTTTTCATTCTTTTATAACCTGTTTTAACACATTTTAATCTGTTTTTATCATTTTTAATTCTTTTAATTTTTATTTTCTTGTTTCTTTTATTCTTGTTTATGTGAAGCACTTTGAATTACCATTGTGTATGAAATGTGCTAGATAAATAAACTTGCCTTGCCTTGCCTTGAGATTGCGAGCCACGCCTTCTAGTCCAACATCACACAAATGCACTACTAGAAGAATCGTCAAAAATACCTATAAACATTCGCCTAAACCTTGTGGAAAGAGTCAAAGTTTTATATCTGCAAAAAGTGGGTCAAATATTAAACCCTGCAGATTAATATTGGGATGTCATGAAGTGCACGTAAAGGCAGATGTCCCAATCCTTTTGGCAGTGTATTGTATATTAATGTAAATCGACAATAAAATGATAATAATGCAGTGGCAGTACTTGGCAGTATCAACTAATGCGAATCTAAATGGAAAGTGTGCACACAGCATGATGTTCTGTGGTTAATTCTTGGATAATGGAATAATGGAAATGCAACTTCTATTTGTAATCATGGCAAAAAGAATATGTAGTTATGAAGACCCCCATTTCCCCCACGCAGTTCTCACAATGTTTGACTTGTGTATATGTGTGTTTGTGTGTACGTGCATGCGTGTGTGTGTCCGCTGTGGTTTGTCTTTGACCTGATTGCTGAAGTGAATTGTCAGACTCTACTTCACTCTGCTGGGTCAGTCTGACTTTTTCTCCCCCAACTCAGATCTGGGACATGGAGCTTTGTGAAGGCTTTGGGGAAAAAAGGTGAGATTCTAATCAACTATGCCACCATTTGATTAAACGTTTTAAAAAGTTTTCCACAATTACAAAAACAAAAAAATGCATTGTTTCAAAGAATCTTTGCTTGTGTATGTTCAACAGGAAAAAAACCCTCTCTGTACTCTATTTTTTTATGTCCTTGTAGGGTCAGACCCCCCACTAAGTGTGTAAATTGGCCTTAAATAAACCACAGGCTTGTGTCAAACTCTCTCTAAATAATCTTCAGCTATGTGCTTTAGAAAATGATGCCCTGCATTTGAAGCGAATAGTAAAAGTTTAAATAAAGTAAAACGGAAATAAGTTGTACATATAATATTTTTTAAAAGTATTGAGATTACTAAAACTGAAAAAAGCTAAATATTGCCAAAGCTAAAACTGAAATGAAATATAAACAGGAAAGCCTAATGTATAGAAACACGATAGCATATAAAACTATATGCTAAATTGTTATATATGGTAGCAATTCTATGCTAAACAACTAAAATATCAAATATATATAAATATATATTAAAATATAAACTCTTGTTTGAATATTATTAGAACTAATACATAAATAAAATGAATTAAAGCTAAATAGAAATATTTACAATTTACAAAATTGTGCATGACAGAAAGTGTAAATAAAATACGAATTAAAATAATTATTTCTGGAGTATTTCTTAATACTTCTAAATCACCAAAAAAGCAAGACCAATAAACAAAAAAAGGCCTTGTGCTCAAAATATATTTTAAATCTTATGTCATTTCAAGAAAAGGAGTAGGAGAAGAAGATTATTAGTCAGTAATGCTTTAAATATTAGTCAATATTCCAAATATATTTGGTCCTTTTCAAAGATTTGCACCCTATTGCATTTTTTAGCCAAATTCTTCCTGTAAGTTGTGCTAGTGCATTTCAGATGAATGTTAAAACTAAATCTTGCATTTGCATTTCTCCTGAGGCAGCAAGTGTGTGTGAAGCGTAGCTGTGTGTGATTTGCACATGCAGTAGCATCAGAAGTGTAGAGATGGCATTAGTCCATGGCATGATGTCAGTGTTTCTGCTTCTGCCCTCAGCTTTGCCTAGAAAACCGTTCTGGCTGGATGTGGGAAGTCTGGCGTAATCCTGTGACGTGTGTTTTTTTGGGGGCTTGTGTGCTTCTCTGTAATCCCAGTGTGTTTGTAATCCTGCATGTGTCTGTATGCTTCAGTTTCTGCTGTGCTTCATTTGTTTTCCACCTCTGAAAAAAGTCCATATCTTGTTTAGACGCTTGTTCCTGTATTTGTCTCTTTCTTTCTTTTTTTTTCTTCTTCTTCTTCCTCCATGCAGGTGTGTGGCTGCTGTTCCCAGGGGTTTTATGATCTGTCACGCTGTGAATAGTAAAAAGCTCTGCCTTTCACCTGTGGAAAATTGATACAATCCTGCTGTGAATTGCTGCCATCTTTTTGAAGGTGGTCTTAGATAATTGAATTATATTTGTGGTAATAAAAATGAACGCAGCTTAATATAAATGAATATAACTCTTCTAGAAAATATCAGAAATATGATATTACATTAAAATAATCTGAAAATGTAAAACAAATGATGAATTACAAATGTGATGTAGGGCAGCACGGTGGTGCCTCACAGCAAGAGGGTCGCTGGTTCGAGCCCCAGCTGGGTCAGTTGGCATTTCTGTGTGGAGTTTTTCATGTTCTCCACGTGTTCGCGTGGGTTTCCTCCGGGTGCTCCGGTTTCCCCCACAAGTCCAAAAACATGTGGTATAGGTGAATTGGGTAAGCTAAATTGTCCGTAGTGTATGTGTGTGAATGAGTGTGTATGGATGTTTCCCAGTGATGGGTTGCAGCTAGAAGGGCATCTGCTGCTTAAAACATATGCTGGATAAGTTGGTGGTTCATTCCGCGGTGGCGACCCCAGATTAATAAATGGACTAAATCGAAAAGAAAATGAATGAATGAATGAATGAATGAATGATTGAAATGTGATGTAAGAGTTTTTGCTTACGCTTTGCTCGTTTGCTCATACTTTGGCATGAAGCTCTCAAGGGGGCAGGCTTAACAGTGGTCAACTCTAATTGGATACTGAGATTTTGACGGACGGCCCTTAGTGAGTGTATTTGAATGCGCATTGTTTGTTTGTTTTATTGACGAAATTTAAAACGGTATACAAACAAGTCCAATAAGACTGATTCACATGCATTTCAAAACTGTTGGGATAAAAAAAACACAAAAAATATCAATCAGTCCAATCAACCTCAGTTCAACAACTCACCACAATAAATGGCCAATGTCAATAATAAAACAAAACAATTGTTTTTTTTAAAGATTTTTAATACTCCTTGGTATTTTTTCACTTCTCTTCTAAAAAAATTGGCAACTTTAATGCATTTCTTTAATGATCAATTATATATCCATATATAGTGTGTTCTTAAAAAAAATATTTAGCTATGATGTTCATTTCATAAATGCATCAGTGGAGGTACTTTCAAGTAGCTGGCAGTCGGATTTTTTTTTAAATTTATATTATTAACTACAGTTATACCAAAAGTCTGCAGCATAATCAAAGTGTGAGTGAACTAATGCACTAGTTTTTAAAGTCTGAGTGTCTTAGAAGGCCTCCTGTCTTGCTAAAAAATTCATTCTGGTACACATTTTTGAACGGAATAAAGCAGCCATCATGTCATCTAGAAAGACCCATATACTTTACTTCATGATTAGGTATAATAATAAACCAAATAAAAAAGTCATTGAGAGGACATTAGAATCAACATATAAGCACATAAACTCCCCTCTCAGAAGTTTCGACTTTCAGGACAGGGAGACATCTATCAAAATCTCACCAGCCAATCAGAATAGACTGCTGTTTAGCCCGCCCCCACAAGAGTTTTGCAAACAAAACTTGCAAAATCTGTTGCATCCATAGGTTGCATCATAATCATAATTAATGATTTGTGAAAACTAACTTTTGAATGTTGTTAACAAAAACATTAAGAATCCTGGGAGAGCACTTTTCTTCTTCATTCCTAATGGTGTATTTTTGCTATTTTCTGGAAAAGTTCATATTTTCCTCCTCATTGCAGTCAGTGGACCATTATCTTTTATCAATGTGAGCATAAGTGATGAGCCTTGTCAGATTTTTTCAAAGCTCTTAAAGGCTTCACATACTATTTTCTGTGCGACCGCTAATGTTCCTCCTGCATGGCTGCGTGTGTCAGATGTCATGAGCAATTGTCCATTCAGCCTCAGAGCTCACATATGTTGTGTATCTGACATGGTAAAGGACTGGTTATTTGGGCCACTAGATTATCGTTATTAACACTTCTCATTTTGCTAAATGTTATTAAATTAGGAGCAATATTGATGTTATTGTAGCTGGTAAAGTCATTTTATTATTTTTTATGAAGTCTTATTATTTTTATTAAGTCTTATAATAATAATAATAATAATTATTATTATTATTATTATAGTCCCTTTTATTAGTGTTTCTTTAGGGTTTTCAATATATATGTTTTATTTGCATATAATAATAATAATAATAATAATAAT
>CAIGQV010019029.1:5982875-6035441 GCA_903798115.1 Danio jaintianensis
AGATAGATAGATAGATAGATAGATAGATAGATCGATAGATAGGTGTGTATTAATAAAAGTAAACTATTTTATTCTTATTTAAATGTCTTAATGTGTTTTAAGCAAAAACATTACAAATGATGCACTTTACAATTGATAAATAAAAATTAGCTCTTAAATTAATAAAATAACAATAATAATAGTATATGATTCAGATAGTGAATACATTTTTTTAATGGATTTTAAATTTTGGAAAACCTATGTTATTTTGGGTGAACATGAAAAGCATGAGAGTGGGAAAAAAAGCCCATTTGAATAAGTTTTAGCTTATGTCTGCATATTCTCTTATGCATAAGGCTTTTTTTGTTTGTGTATACAAACAAGTACCACCTATTATGTTTCCATTTTGTGTTTTGGTTCCCAGACATTTTTACTGGATCGTAGCAATTTTGCACAGTAGGCAATTGTAAAAAAAAAAGAAAAGTGTCCAATGTCCTGTAATAATCTAACTTGACTGTTATTTTTTCTCATTACTTTCCTCAAGAATGCCTCCACGGTCAATAACAGCATCATTTCACCCTGTAAACAATAAGCCTTCTCTTATCTATTGCTTTTCTGTTCTGCAATGTTCCTCTTTAGCATGGTTCACGCTCTGTAGGTTGTCATGTGGATTTTGTTGGATGGTTTAAAGCAAGACACTGCAGGAGAATCGGGTAAAAATTACTATACTTCCCCAGTTGATTGATTACATTAGGAAGTACAAGCATTTAGTATAATTTTTTCTGAATGGTTAAGCTTATGCAAATGAGGAATTGATTAATTAAGTATGCACTAATTTGCATAAAATGTCCACCACCAAAATCTAAACAAATTGTAAATTCTTCTGTATTTAAGTGCCGCTGGAGTGGAGAATTGTGCTTCAGTTCGGGGGATAAAAAAACAAATGTGTATTGTAATTGAAATCTACAGGGACAAATTGATAGAGTGTGACAAAAAGTGTATTTTGGACTAAAACAAAACAGTTTCTGTAAAGCCAAGTATTTTGGCCAGCAATGTCTGACCAAGCTCAGGTGTACTTACAGTAGCTGACCTGGTCTTGGATGTGTGTGAGTGTGTTTGTACGTGGCATAATTGGCGTGATGAGTTATTTATACCATGGAGTGTGGGCACACCGTACAGCCTGAGGGTTGATCAAGCCATTTGCCAATCAATTATTTACGCCCTCTTGGAACACTCTAATTCATCCTTTTTTTTGCAAAATGCCATGGCAACACAACAGGAAGTGATGTTACGGGCTTTTTCTTGAACAGGAGAAAGTGAATCTTCACCCAGAAAGTCCTTTTACTAGTGTGATTCACAACTGGTGGGTGAAAACCCAAACAATATTTTACTTCGGTATTGTATTGAGTCACTAATTGATTCCCATGTAAAGTTTGAGAGTTTTGAATGAAAACTAGTTGAGATGGAAGATTTTCTGAAGAATGTTGGAAACCTGTAATTGTTGACTTCCACTGTATTTTTGTTCAGAACAAGTTTAGAACAAGTGAAGGATGAGTGATGACAGAATTGACATTTTTCTGTGAACTATCCCTTTAACACTTGACCAGTCCTATAAAATATATGGCATATATACAGCCTATTTGTTTGTGTTAAGGATTATCTTAAACAAATTTAGCAGGCATGCATTAAATTAATCACAAAGGATGGTAAAGATTATCAATTTTAATAAATAAATAAATATTATAAAATTATTAAAAACATTTATTTAAAATAACACAATGCATTCATTGAAGAAATAAGTTTTCAATTTTTATAATCATTACAAAAATGTTCTTAAGCTCCAAATCAGCATATTACAGTGTTTTCTGAAAGATTTTAAAATATATCTAAACAGAAAAGGCTATTTAAATGTAATATTTTAATATTTCAATGTATACAAAATATATTTATATTTGAGCTGCATTATTGCATTCTTGTATGTATAAATTGCGTTTTCTAATCTTTCTTCTATTCATTTATAGATCAAAGCAAAAAAATGCTAATGAACATGTTTAGATAGAAAACAAATGTTATTTTAATTATTGGTAATATTTCACAATATTAATATTTAACTTTGTTTTGTTTTGATTTACTGGATTTTATTTTTTACTGTCCCCCCTAAAAAGTACTTCTTGAAAAACATTTATATCCAGACAAAAATACCTGTTCAGTATGAATAGACATTTTCAAATGTTAATATGCACATTCAAATGCATGTAATGCATGCAAAACACTAAGCAATTTAATTTGAACAAATGAGCAGATCTGGACAAAGAAAATGAGCATCGTGATTTTTAAACGACATTAGACAAGAGCAATAAAACCAGCCATCTTGCGTTCATTTAAAGCCAGTTTTCAAATGTTTAATTGTTTTTTAATAAGCAGTTTGTATGAAGGCGCCGTACTAATGCAAATGCAATTCTGATTTTTATTAAAAGTAACCTGGCAAATGATTAATTTCCAATTAAGTGACAGTCAGTTCATTATGATAACTCATTCCAACAGAATAATTACATATTCAGTGTGAGTGTGTATTCATGTTTATGAGCGTACGTGTGAAATCTGCATCATCCTTTGAGTCCATCACAGAAACACCCACATAGAGCAAACTGTGCTCAAAACATGCACACATGCATCATTTATGCCTCACAAAAGCCAAGACTGACTTCCAGGAAAGAAAATATCTTAATTACAGTGCATAATATTGGTCTCAAGAAAGAGTAATAATGAGTATTATTACAACAAAATCCACTGACAGATTGAGTGTTGAGCTCTGATATCAAACTGCCGAACCTGCAAAACATTTTTTCCAGCATGCTTTGCACATTGTTGGCATAAGAGTTAGTTATGAATGAAACTAACATCATTACTACTGTAACATGCATTAGTAAAGCAGATCAACAGATATTGATAACTAGTAACTCATGCATGGATTGATTTAGTTCAATACTGACAAATCAAAATTAGAAAACAACCTACAGTATTTAACAACCATTTATACTAACCTTTTTTAAAAAAAAATTTATCAGGAGTAAAACAGAACGTTTTAGGCATATTTCATGAGTTCATATATATATATATTCTGAAGCACAGTATAAAAAAACCTTGAGATATTTGGAAGAAAAAAACACTGAACAAAGTTTGAGACTAAGTAGAGACCCAAAGGACTATTATAGTTTCCATTAAAATGAATATACTTTTCATTATAAGAATTTAAATCATTACAAATTCTATAAAGAGTTTTTGTTGTTGTTTTTCTCCCAAAAGGGCTTCAGGTACTGATTTATTATTATTTTTTGTTTTTTCAGATATCTCCAGCCAGCAATTTTCAATGAGCCTCGTCACAAAGGAAAACTGGTAAAGTAGTTCCTTGAAGCTAAAAAGACTGGAATATTGAAACGGCCAGCCCAAAGTCCTGAACTAAACGTGATTGAAATTAATTTTTGTAAATCACTACTAGCACAACTAAATATCCTTTTGAATTCTTTTTGGAGATTACATTCAATCATTTTCCTTCGGCTTATTCCCTTATTTATCAGGGGTTGCCACAGCGGAATGAACCGCCACCTATCCCAGAATACTATTTACACAGTGGATGCCCTTTCAGCTGCGGAACCCATTACTGGGAAAGGAGATTACATTTTTTCTTGAAAAAAAATCGAGCATCCATAAATTGTTCTCTAATTTGATCTCTACTGTTGATGATTGAAAGTAACATTGGTGGCCACTCGTGGCCTCTTTTTCAGTCCCCATGCACACAAATTCGCACCTTTGCAGTTGATTGTGCATCATTGTCCTGACGTCATGTTTCCATGGCTCAGTGTGTCAGGTGAAACGGGAGACGCCACGTCTGAACACTTTGGCTGTTGTTGTTTGCTGTGTTTGCATGTGAGGCCACCTCAGATGGTGTGTGGAAAGACACACTGTCGCACACCGTGGAAATGTTAGTGACACTGTAAACCTCGCCAGCATATTTGTTCACTTGTGAAAGAGGATCCACACACACCATATTATGTATTCTACCTAATCAGGAACTTTGCAGGTTTCATTATGTTCCATACACTTTAGAGACGGAGGACACTGGACACTGAATCTGATAGGGTGACATAGGATATGGATTAGATAGGATTAGATTGAAACACCAAAGACTTTTAAAAATAAATTTGTACATTTCTGCAGTTGCTATGCTAAAAAGGTGAGCGTTTGTTTGTTTAGTTTTTTGGTTGTTTGTTTTTGTTGCTATGTTGCATAGCGTGTTGCTATGCAGTTGCTAGGGTGATCTGAGTGTTAGTTTACCAGGAGTTGATTGGTACAGCATCATCGTCAATGAAATTACTAATGTTAATATTTGTTTTTAAGATTTTTTTATTTTTCTTTTGTTAAAAATATATATTTTTTAAACCTTAACAGCTCAGGAACTCTCTCAGGAATAATAATATAATTGTGCAAATTAAGGAATTATGTTAAGTTTCGTACGGTTTTCTTTTCAAGACAACCAGCATGTTCTCTTAATTATGATATCAGTACAGCCATATCAAATTTACACTTTTTTTATATTTGCATCCTGCAAAAATATGTATTCATATTTGTACTTTATTAATGCAGTCATTTAAATAGGTCAAAGATGAGACAGCATTTTGGTTTCCGAATCCAACTAAATTTTAAGTACAAGTAAAGTGTCTGTTCTAATGCTTCTGCTCTAAAAATATGAAAAAAAATGTCAAATAATTTTCCATTAGCATTCTGAGTAACATATATTTGGGTAAAATGAAACAACAAATATTTCAGATAATTTTTCAGTGTATGTTTTAAAATCGATATGCTGATATGAAACAACATTATTTTTAAAATGGTTATAAGTGGTAAATAATAAAAATTGCAATAATTTTGGGGGGGTCTGCACTGTAATCCTTAAATAGTGCCTTTTAATATCTCATCAAATGATTCTTGTTCTTAATAAGCCTGACTAGATTTCTCTTTTCACCTATATGGCTCATGTATAAATCGCCTTTTCATGTATTTTTGCAATAATTGAAAAGATCCAGACCACAAAATTCATGTGACCCATTTATGTGTCTGCAAATGTATGAAAAAAATGCCATTAGGTGAGAGAAAAAGTCTCATCATGTTGAGTAAAAGCTGCTGATGTTTGCTAAAAGTCAAGCAGTGATGCCTCACCTCTAATCTTTCTAAATATAGGGACACTTATGACATCATCTTAGTCTCTCTCTCCTCCCTCTTGCATGTGTAAAGGCGCATTATCTTATCTCCTCAGTGATGCGTCCTCGGGGATTCATCTTTTGAAATGATGCAATAGCACAGGGATTTAATAGTCTGCTAGTCACAGTGCTATCAGTGGCTGCCGTGCAGGGACACACTGTTAGTTATTAGCCACTGACTGCATGAACAAACCTCATCTTTTTATTGTGCGCTTATTTATTTATTTGATTCTTAGCAAGGGTTCTGATTTAATAAATTAGCACTAGGAAGAAAAAAGAAAAGTCCAAAGGGGTAGGTGTTTGTGTTCTACCAGAACAGCGTGTTGAAAAGACCTTGGCCGTGAATACAAAAATTGTGCTAATAGAGCGTCATTAAATAGGTCATAAAGCTTTCAAAACAAGTGTATAATAAGCTATTACACAATAGCGCAAGACTTGTTAGTTCGAGCAGATGGAACTGTTTTTCATTATAAGCCTTAGGTGGTGCTCCCAGTATACAAGGCCAGGCCTCTGCTAATTTGAGACATGGTTTGCAACGTTTTGAGCGGAAAATATTGGGAGTTAGTGCAGCCGCTCATAAAAACCTCCCGACTACTGTATAAGCAGCACAAGCCTCACGCTCCACTGGAGAGAGAAAAAAAAGGAACAAAGGCAGAAATTTTACATGGAGAAAAAGGAAATTGTTTTAGAAGCTTTTTTTTTTTTTGCTGTAACGTTGGATCTACGTTAAACTAAAGGCCCCCTGAAATGGCTCAAAATACAGAATTTTTTAATGTGTTGATGTAAACTATAAAACAGAAAGCTATCCATTGCTATAACCATAATACCCATAGAATAATCCTAATGTTTAAAAATATAGTAATAGTGTAGGGCGGAGCACTTCAGATTCTAGAGCGGGTTTGATTGGTCAGAATATCTGACGAAAAACTAAAGTGCAGAGTGATGTCATCATCAAGGTCAATGATAATTTCAAGCCCAGTTTTAGTGTCTATTTTTTATGTGGACGATTCAGATTCTAGAGAGGATTTTACTGGTCAGAGCGTCTGATGAAAAGATGAAGTGCAGAGTGATGTCATCAAAATCATTGATCTATATTCACAGAAGTCAGACACTGTACGTTTTAAATGCATCTTCCAAATGCTAATTTTGTGATTGTTTTGAAGCACATTAGCTAATAGATAACCTTAAAGTCCACATGAACTGGAAGCTGCGACTGTTTTTTTTTCTGTATTGTGACACAGTTACTAGAGAAACGGAATATTAAATGAGAAAACAGTGGGCGTGGCTTGTTTTTTGTTTTTTTACTACTGCGAGCTGATTGGATGTAGTAAAGTAGGTGTATCATTCAGAAAGATCGGGAAAAGGGTTTCAAGAGAGCTATTACAACCTAACAGACAGCTCCCTCTCACCATTTCTGTTTGTTGTCGTAGCGCTGTCAAAACTGGCAGTTGGAGGGACGTGGTTAAGTATGTTAACCACACCCAATACCCCAGACAGACATAATTTGAGAATTTTACCGAAAAAAACAAGAAGTGCATTTTCAGATTTCAATTTTAGATTACAAGGGCAAACATTATTTTTACTCAATGACATGCACAGATGAATTGTTCACCACAAAACTAGCAATGTGAGCTAACAAAATCAATATGGTTAGTTTTGATTTCATGTTTACTTCAAGACTAACATATTCATATTATTCTGATTTCACTGGGACTTTAAGTGCCATTACCTATACTGTGATGCAATTGCATACAAGTATTTTTGAATGCAAGTAAAACACTTTTTTTCAAATGTTAGTAGATAAAGACACTCAAATAACCACTCCTCCATCTAAATTGGGTCTGCTTTTTCTTGGAAGTTTATCTTAGTGTATTATTATTTATTTGTGGAGTAAATCCAGATGCAAACCTTTATTTACATATTGAATTCTAGGGCTCTCAACTCCATGATAATTTACTATATATAAACTAATTTTAAAAAGGAGATTTAATTAGACCCTATTAGTAAAAAGAAAACATACTACCATCTGTTTTATCTTGACATAATATCATACAAATGTGTCATAAAAACATGTAATTCATACAGACTAACGATTAAAAAAAGTGCAGAAGAAACACAAGAACATGTCGGCTTGTGCCATATTGACAAACTCGAATGTAAAATTGATTCCTGCGGGCTGTGGGCCAGTGATAGACTTATGATCAATTATATTGAACTTTTACAAAACATTAAACAACATATTGACGTCTAAAGACTTGTTTTGCAATGTCTATTGCTCTGCAGCAATGTGGTGTGTTAAATCATCTTCGCTGAGCTAAGAGTTAATGTATGATTAATTGATTTTTATGATGACAGTTCTTCCAATCCAAATGTCACACATGCATTGATTTTGCATATCAGTGTGGTTTCTTATTAATGAAATGTCACTGTGTTTTTACAGCTGAAATCTAAAGTAGAATCTGAAATGTTGCTTTTTCTGCCTCCAGCACTGACACTGTCTCTTTCTGTTTTTCCTTGAGAAACACACACACATACACCTTTCTTTTTGTCTCAGAGTGCTCTGTTCGCCTGTCTCATTGCCTCAGGATTCAATAGCTTTCAGCCCTTGCTCATTCACACACACACATACACACACACACCTTTCTCTTTTCTGCAGCACTTTTCTACAGGAATGTTACATGAACATAGCCACCGCAATGGCTGTCTGAGCAGACCTGAACACAGTGATGATATCAGGCATTCACTGGTCCCCGGTCAGTTTGGGACATGCCACTCACCTAGACAAGTGAAGCCACAATGTAGGACAAAAAGATTCGGGATGTGATATTTTAGAGATTTAAAAAAAAAAGAATTCCATATTTTATTTGTAAATTATTTGTCTTAATTATTTTATTTGTCTTAATGAAGTAGAAATAAAATGTCTATATTTTTTAATGCTGGAAGAAACTTTGGTCATCACAATAAAAAAAAAGAACATTTATTTAGGGACTTGTTTGTTTTAAAGATGACAAATAACAGTAATTCTTAATTATTGTTATTAATTACTAAACATTTTACTGTACGTTAAAGATGCAGGCTAAAAAATAAATCCAAAATTGTTTATTGTGGTTTATTGTTATGGTGTAGATATTTAGGATAATTTAATATAACAAAATATTCATAGACAGGCAACTGTTTTCTACGTTGTTTGTTTTTGAGCATCAAATCAGCATAATAGTTTGATTTCACAGAAATAAATTACATTTTAAGGTAATTAAATTAAATAATTTTTACATTTTAAATGAAATAAATTTACATCTTAAAATACAGCTGTTTAAAATGTTGGTAATATATTACAGTACTAATGTTTTTACTGTATTTGTGAGCATGATATTTCTTTTAAAAAATACTATATTTTCAGGGCCATCCATCACATAAATCTTTGTACATTTTATTAAACACATCTTGACTTTGCCTACTTGATTGCTTTGGAAGAAAAATGTGTGAGCTCCACCAATCAAAAACCAAAGCACAATGTTAATGCATAGCTTAATCTCCATTGTTTTTTTTAATCAGCAACATTGTCCTAAGAGTACAATACTCATGTAGTCTCTCATATAGGCCTTTTTTCATTGACATTGAGTCACACAATCTCTGTCACGCCATCAATTATATTCACTCCTTTAGTGGCTCTGAATGTCATGCAGTGTTCAGACTACACAATATCAGTCTGATTTTGGCACAGTCTGTCTGACATATGGTGTCGACTGTGGGGGACAATGGGTGTCATACTGCAGGAATAGATTTTTTTAGTTCATGTGGTATTGTAGAACTTGTAGAAAAGGACACGTCATGATGTCCTGACAGAAAGACATTTATATTTTTCATTTAGTAGACTCTTTTATTCAAAGCGACTTACAAATGAGAACAACTGAATGAGAAACAAATCAGAAGGTTCTAGTCATAGACGATCAGAATGCTATATGGATTCAAGCATTCAAAACATTAGACCATCAGGCTAGAATGAAAGGTACAGTGTCATCAGCATAGTAATGACATAAAAAGTAATGTTTCTGAATGACAGATCCAAGTGATGCCTTGCAAATGGGGAAGAGAAGTTGTTCAAGAATCAAGCCCTGAGGCACTCCAGTGTAAAAAAGACTATTATGTTTATTTTTTTCAGTCCTCCACAATAGGTTCCATCATATCGGTGATATTGAGCAGTAAGAGTTCAGAAGCTCTTCTGTACATTGGTTTCAAGCATGGTGAAATGACAGAGAGATAATGGCAATCATGCTACAAGTGGAATTGTGCAATGGAGGAAATGTTTGAAGAACAATGGCGACAATATTCAAGCCTTTATAATGTTTTTGTGATGTTTGTTTAGTCTCTTGTTTCTCAAGGTCAGTGCCCACATACAACATATTTTGTGATATTTTCAATAATTAATTACTTTGCAAGCAAAAAAGGACATTCCGAATCATGCTAAAGTGCTTTTTTTTTTGCCTACCTTTTGAATTCAGACATAGCTATTTTCTCACATGCTATTTTTCCACCAACTATATACTAGGGAAGTTCGGATGCAACCACTCTCTAGTTCCTCCTTCTCTATGATGACATCATGCATGTCATTAAAGACGACAAGCGATGATTAATTGGAGGTATGCGTATTGTGACATGTTATCTATTGCATAGTCAAAATCGCATAATTTGAAACACTGACTATTGTAACAGGCTAACATTTTGCATATTCTAATAGTATGTCAAACTTTATATTAATTCAAAAGCACACAAAATGCTGTGCAGGCAAATTGAGTGATTCTCCTTTGTCCAAATGACAGCTACTATCTCAACTGTGACTTTTGGACAGCAGTTTTAGGTATAATCAGCTCCAGCTGTTTGTCATTTGTGTGTTGGTTTTCTGGGTGTGCCTTATTGAGAAGTGTGTGCATCTATTTTAGGAATGTTACGCACTCTACCCAAGCAAGCTTAGTCTTAATACACATGTATATGCATTCACAGAGGCTGCCAGTCAGACGTGTGCTTGTCGTATCATGCTCTTCTTTTTCTTCACAGCAGGTGCACACATGTACACTCTCATGCACACAGGTGGTATATGTCGCCTGTCTACCATGCTGGGTTTGAGACGGCTGATGCCATTCATGGCCTGCATTGACTCCTCTCGCTGTGGGGTTTGGTTTTTATTAATATCTCCAACGCCGTATGTTTTCAGTTTGAGGGCTTGTTTAATTTTAATGAGCCTCAGGCATGTGTCTCTTAGTTATTTATAAAATGTTTTTCGCTCACAGGCATCGCAAACAGAATCCCATATCGCTTTATTTGTTTCTTTCTCTCTTTCTCTCCCTCATTCACTTGATTTTAGAAAGGCAGGAGATGCAACATCCTTGACTTTTTGGTTGGCTCTTGAGAAAAAAGGTTATGAATGATTAAAAGTGAGGTAATGTTCTTACAAACCAGACAGAAAAATCAGTTTGCAGTGCCATAGCAAATCATTTTCTTTGTGAGCAGTTTTTTTTTCATGTTTCAAATATATAATGAACTGGGAAAATGGCCATACTTCTTAAAGGTTAAAAGCTAATATAAATATGTAATCTATCTTGTTTTAAAATAAACATACAATAGAAAGAAAATAGAAAATTTAAGCAAAAACTAGATATTGTCTCATTCATTTGTACACATTTGTAAATTCTTTATCTTTGGCCCATATATGGATAAAAACACAGAAAATGATTAATAATGTCTGTGTAATAAAGTAATATTCAGCATTAGAGATGAAACATAATATTTATTCTGATCTGTACTTATTAAAATTGAAAAGTTATCATTAAACCATCAAATGTGTAAAACCGAGATGTTTAAGGCAAAGTATAAAGATTTAAAATGCATGAGTTCTTAAAAACAGTTCATTTAAACCAGTCATATTCTAAGGTGTTTAAAGCACTTTTATTCATTTGATGTTTGAAAGCTCTTTTTGATCTCTGACCCATGCATGTCTGTAAAAAGCTGTGGTGTAAAATAATCACGCTAATAAAATATAAATAACAGCGGCAAACGGTAAAAAGAAAAGTAGGTCATTCTGAAGATGTGACCAACAGTCATATCAAGGACTATCAACTCATGGCCAAAGAAACTGGATGGACAACTCTGGGATTTTATTAGAACATTCCGTTCTGCTCTGTATTACACTTCGGAGAGACTGCTGATCGTCTATGAAAGTGATGAATTATGTGTGAAATTATAAAAAAATTAATCTGTGTCTGAAGATCTGTGTGGAGGAGACAACTGCACTCTAATGGGATCAAATTACATTTAGCTGTCAGCCTCACATGTATCCCATAGGATGCACTCTGTATTTTGCTGATAATGGCATATTCTATATATGTGAATGACATGTGTACGATTACACAGATATACCATTCATTGATTGTGGATATGACCAATATGGTGAAAGAAGATAATTGAGCTGTTGGGTAAAGACCTTAAGTACTTCGTCAAAGGTCATGAATCGAAAACCCATAACTGTGTCTCCCTAGTGGCATTATTTAAAATATTCTTACTCTCTCTCAACTGGTTATTTATTGGACATAGATGTTATATTGGACATTGACTCTATCAAAATTGTTCATCATGCAGAGGCCAATTAAAAGATAAAATCTTAAAAATTAGACATTTGAAGTCAATAACCATTATCATAAAATCAATATGCCTAACAATATGCAAAATAATGAACATGGTTTTGAGTGTTTGTTTAAGTGTGCTGGCAGCCATAATTAATATTTCTTTTCTATTTATTTTAAAACAATTCTAGATTGTGTGTTCCTAAATGGTAAATTTCAATATAGATGTGTATAATTTAGCCTAATATGCTAAATTATTTACATATAGTTTAAATGCAAAGTTTCTAAATATGTTGCCAGGCGTAATTAATCATATTAATAATTTATATATATATATATATATATATATATATATATATATAAATTATTTAAGTATATTTTCATAATTTACCCTGAATTGCATGTCAGACAGTGTATGTAAAAGCATTTACATATAGTTTGAGCATTAGGTTTCTAAGATTTGCCTTCATAAACTTATAAGCATTTATAATTCTTTTACATTTATATTAATAATGTTTCCACGAAATGCATACGCTCAACAAATATACAAAACTATCATACAAGATTCATATTATTTATAAAAATAGTACAGCACATACAACATATGGTTTGTTTGTAGTTACCAGATGAACTAACTCTTCAGAAACTCTATTAGAGCATCTCTTCTGCTCCAGTGTCCCAGAATGCAACTGGAGTTTAATTTGAAGCCATTAAGCTCAAGGGCATTGGCCTGCCAGACTGTAGAATCTCACCAATCGCTGTCAATGGGTCAAATGTGCAATCACCGAGACCTTGTTCTTGTCATAACCAAACAGATTGATTTGGGATGTGCGTGTGCCAGTCTGGGGAATCATGGGTATAATATTAAAAGATTCATTCTCATCGTTCATTAGGGATCTGTCCCTCAATGTCCCTCGCCATGATTCATCTGGTATAGACGAGCACGAACGGGTCGTGTGACACATAAGATGACTACAACATCTCATTTTAGCATGACAGCCAAGAATTTTTACATTTGCGAGAGAAAAAAGCAGGCTTATTGTCTCAGTTGAGGTTTGATGGATGAGGGAGAGGTGGGCAATCTCTTAACACTAAATGGATCTCCAGGTTCAATTTCCCCAGGGTGACACAGTTAAGTCATCAGTGTATGCAAGTCTTGATTGCATTTCGTGAGCCAGATTTGCCACAGGGGAAGCACGGGATGGGAACACGTTCACTGCGGGACCCTTGAACAAGGGCCATTATTGCAGCACTTGACATTTTGAGAGCAACAAGCATGTTGTGAATGAATGTGTTTGTCCTTGGTAAAGATTTATCTCTCTAAAATGCAGTAATTAAAGGTCATTCTATAGTGAATAAGTGATTTATAAGTTGATTTCTGGTTCTCTTATTTGCAGTCCTGAAAGATCTGATTCTTTCTAGTGAATCGGTTCATTCCAAATGGCCCTTTGGTGTTGGAAAGGAATTTAATTCGGTGAATTGGTTCATTCCAAATGCTCCTCCGTCTTACAGCATGTGCATGGTTGAAAATTCAGATTCATTATGGTGAATAAGTTTAAACAGTCTTTTTTCATTTGTGATATTGGAAAGTCTGATTCATTCTAGTGAATCAGTTTGTTCTAAACAAATCGTTGTCGAGAAGCCTGATTCATTTTTAGTTAAATGATTCATCCTAAATCGTCCTCATTTCAAGTTTCCTTTGGTATTGGAAAGTCATTGACTTGGTTCATTCTAAATGCTCCTCCCTCTTACAATGTATGCAGGGTTGTAAATTTAGATTAATTCTGGTGAATCAGTTCATTTTAAACAGTCTTTTTTCATTTGTGATGTTGGAAAGTCTGATTTATTCTAATGAATCAGTTTATTCTAAACAAATCTGTGTTGGGAAGCCTGATTCATTTTTAGCTAAATGATTCATTGTAAAAATCGTCCTGTCTCTTATACTGATTGAAAATTCTGATTGATTTTAAGGACTCATTCTAACAGATTCATGATTCTTTCACACAGAGAGTCTGATTTATTTTAGTGATCTGGCTCATTCTTAACTTTTTTAGTCTCTCATTTGCAGTTAAATCATCAGCGTCTGCCAGTCTCGATTGCATTTTGTGAGCCAGATTAGAACAGGGGAGGCACAGGATGGGAATACGTTCACTGCGGGACCCTGAAGGAGAGCCATTATTGCGGTACTTGTCATTTCAAGAGCAACAAGTCAGCATGTTGAGTCTATGACGTGCTTCTCAGGGACCGCTTACTATATATGGTAGAATAAAGAGGAAAGACACACATGCAGCACTGCATGGCACTGAGTCGAGCAGACAGGATGCATCCTCTTCTGACCTTTCTCTTAATCTCCCCCCTCCATCTTTGTCTCTCTCCATCGTACCACCCTTCTCTCCTCTCCCGACTGATCCACTGTGCTGCTGTGTTTGAAGTCGGACATCAGAAGCCTTGAAAGCTTTTTCCCATCCTGTATTGTTCATTTATTCATTCTTTTGTTGTTCATTATGCATTCACTCACGCATGTGCCACCAAAGTGTCTAAACTGGTTTGTGCAAACACGTACACTCTTATAGTCATGCAGGCATTGCTGTCTGAAGAAAAATAGTGCAGTGACTTAGAAACTCAGCTTTTCCAGCTACAATTGAAGCAATAATCATGGGCGATCTCTTTCTGAATGTAGTGCTGGAAGCCTGATTCATTCTACTGAATCTGTTTATTCTTAGTTTTCTCTCGCTCTCATTTTTTAATATTGGAAATTCTGATTCATTTTAGTGGATCAGTTCATTCTAAATTTTTTTTTTTTTCAGAAAGCGTGATTATTTTCTAGTGAATCATTTTAGTTTTCTCTCTTTCTCTTTTTTTTCAAATAGCCTGATTTGTTCTAGTGAATCAGTATATACTTAGATTTATTCCTCAATTGCACTCTTTGAAATTCTGATTCCTTTGAGCGAATGAGTTCATTTTTAACAGCATTTAAAATTTGCTAATGATAGGTAATTGGTTCATTCTTGTGAATTGGTATATCCTTAACGTTCTCTGTCTCTTATGTGCAGTACAGTTCATTCTACTGAATCAGTTTGTTTTAAATGGTTTTCTTTTTCATATATGTAAAATTGAAATTCTGATGTATTTTAGTGGTTTTGTTCATCCTACAGGGCTTACTCTCTGTCTAATAGGCATGGCTGGAAAGTCTATTGAATCAATTAATTCTTTCATATGGATATATGTGGTTATTCTAGTTTATTCTAGTGAATCAGTTCATCGTAAACGGGTTTCTCTTTCTCATAAGTATTAATGGAAAATCATATTCATTCTGTTGAATCAAATATTCTTAACAGTCCAACCCCTCAAATCTTTACTGGAAGGTCTGACTCATTAATTGGTTCATTCTAAGTGATCCTCTTTTTAATACTGTATAAGCAAAGGAAAGTCAGACTTATATTTAATAAATCTTACTTTCTTTTGCTTATACGGTATTAAAATGGTTTAGAATGGTTGATTCTAAATGGCTTTCCCTCATGTCTGATTCACTCTAGTTTGAATGTTTCATCTTATAAATAGATTCATAAAAAGTCTCAAATCCTTGTACTGTTTTTTCAGTTAATTTATTCAAATAGAGTACTTACATTTTATTATTTTGTTATTTAATTAGTTACCAAATTTGAGATTCATTCAGTTACTGCTTGTTTGTAGCATGTAACTGACTTTTGGGAACAAATGAGTACAATAAAAACCTGCTGTACCCCTAAAGATACATCTTTTCCCATTTTATCTGTCAGTGTACTTCTTTGAGACTGATGTTCTTTGCCATCTGGCTAGTTTCTGTCTCTCCTAAGAAACTTTGCAGGAGTCATAACTCAAAGACTTAAATCATCACCAAAAACAAATAACGAAATGATAGACTGTTTATTTTGTCCCTGCACTACTGACTCGAGCACTCAGCATCCTCCTGACCTCACCTGCGCTCAAGACTTACTGCCTGAAATCAATGGGTGTTTTTTGAGGTGTGAAGGTTTTAATTAATTAAATGGAGCCTGTACAGGGGACGAACAGCCGTACCTGCTAGGCTGTAAGGGTCCTGCCGTGTGGGTCTGCGGCACTCTAAACACCTGTGTCTCTGAAGATAAAATTCAGCAGAAACACTTACAGTAAGTATTTTTCCATTGTTTAAATGGAAATGGAATGGGACACTCATTTCTTTCCACGTAAAAGTAAACATCCTATCCTGCTTTCTAGACAGATGTACAACACTCCTTGCAGTGTTATCAACATTAGGCCAAAGTATCTGGCTACCGGAGCAAATGAAGATAGCTCCTTGAAATACGCACTAGTAGTTTGCCCAAGAAACAAACAACAAGAGGAATGTTGCCAAGCCACGGAAAGATACAAATATCTTTTTTCCGAATTAGGGTGGTCATTTCCTTCTCTTTATGAATTATTGCTGCCTCTGTTTCCTGTTTTTACCCTCTTGGACCTTGGGTTCATTTTTTTTGTATTGTCTTTTTTGAAGTTGAGAGGAGAGGAGGCCGTGGAGTTTTTTATCCCACCTCATCCTCAGGTTACTCACCATGCTCATTCATTATTTGTGCAGGTGTTTTATAATGAATGAGCAGGTACAATGCACATGGCTGCTGAAGCCACCGTCAGCCCTGCATCACAGAACTCTGACCCACATAGAGGCGCATACAGCCGCACTCACGTCACTGGGCAAGATGACCATGACTGCTTGATTCAATGGACTGAAATGTCTAAGTGGGTGGACGTTTAATCTGTGCATACTCTTTAATGCCATTGGCAATGTGCATAAAGTGAACCATAGCATTTCTTTATGGGTTATGCATGATTGCACAAATGTACAATAGCTGAGCCACTAAAAGGGCCAGTTTGCCTGAAATTTTTTATTCTGTCATCATGTTCTCACATCGTGTTCAAATATTGTTTGTTTTCTTTCTTCTTTGAACACTTCATATCTGTTGTGTAGATGTTTTTTTAATATCATAGAATGACAGCCACTAGTCCTAAATCAGAATAGACACCATATCTACTTAACAGACTGAATAATTGGCATGATGTTAAACAACATTAACTATGTGAATCCTCACATTGATTCCAGTCAAAAATGTAGCAGTATACTAAACTCTACTGCAATAATGATAGTTAGCTGACATGTAGTTGAAATGTTACTTATGATCAATTGAATATTTAAAGGGGACTGTCAAAAACAATATGATCTTAATCTTATTCTCCTGTAATTTAACCAGTAGAACCAGTGGTTCTAGTAACAACAACAACAACAACAACAACAACAACAACAACAACAACAACAACAACAACAACAACAACAACAAAAAAGAGTTTTTCAAAGTTTCCCTTGAAGATGAAAAAATTTAATGAAAATTTCCTATTAATTTACCCACTCTAAAGCCATTCAAGAAGAAGAACTTTTGTTTTGTAAAACATTAGAGAAGATTTTTTGCTGAAACCGTGGTCCTTGAAGATTCATAAAATGCAAGTCAATGGCTACCAACACTTTGAGAACCAAAACAAATATACAGGCAACAAAAAAATTTAAACCTGTGACTCATGGTGAACCATTGAGATTTTATGAAAAGAAACTATGTTCCACTTTTTTTTTCAGTTAGTATGTCATTAATTTCCTTGTGGGTAATAATAGAGCTAGATACAGTTCCCCTCAAGCACTATGGCACAAATAAATCCTGTTTACTTGACATTTTTGTTAATTTACACTGATTACACTAGGCTTTTGTTGCCCCTTTAGTGTTTGCTGAAATTTCTATTTAGTATTCATCTAATTAGAACTGAGCATGCATGAACCACATTCAGAAAAGCTAGTCTATTTCAAATCATATAAAGCTCTGGGCAAAATAATTAGAACTTTTGGCATATTTAATACCCCAAAAAACGAATGAAACATCTACAAAGTCATCATTACACTTTATAAACAGTTGCCATAATTAGGAGATTTAGGTTTTTCTTTACAAAAAACAAAACAAACAAAAAATATTTCACAGTCACAGGCCTATTTCACAGTCATTGTCATTCAATCAAATTCCTTCACAGAGAAAGGTTTCAAAGGAAAGCCTTTGTCTCTAGTTGCAGAAAGCTTGAGATAACATTAGTGTTGACGTTCTCAGGAAATATTGACTCTGTGCCAGAAAGATGTGCTGCTGTAATTGCCGCAAATATAACAAGTTAAAAGTGAATAAAAACAACATGACTCACTTTATCTGATATTTGTTGTGCTCAGAGCAACCATTTTTCATGAACACCATGAAATGAAATCATGTTTTAGAGGCAAAAAAATGAATATTTTCATGATGTCCCCATTGTGCTTCAATGAGGTCCATGATGGTTATTATCTCTTTTTTTGCATTAATTAGTTAATCATTAATTAATTAGATAATCAGTTAACTAATTAATCTTTCTTAAAGGGATAGTTCACACCCCAAAAAATGTACTAGTTTGGAGAGAATTCTCATTTCTGAGTGAACTATCCCTTTAAGGCATTGTAGACCTCCTTATTCCAACTACATTCATACAGACAATGTGCACGTTTTATTTATTAGCATATTCTGGCAATTAAAATTGGGTGGCCGGTCATCAGTCTGGGACTCCCAGTGCCACTTTGTCTCTTCTGTGTCCTCATATCTTGCAGACCGTTTCATCTCATACAGCTCATACGTATAGAGAAAGTACAGGTTGGTCTCCTCTACAACAAACACAGAAAGAACACAGCCATCAAATGCTCCAGATGATTAGCAGCGCTCGCCTTGCTTCCAAACATTCGTCAGGGTTTCAGGCCCTTATTTAGCCATTTCCTCAAGCCATTTCTCCAGGGCGAGCTCTGGGGAGTGTAGTTTTTGTCGTCTTTCCACTAAGTTTGACAAGCTGGAGGTTCTTGTTTGACAGGAGGATGTAAACGACCGTTGGATTCCAGCTGGCCTGCATCACACAGCCAGACGACCAACAGACCGGGCTCTGATGCTGGCACAGGGAGCTGAATTTGGCCTGCGCTGTTTACACCCACCGTCGCCATGACCAAACGGTAACATTACAACTTTTGGGGTTTAGTTGATGGAAAGACGTGTCAACTGGTGGGACCGAGCAGTTTGTCTTCATCATGTATATAGATGCTGCTACTGGGTTGAATGACCTGTTAACATTTGCTTCCAAAATATACAGTTTACCGCTAAGGCTAATTCACATCACTCAGCTCTTTCCAAAGTAAAGATTTCTGTAACGCGACCTTTCATTTCACGGCAAAGCAAATAAGCTTGACTCTTAAGTTTACTCTACAGTGCATCTACGACTGCTCAGACATAACGGAAATGCAGAAATAAACCCCAAGTCTAAAAAGAAAATGGATATTAACGGAACAGGGCTCAGAATAGTAGTAACTATATTTTTAAATCTGATGTTAAAATGAAAAATCTTTTCCCCGTTTTTAGCTGAAATGTGTTTACCCTGGTTTAGGGTTTGGCAGCGACTTTCCAAACAGGGATGTGATATTTTTCCTTCACTGTACGGGAACAAAGAGTGGCCTGTCTCCATGCTTTTACACCTACTGTAGGTCTTTAAGGGGGTTTAGGCTTGTGAAGTATGTATATCTCATATTTAGTAATTTAAAATGTGTGTATATATATTTTTTTAATTGTTTATTACTGTAAGGTTTCTGTTTAGTGTGTTTAGTAATAATAAATACTGTGCATGACATTTTATTTAGTATCATTTATTACTTGTAGACATTCATCTATGTATATATACCAAATAATCAAGATAATATGTATATAATAAGCTGGGCATTAAGTATATTTACAAATGCATCAAATATGCAGATTTCTTGCACTTTTTAATGTCATTTTTAACATAATTACTATAAATACCAGAGGTTAGACACTGTAATTTATATTTATGGGTTAGCGGTCAATGCCATTTTAGTTGTTTAAATTTCTCTATTTATTGTTTTTAAGTTCATTATTTATCACAAAAAAACAATATGCTTGCCATTTTACCTTTTGGCATTACAACCTTTCCTCTTTGTTGTTAAAAAAAGATGCCATGTAATAGACACTGATTTCTCACTCCCCACATGCTGGCCATCCAAAACAAGAGGGCGATTACAGCAAAACCAGTGTGGCGGGTTTACCAATCACCTCTGTTAGCCTCGGTCTGATTTAGGGCCAACAGGTTACTAAAATAAACCATCCTCCCAATCTGATTTCCATGCTAATAGTTCTGATGGCTTTCAACAAAAACTGAACACTGCTAAAGTGCTATGATTATTAAATATAACCTTAATCTGAGGATGAAAACCCTCACTCACTCACACTCTTTACTCGAACGGCATATACAAACAAAACAGAGAGTTCAAAAGTATGTAAATGTATGTAAAGCGTATGTAAATAAAGGAACTGATACAAGAAAGCAAAACCAGAAATAGAAATAACAAAGAAAAGCTAACAAATATAGAACATTTACAGTGGGGGGATGCAGGTTACGCACCAGAAACTGGCAATGATTGTAGGCTAAAATAAAATTCTGACACAAAAATGCTTTCAGTCATTAGGTTTGTTTATGCCCACAGAATCTGAGTAGCTCCGCCTACCTTGAAATCTTATTGGTCTAAAATTATACTCTACATGTAACAGACTGACAGTCTCTTTGTTGTGAGTGTGCTCTTGATCACAAGTTATCACAATGGCACAGTGCTGAGGGTTGACGTGATTATGGTGTGAATTCAAAGAGAGAATAATTCAAGCTCCACTTGACTGTACATCTTTCTAGCAAAATCATTGATCCACTATCTGAGCGGCCCCATGAGATCACAACTGTTAAACATGCGCAAAAATTTGCCTTGCGCTTCAAACTACTATGTTTCAAATCTGACTTCCTGAAAATTTAATGAATCAGAGAAAATGACTGAAAGAAAGAGCATGCCATCATTTTGCAGCACTAGTTGTCACTTCTCTTGTTCCAGTGGTCAGATGTAGGAAAATTTCAGCTCTTAAAATGGTTGTGGTCTAGTTTTAGCACAGCACCATTTTTCACTTCACTTTCCACTTTCTCCCTGCTCTGTTTATGGGTTAACCACACGCTTGCTCATTCATTCAGCACAGCACAGCACAGATGCTGCTGTAGAAATCATGTGGCCTGGGTGCATATAGAGCATAAGGTGCTTGGAGGTCTGGAGGAAGAAAAGGATGCAGATCTATTGATTTCAATGGGCAGGGGACATCATGAAAGATGTATAGGAAAACTAAAGAGATTTGAGAAGTAACGCTTTCTCGTATAACCTCAAATAGCCCTTTTTACATTTCCAGGGGTTTTGTAAGTGGAAACTGTCATAGTCAGGTACATTTTTTAGTGGTCAATGGAAAGTACAACAGATTTCGTTTTTGTGTTTCCTTTTGTTCCGATTGCAAAAAAAAAAATAAATTGTTTATACCAACAGAGTCCGGGTAGCTCTGCCCATCATAAAATATTTGCACATAACAGCTGCACATATAACGTTGTATATAGTGATATACCTGTACATACACTAGTAAATTTGTATATTTGCATTCACTATTTTCTTCTATTTTTAAATTCATTTATTATCTCTTTTTTGTCTGGTTTCTGTCATTCTGTTGCACTGTAGAAGCTTATGTGACGATAACAAATTCCTCGTATGTGTGAACTCTTGTGGCTCTTTCTGATTCTGATATTAATGGTCTAAATATGGACTACAAATGTGAAGAAAACATTTACATGTGACAAGAACTTAATCTGTCTTTACTATAGATGCTTTTTCATTACCCTGAAAATTGCATAAAATAACATTGCAAAATTGAAATTGCAAATAAAATACACCCCAGGGAAACATGAAAAAGTCTCATTTATCACAAACATGTTTTTATGCTTTCATGAGGTGGTTTTTAAGGCAATTAGTAAATTTGAATATTCAAATATTTCACAAATTATAATGGAAACACATTTACAGGTCACCAGATGAAAGTCAGTAAAAGTCACATCATCATTCTGTAAACTGGCTCCCATAGACTACAAGAATCCCTACTGCATTGCACAACTCAAAAAAAAAGTTTGAATGAATTTGTATGATTTCGTAGAAAATTCATACAATGTAATTCATGTACTTTTTTTAAAAGGAGGTATGCCCACAAACCCTACCCCTAAAACCAACCATCCTTTTGAGGGATGAGAAAATCGTACTAAAATATATGAATGAGATCATACAAATTCATACGAATTATAGCCACTAAATCAAAAACTTACAACTTTCCATGAGATTGTGTTGGCCAATCAGAACTATTGGATATTTAAACGACCAATGAGCTTTCAAAACAAATGCAATACCTCACAGTCTGTGATTTCTGTTTCCGCTTCACACTCTTTCTATCATCATCTATCTCCATCTATTCCTCTCCTATATAACACACTTAGTTCAGGACTGTTACTTGTTACAGACGAGGGCCATGTGCATGTGTGTTTTTGTTACTGGACTTCAGGATGTGAAGGCCCACTGAATTACCCCTTTTCCTCTTCCTCTTTTCTCCCTCATGGCTCACATCAGGTATATAGTCCATGGGAAAAGGAAAAGAGTAAGACGAAAGGGCGCCAGTTCCCATAAGAGCTGCTTCAATTCTTAACAATCCATAACCAGCATAGCCACCTGAGGAGTGTCGAGAGTTTAGTGGAGCAAATGATGGCTGATTGGTCACTTGGTTTGTAGCTAGGCACTTCAATAAGGTGAAAATGACACATAAGTAGATCCGTTTCAAACAATTTGAAAACACAGATGCTGCTAACCTACAGACGGCTCTCAGTTTAAGCATAAACACAGACACAAAGGCATTTATATAAGGGTATGATAGGAACTCTTTTATAAATACACGGTTTGGCCTAGGTTTGTTGATAAAGGGACAAAAAGAGGCTGTATCCAAAATCACACACTGTCACTAATTACTTTGTGATGCTAAAAAAATGAAGAGAGTCTGTGAATCAGGATATTCTACTCTTTTCACAATAAGGAAGTCTGCACTTTCTGAAGACTATTCCACTGTTCTTTTTAATATTTTAGTTTAGTTTAGTTTTGCTTTCTGCATATATATCATATTTTTTATGTAAATATATTTCATTGTAGAGCACTACATTAATTCGAGTGTCACAGCACTCTAAAAAATGCAGTACTAAAAAAATCATCTAAAATCATCTAAAAAATACAAAATAAAATTAACTAAAAAAACCTGCCTTATGCCTGTTTTATTGGTAACCCCATGTTTATAGGATTTTGAATGTTTGAAATGTAATAACATGTTTTGGCCCCTAATAAACCCTGTTTAAAAGTTAAATCAGGCTGTAATATTAGCACAAAAATCATTTTTAGCCTTTTCTCTTTGAGGTTAAATCTGTAATTACCCACAAAACATAAACAATGCATACACTACCGTGATTTCAGTGTAAAAAGTAAGCTATCAAACTTGTTTCTGTAACTTCATATCCTCGCAAAACTGACCCTAATTGCATCCGATCGAACGTAAACAAAGCAGAAGTCAGATATTTTTGGCAGCACATGTTCTGCCGACTAAGTTTAACTTGTATTGAACCCGAAATATTCCACCCTCACTGTGTGTATGGTGGTTCATTGACCTTCTTGAGGAGACCTGCTTCCATTACGCAAAATACACAAACACACTCAAACACTTGAGTGTAAATATGTCTGATCTTTACAGTACATGGAAAAGTTTGGTTTTGGGAGTGGAGGATGTTGAGGTGGAAGAGGCACTTGTGCAGCTCTCAGATTGAGGGATGTCAACTCACACATATGCACATACACACGGGCACTTGAGGTGAATTATTGTTCACAAGTGGAAACTTGGCCCCCCGGCCCGGCTGCCGGTCCAGTGCTGACTAAGAGCACTGTCTGTGTTTTTGTCCCCTTCTTTCTCTCTTACACACACACACACACACACACTGTACAGCTGCAGTCTTACTCCACTGGGCCATTCACCTCTGAGCTCCTGCTGTAAATTCCACTGGAAACTGGAAACACAAACATGCCCCTGCCCAAAGTAGACTAACATCTTTCTTGCGGTCTTATTTCTGAATGTTTTATTTTTAACTTGCACTACAAAATTCTTGATTCTGATTGCCTGATGAACATTCTGAGGTGTGCAGATCTTAAATGGATTACAGTTTCATGAGGACAAAAACCTAACATGTGTCTTAAAATACTGCATCTACAATGTACTTAAGTGTGGTAACCATATTATAAGTGGAATAATTGACTGTGGTCCGTTGAATTATTAGCAAACAATGCACACTTTACTTGCCACTTCAGGTGTGCATTATTTTCTAATAATTCAATGGTCTGTCATGCACTATTCCTTACTTATATTACAGGGCTTATGAATGCTTGATCCTGATTGGCTGATGATTATTCTGTGGCGTGCAATTATTTTATGATAAACGCACTGAGAAAGTAGTTCAAGGCAGTTCTTGAATGTATTTCAATTCCATGATAACAAAAACTTGACAAATGTCTTGAAATGCAATATCTGAATAATGTCTTTAAGTGTGGTAATCATGGTATAAGTGGAATAATTTACTCTGTCCTGCTGAATTATTAGAAAATAATGCACACTCCACTTCATATGACAGCCACATTTTCACTTCAGGTGTGCTTTTTTTTTCTCGTAATTCAATGGCATGTCATCAACTATTCCTTACAGGGCTGTTGAATGCTTGATTCTGATTGGCTAATGAACTAATTTAGAGGTTCATTAGAGGCTAATGAACATTTAGAGGTGTGCAGTTATTTTCAGATAAACACACAACTGAAGTACAGTACACTGCAAAAAATTCTGGGTTCCACACAATCCATTTGGGTTGGGACAACGCTAAGGAATCAAGTTAACTCATTAGTTTTTACAAATTTAAGTGGATTGAATTTACAACAATTACAGTTGTCCCCCCCAAAAAACTCAATTTAAACAAGTAGTTTAGTAATTTACACAGGAAATGTAATTTTCTGTGAGTGTACCTTATCACTACGCTGAATTATTTCACTTATTTGACAGCACTACACACGGCAGCAGGTTTGAAGACCAAAAACATGGTAATATTGTGAAATACAACATATTAACAATATCTTTAGGTATGGTAACCATAGTATAAGCAGAATAAACATATCCCACAAGCCCACCATCATCAGGTTGCATTATGTGTTTTTTGTGGGACCTTTTCTAAACCCTCACATGGAAAATAACCCAGGACTGTCGCTCCGTCAGTGAGGGGAGTTTATTGTTGACTTAATTAAGGAGTCTTACACCACACAAACCCCATATTCACCCCCATGTAGTATTTCTGAGAAGAGACAATTATTGTAATTACAGCCGTCTGATGACATGTTTGGTATAATGAATGTTTCTCATTAAGTTTCTCTAACCCCAAACAACCTGCCCCACGCCTGTTTCGCATACTGCAGCAGCAGCAGCAGCGTCTGATAGCGGTAACCCCATGTTTATAGGATTTCCACTGTTTGAAATCTAATAACATGTCTTGGACCTTAAATGTTGGCTTTGGTTATACGTCTCCTTGGATTTTATTAAAAATCAGCATCAAAAATGTGTTAGGACACAATTTCATAGCACATAAGACTGAAGCATTTAATATTAAGGACAATAACATCAGCATTTTTCATGAAAATATGACTTAAAAATAAATTAATAGTATGTTAATTATACTTATGCTTAAATAAGGCTGTATTTAAAAAAAATGAAACAAAAGTAATGTGAAATATTATGAATATACTATATTATGTCAATTGTGCACTGTTATATACTGTAATGTGCATTTATATAGCGCATTTATGTGTATTGTTATACACCCAAAGTGCTTTACAATTGTGTGAGGGGGTCTCTCATTGTGTGCAGCATCCACCTGGATTATCTATTATTATATATTTAAAAATGTAATTTTTTTCCTGTGATGGCAAAGCTGAATTTTTAACACCCATTATTCCTGTCTAAATTGCAAAAAATAAAGGTGCCTGAAAGAATCACACTGATCATACCAGAATCACATTGATGCTACAGATCATTGTGTGTCTGCCTGTGTGCGTGTTTCGAACATTTTAATAATCTAAAGAGCTTTTTTCCACTATAAAGAGCCATTTGTGGAATGAACAGAATCTATAGATATAACTGTTCCTAATGGAACCATCCATTCCAATAGAAATGAAACTCAATCCTTCAGATTTCATATCACAAATCATATTAATAGGCTGATTTGCTGCTCCAGAAACATTCTTATGGTTATTGAAGCACAAATGTGCTGTCTTAATATATGTATGGAAATGGTGATACATACTTTTTCAGAATTTTGGAAAAATTGGAAAGTTGTAGAAATCTTTTGTAACATTAAAGATTTATTTACTGCCACGTTTAATTAATTGAATGCATCCTTGCTAAGTCAAATGATTAATTGCTTATGCAGTCCATATATTTGCACATGCAGGCTCAGGCACATGCAATCGAGCAAGTGACATCACTGTGAAGGGTATAGGGTTAGAGGCCGAGTTTGGTGTAGACGTTTCTGAACGTGGATGTCTGACTGTGCCAGACTCAAAAAATCTTCTCAAAAAATCCCACAGTCTAAACTTTAAAAAGTCTAGTAGCCTTCTGGTTGTTCACACTTGTGTTGATTTTGTTAGGACACCTGTCGGAACTTTGTGAACTAAATATCACCTAGGTGAAAATAAGAAGTGCCAGCAAAAATGTGAAGTTAGTGCTGACAGATCCTCTAGTATAGTTTATTTGCATATGTCACAGTTGAATATTTCAGTATCTCTGCAATGAAATTTTTATATTTACACTTTGGCTAAACCATACAAAGCTTTCTGAGACCGCTGTATGTATATTATTCTAATGCTAAATATACTCTGACTTCTGTCTTTTTTTTCTGTGTGTGTGTGTGTGTGTGTGTGTTCCATCAGAATGAAGGAAGTTCTGTGCTGACATTGTGGAAAAAGCTATAGTAAGAGCCAGAGAGCTGGAGAAGGGAGATTGGTGACCAGAGGAAGTAATAATAGCGTGTGTCCTGACTGATAGTTTGCTGGACGCTCTTGTGTTAGTTTACTAATGAGTCTTTTCCACTTTCCTCCTCTCTGACGCTGCATTTAGCATTCCGGGACTCGTCTTTTGTCATCTTCTGCAGAGTTTCAGCAGTGACGCTGTTTGGTAAAATGACGGCTTCGTTGCTTGCCCTGAGGAATTTTTCCTGTCATAGAAGTATTTTTGACCTAAGAATGCTTTGTTGTGCGCTCTGGACCGCTTGTTAAGCAAACATTCTTATCTTAGATCTTGATAAGAACTTAAGACCGCCACTAACTTCCCTCTTCTGACATCACATGTGTGGCTTAATGTCCAGCAAGGTCAGACATGGCTACTCTTGTCATAGTTTTAACTATGGTTTATTAATATATAAATATTCATTTATATTATATAGTGTATATTTAATGTGATTTATTAAATGTATATATGGGTAATTATATGTAAATTAGAATGAATAAATGATAGCCTATTTAATAGTCTATCAATAACATATCTCATTTTTAATTGCAAGTTACATGTATACAATCTTATTAATATATTTTGTGTTATTTAAAAATCATTTTTTTATTTTTATTTATGTATTATTTATAATTGTATTTTTATAATATTAATAATGTAATATTCTATTAATATATATTTTTAATAATACACACATGCATACATTTTGGTTAAATATGTAATTATGTGTATACAATATAATCAAATTAGAATATTATATAATTACTTTTAATAATATTAATGAAAGCATATTCTATAATAACATTAATCGTAAGACTACATAAATTATATAATTTATGATAATTATCAAACGTACGTATTATAATGTATTTATGTAATTATAAGCAGGCCCAGACAGAATCTGCAGACATTTTTTTGCTACATTCTGTACATTTTTTAATAATTTTGAGAGTAGTAACTAAAAACTTTTAAACCTTTATTTAAGGTTTACAATGCAAATCCAATCAGAACCATTTGTTTGGTAAACAAAGTAACGGTTTTGTATTTACAGTCCATTTTGCATTTCATCTACTCAAATACATCCCTAAACCCTAAGCTTTGACACCTTTGGAGGTGTCATAGGCAGTTGCACATATATGAGAATGTTGAAGAAGTGCACTTGCAAATCTGCTGGGGCATGTGCTTATGGGCCAGGCATCACTGTGTGCCGCCAATGGGAGAGGCTCCGAATAAAAAATCTCAGAAGTGGAAACTGGAACAAATAAAAATAGGATTCATGTCCTCTCCACTTCAGAGGTTTTGGAAGCTTGAAAGGAAACTTGTTTGTCAGTCTCTTGCGGCTTAGCAAGGGCTATATGTTACTTTCAGACGAAAATATGGTGCAAACCAAAACGGTCTGGCCTAATAGATGGACTGGTTCCTCTAGAGATTCCTACGGCAAACATATGCATCACATGCTCCACATTTACAAGCTGCTTGCAGTGAAGCTGAGCAATCAATGCACTTGCTGACACCTCCCCTCCCCACACTATCTGACTGAACATTAGCAAACCTTTGAGCCTTGCTTAACACACACTAAAATGGCATGGTCTTAAAAAAAATCTTTCAAAAAAAATGCTCAGTGTCTTGTGCTGTGATGTCCTTCTTGTTAATGATAAAACTCATTAGGTGAAAGTAACTTGTCTGTTTAAAGGGGTAGTTCGCCAAAAAAAGGAAAATTCTGTCATGCTTTACTTACCTCCCACTGAATTTGAGTTTCAACAAAAGAAGAGATTTTGAAGAATGCTGGAAACCGGTAGCTAATGATATTCATGGTAGGAACAACAAACACTGTGGAAGCCAATTGCTGCTGCTTTCTAGAATCCTCCAAAATATCTTCTTTTGTGTTCAACAGAAGAAACTCAAACAGGTTTGGAACAGCTGAAGAATGAGCAAATGATGACAGCAGATTGCGTAGCATTGTAGTTTCACTTTCAAAACACTGAATTTACGGTAGGAAATTAGAATGGGTGACAAAATAATATTTGCTAATTTATTGTGTTTTGCGCAGTTAATTCACACCCAGGTAAAGCATGCCTTAATTTTGTTTCTATAGTTTTACCTAATTTGTGCTGATTATCATTCTGTATTGGACAATAAACTGCTGCTTTCTTTAATTTGCACATTGTTAGTAGATCACTTGCAAAAATGTCCACTCCTGTATATTCAAGGTAAGTTCTGTGCTAAATTCAGGTTGATTTCACAAATAATTATAAAGAAACAGAAAGTAATGTATTGAATTAAACATGACCCTATAAAATAGCAGCCTAAATGTTAATTCATATATTCTTGTAAGACATTTATTCACAGCTGTTATATATGCAGGCAGAGAAAAATCCCGAAATTGTAGTTTAAAATACAGGTAGATGCAGATATTTGTTTTGTTCGTCGTTTGCAAGTCACTTTGCATAAATGGAACAAACATCTTGCCCAAATGAATCGCTGTCAATGTCAGTAAAGATGAATCAAAGAGAGAACAGAATGAAGACAAATGTGGCTTCTTTGAGGCCTTCTTGGGGAAACCCACAATACGGGTACAGTTTTGGAGTCATCTTTCAAGTACGGCATGGTCCACGAATGCCAGCAATGGTGAACTATGACACAGCTGAAGCTTTGAAAAAGAAGAAAAAACACAACCAGCACTGCAGCATTTTTCCAAATCTTTGATGCATTTTTCATTGTACATTTTATGAGGGATTGATTTCACCATTATTTACAGACAGCTTATATGTTTAAGAATGTGTACTGCGTAACTTATTTTGGTGTATTTATTCAATTCAAATCGATATCTTTTATATGTAACAGAGCATTCACATGCAATGTAATCAAAGGGTTGCCGTGTTTATTATTATTTTTTTAAATAATCAATACTGTTTTATCACTTCTTAATTGATTAGGTTAGACCACTGCATTTCAAGTCTTGCTGCAATCCACTTGAGGAAGAAGATATGCCATCTATATCACAAAGAGGAAACTGGTATCTACATTCAAAATAAGAAATGCTGCACATTTTTTATTCCTTGTTACCTACCTAAATATTTAAACGCAATATTTGAATTACGTAGTACCTAGCATGAGGACTTTCTATATTACAACAACAAAGCTTCACAAACAGAAATTCTCCAGGCTTGCACTGCAGTTTTAAAAGGAAGGCGCCAGACTATAAACTAAGTACTTCAGTGGACTTGAGTTTGATGAAAACGCAGAGAGAAAAATGCTTGCCATGCAAGTTCACTCAGTTTGCATCATAAAGAAGAATTGCACAATATTTTTTGCATCAGTTCAGTGAATGAAACTCAGTGGTGAGCATTCAGTGACGTGTAACTGTCAAGCGCTTAATGTAAATTCTTGGGGAAGAGGTTGAGCGATGATGATCCAGACTGCATAATGCAGCGATCCGGTTCATATCAGCGAGTGTAATGAGTTCCTGCACACTGCGAATCAAACACAACACCAGAATCGAGAGAACGGCGACGTCATGGAAAGAATGACGTCAGGTTTAATTAGCCGCCGGGGGAAGACTCGTCCGTGACTGTGGGCGGGGCTAAAAACGCCGGCTCGTGCTGAAAGCGTGCTGTTTATTGAGTTAAAATAAACAACGAGCCTCAACAAGTTATTTTACACTTAACCGCTCTCAGGTACACATTTATAAATTATGTTAACGCGCACGAACGTTACACAGAGGGTGTGTCCAGTGTGATTGACAGCTCGTCCCGGCCAATGAGAATCGTCCGGCATGTGGATGGGCGTCGTCCTGACATGCATCACGTCTCAGGCGACGCGGGGCTGTGGGAGGGCTTTCTCTGCAGATTGGAGGAGCTCGGTAGACAGCAGAGTGAGTCTGAGGGAGACCGAGAGAGAGAGGGGGATCTCTGAGGCACCGCTCGGAGAGCATTGTGAGTGTAATTTCATCATTTCTCGCATGCATGCTTGTCCTCTTGCCGCATTTGAAATGCACCATTTTTTTGTTGCTTGCTCTCTGCCGACCGATCTTCATTCACCGTATTGACCGTTAGCCTGCGTTATTATCAGCTAGCCAAATTGGCTAGGCAACTCCTGCTAGTTGGTAGCAGGCAGAGAAAGGGGCAAGAAGGCAACCAGGCTGCTGTGCATTTTTAACCCACACCTGCCTATTGTCACTGCAGGGGAGGGGGTGTGTGGAAAATCAGCGGGCTTTTAATGTATCGCACCATGTCGAGACGCAGGGAGGATGTGTAACGTTAGTGCACGCTGGAAAGTTGCTTTTGACGCGTGAAAATGTGTTCGACTGCGCGTTTCTACAGCCGCGATCGCACGATATATTTGAGAAATATCCCTATTCAAATAGATATGCGTAATGTTGAACGTTATTCAAACCGTGTAAATGGGAGCTTGTATGTGTTTTTTTGACCGGTTACTCTAGACAGGGTGACCCTAATGTTATTTTAACCGCCGTTCGTTTTTTAAAGCCGTCAAATAAAAGGATCACGCTGTGACTGTACAGAACCGTTGACTGTTAGTCGGGTATACGAGGTAAGAGTGCTAACTCACTATAAAGTGCGATCTGTATTATTTTGTCGTATTTTAAACGACGGTTTGTTTGTTTTTACACGGGCGATTAATGACAGTTCGCTCATGCGAAAGACTGTCAAACGAGCTAACGTTAACTAGTTCAGCTAAGCGACCGTCTCTGTCCCTGGCTTTTGACATTAACGTTAGCCAGCATGGTAATTTTAGGGTTTTACCTGAAATAAAATCGAAGTGATTTGAAATGCGACGGAAAGTTGGAGAGCGCCTCAGTTTCAGGAAAGATGAGATGCTGGTCTGGTGTCATTACTAAGATTAAAACAGTACTGCCTTTTTGACAGGATGACTTGTGTTGAGACCGCTAGCAGGCTAAAGCCAAACGCGAGGACGCTTCAGCTGTCAACTTGCCTTTCACCTGCTTGTCAGTTATAGCGTTTTTATTTTGTATTTTAAAACAGCCTTCATTCAAAGCTCGTAAAATGTCACTGTAGTCACAGTGTTGGTCCAAACCCGTGTGACTTTCTTGATGAGAGATGTTAGTCGTAATGACAGTCGCTCTATTAACTTTAATTGTTTGGGAGGGAATGCAGCTGTAACTGGCTGTCGATAAGTTTCATGAACAAAGCAAGGCGTGTAACAGCATTAGGCTGAGTAAATGATTTTTCATCTTGAGCGAACTGTCCCTTTAAGCTTGGCGCATTCGTGTCAACAGTTGTAGTATACAGTCCTAATTCCTCCTGTCATGTGTGACTGGGCATGGAGACTGGAACAAGCGCTGTGCGACACGTCAAATTTGCTGGGATCGTATTTGAAGGAGCAGATGTGCAAAACACAATGTACCCAACCTAATCGGCTGACTTATTGTGTATACTGTCTGCCTAATGTGTTGAGATTAAATATGCCACCTAGAATTTCTAGATAGACCCCGGTGTGCGTTTAAATGGCGTGTCTGGTCTGTTGCTCCTTGGCGTACATCATTCCCTGCCCTGTTGCTTCTTTTGCACAAGCTTTTATAGCTCCTGATAATACCTCTCCGTATGACAGCAATGCTGAATTTGACCTTGAGTCTACATATTCAGCTTTCTCCGACTCAAATTATAAGTCAGTACATATAAGGGCACTTTTTGTTTGCTTCACTTATATGCTGGGCTTTAAATCATGTGAGGATTTTGTTGCAGTGTTTCAGAACATCAAACTGGCTTAGTTAAAAAAAAAAAAAATGATAGTGTTTTCTAAATTACTGTACATAATATGACAGAAATATGAATTGACCTCATTGACATTTAATGATTTACCCTCAACATTAAATAAACTAACCTTTGACTGTGCTGATTGAGCTTCAGAGGCCTTTGAACTGTTTTATGCACAGGCCCAGTTGTATTGATTTAATATCTTATTTTTTTGCCCTAGATGTTACTATATGAAATGAGATATTCTTATTCCTAGAGCTTTATAGTAGAATCACAGCTTACATAGCTCTGGAAGGTGTGTTTAAATGACAATTATAACGAATCTTGTTATCATGCACGCATTTTAAAAAAAAGAAGATCATTGGCATACTATATTGGTATATATTATTGATTTAAATGCACATTTTTAGAGCATTGGCAACTTAACATGTGTTCCAATCAGGCTAATTACTGTTAACTGAAACAAAAACAAATAGAACAGCTGAAATAATTTAGGGAAAAAAATGCCAACTGGAAAAAAATATAGGAAAAAAGTGAGACTTAAACTCACTTTATTTAGCAAGTTGCCAAGGAAATATTTTTCATTTACTGTAACTTAAACATAACTATAATGAACCTAAAATAAATATATATAAATAAAGTAATAAAAAGAACATAAGGCATGCTTATCAAAACTTTAAAATGAAAACTAATTCAAACTATTAGCACAATTTACAAAAGTGCCTCAGAGACATAACACTGGTTTCCAGTAGGCATTAATTTCTTTACTATATCACTTTTTCTAAGGCCAAGTGATTCAAACTAAATGGTGTGGTAAAATGTGCACGCTTTGTACAATGGATTCAGTACACTGTAATGTTATATTATGTCAATTAAGTAAATGCGAATGTGTTCCATACTGACTGCAATGGAAAGATGGTAACTTAGCCCCTCTCTCTAGTATTGTTTATGTAAGAGGCCACTGCCTTGGTGTCACATTAATCTGAGGTGACATTCAACCCCTCATAAGCTATTATAAACAGCTAAAAATAGAGTGCTCCTCTATTAAGTACATTTAAATAATGTTGCTATTTAATTACTCTATAGCGTCAGGCTTTATGCTTTAATCCGACATCGATGACAGAGATAAAATGGGCTTCTTAGGGGCAAATGAGATTTCTGTTTGCAGCCTAAATGAGCCTTGTAAATAAGAGCGATGCACACATTTTCTTTGACCTCAGATATTAATGATCACCTTAAAGCCGCCGATGGCTTGCTGTTCAGGCTCTGTTCTCATTAAAAAAATTATTTGCAATCAAATGTATTATTGTGTTTTGATGCATTCCACGGGAAAAACAGTTGTGAAAGACAGAATGTGAAACCAGTGCTCTTTGACTGCTGCTTACAGGTGCTGTCTTTAACAAGTGTGCATCTAAAAATATAAAGCACAGAAACAAACTTTTAGTTATGTCACTCAAGCACACATCCATTCACCAAGTGACATTCAGAGTGTTAAGCAAATATAAATTCTGAAGCCTCATCGTGGCCATTATCCCATCACGTTCAAATGGTTGGAGTCATGTCTGATTTGCTGTGCAGTGTCAGACATGGAGGCAGGGGTCAGAGCAAATGGTTGGCTTGTGTGCTGTGAATGGCACCCGTAACAATCACCCTAAAGGTTCCTGTTCTTCAAAATCACTTTTTTTAATATGCTGTTTTTGGTCCTGGTGAGAACATGATCACACTGAGCTTTTTAAGTGTGATAATACAAGTGGCTGATAAGTGAACTGCAGCCAGAAACCAATTTCTTGTGCTCACATTTGTGCACATTTAAAGTTATGTGGAATGTGATTTAGTGCTCCAATTCAAACAAAGCGTTTTTTTCCCTTCCTTGATTAGAACAAAAGTAAAAAGGAGTTGTAAATACCTTTTTAGAGGTATATTGAAGAGCGAACATCCAGATGTCATCCGCTCTGCTGAGAATGTGGTTTAGATGAGTTTCTAAATGTTTTACATGCTTTCAATAAGACAATAACTGCAAAATGACAGTGGTGTGAAAACTGGAGTCGAGAAAGCATATGATTGCACAAAATCTAAAAGTCACTGGCATAGTGCCAACATATGAGGTAACTACAATGATGCTGTTATGATTGTTTAATTAGACTATAAAGATAAATTTGTGACAATAGACCAGGGCATTCCAATTAGCTTCATTTGACCCAGGGGTTAGATGGCTGTCTTGATGTGTTCCCTGAGGGCATGAAAAATGACAAATGAACTAACTGATACTGCAAATAATTATATTATTATAGTATTACACAATTATTCTGCAGATGTCAGTGACATTACATACTTTGTGTGATTGAAATGGATATTCAGCAGTAAATTATATTGATACCTAATACCTAATTTATTATCATGGTTAAATTAAAACATTTTAACAGTGACCACAGATAAACCATGCATGTCTCCTCACTGCCCTGGTTCAATGTAGGTTAACTGTGATTATGGTTACGGTTTCTATGAAACTTCATTTGTTACTAAAAACAATAGCCCTAACTTGGGTAAAAACTATGTAGATACACACAAACAAACAGAAACAATCACAAAGTAACACTTTTTTTCAACAAAAGAGAATTATATTTTACTTTTTTTACTCGCTGTATAAGTACAATAGTCAGTGTCTGTACAATATTGTATGATTATATCAATAACAGGGCATTTCTACTAAAATATCTGTAGTGGTCTTAGTGAGGTAGTCTTTGTTACTGTGTGGTGATGCAGTAGATGGCAATAGCATGAAAGGGATTTTCGTTCGGAACAGATCCAGAGTGTCACTGAAAAAAAGTCTTAAAAAATGTGCACTCAGTACTGCTGCTCCCTATACACACAGTATACACAATTACCAGTTTGAGAGAAAGCAAGCACTCAATATGCAATTTATGCATATATGCAGTTGATGTTCCTATATAACTTTCCCTTTAAAGTCCCCTTTTTGTTGTCAAGAGGCCAGTCATTTTTTCAGCCATCTTGTTCTTACAGTAACTCTTTATTATTATGTGTTTTAAATGATTCACTCAGACATTTATAGTTGAACAGACTTTATGGAAGTGTTTTGGATACTTGGTTCATTATTATTTTTTTTTTCTATTTGCCTGTTCAGTTATTTATTTGCTTTTCTTTGATACACTTATAATATAATCAAGATTTATTTACTTGTAGTGTGCATTTAAAATATCGTCACATTACTTACCTGAGTGTGAAATCTGTTAACCTGATATGAATCATCACAGCGTGTTAACCAAATAAAGCAATAGCTTAGCTCTTAAGTGATATTAATACCAAGGAGGGAAAATAATTGTAATATTGTCCAGAGACATATTACCAGTATTCAGTACTCCGCCCTAAAAAAGGGCTACACAAGAATTATTCAGACAAAAACACACTTGCATCCAATCAGCAATAAGGGGCGGGTCTATTAACCACAGTGGCAATTTCAAAAACGGGTGAGGTCTTGTGGGTTATGGGAATGTTTGTTTTGGTTCCTGTCAAAAATCAACACCTTTTGGCAAAATTCGCACTTTTATTGCCCACTTCCACTGAGTGGTACAGTATTGACCTTACTCTGAAATGCAGACGTGCGCTCATTTCTGCACTTTGTTTTAGAACTTCCGATTCAGTCGCCCATGGGCGAAATGACTAGGAATAATAAACGACAGAAAATGGTCAAACTACATGCTCTACAAACAAGTGCATTCATGACTATACATAAAAAGTAGAATAACACAATAAGAAAATATCAGTTTTCAACATCAACCAGCAAAATGAGCTGTTTTTAACGACTAGAAATCATTGAAAGTGAATGAGACTGGAAGTCTCGAGCCAAAAAGATTCCAATGGCTGTGCCCGCTCGTACGTGAAGAATAAGGTCAATAGTCCAGATTTATTTCCATTTCCACTGTCAAAAGTACCAAAATAGTGAACTGAACTGCACCACTTTTTTGTTACCCTTTCCTAAGGGTTATTGGTTTACAGAGAATCGTCACCAGCTCAGAAATGATAGCACGGGAAAAATGCCATTTTTAAATACACAGATGAAGCACGATATTGTACATTGACTGCATGCAGCAATGAACCATACTCAAATCTCTACGTCAAATGTCATCTCTACGTCAACTGCAACTTTCTGGCATACACCACACTTACCAAGCAAGGGGACTATTGACAGTGGAAATGCAAGCCTTATCAGGGTGACCTGTATCGAACCATACTGACCCGTACTGCTCATTGAAAATGAGGCATTAATGTCACAATGCATTTGAAATTGTGGAGGATTTTATGAGCTTTTTGTTGGAAGGTGTCAGTCAGGTTGTTCTTGAGGAGTTGCGCTTTGTGTGCTTGAGTGGGTGGCAGGCTGCAGTGAGTTGGCAGGATCAGTGTTTGAGGGTATACTAGAAGTGCCCAGTCGGTGGTGTGAAGTGGCCTAAAGTGCACTAAGCCATGTAGCATGAGTAAGTCGGGGCGTCTCCACATTGTACCCTCGACATAGAAATGGTCTGACCCATTTCAGCAACAGCCAGCGAGGGGGGATGGGGAGTGGGCAGTCTGAGGCTGCTAAAAATACCCCATTACCAACAGCTCCACTGCAGAGGGATCCCTGGAATCGCTGTCCTTGACTATCACGAAGTTGGCTTGTACAGTATAGGGTCTCCAATTGCCAACCAAGACCGAGAGGGTTTCCTTAGATTTTCTTGGAGTGTCTGCTTTCGGATGCATTGCATTTGGTTGTAGAGGAACTTGCTTGTGAACATACCATTTATTCACAGGAGGTGTATAGACAAGTGTATTGAGAGAGGATAGAACAGTGGCTACATGAAAAGGAACGAAAGGATATAGTACCTTAATTGCATCAAACCATCAAAAAGCTCAGAAGTATATACGCTGTCTTCAAACTCAGATCCAATGCCATTCTCTAGCTTTGTATAGTAGGGGTTAAACATTACTATTGCTCAACCATACTGTGGTAGCTGTTAGTTTGAAGATCCAATCACAATGATTTTCCACTGTTGTGACATGTGACCTGGCTTTGAAACCTGAAACTGTCACGGCACAGCAAAGGTTTGTCACTTCCCTCATCGTGGCCGAACAGTCAATCGTAGATGATAACTGTAGAAAAGGTTGACTGCAATACAGGGCTATCTAGCTTAAAACGTGCACTTTGTATGATGTGTTCTTTATTTCTGAATTGTTAAAAAGTGCCTTGGTGTTGAAATGTGTATCGTGACTGCCTGAGATGACAGTCATTTCAGGAAGTTCTGTGGTAACTCATCATCGTTTCTCGCATACACATTCTAGGACCAGTTGCTCTCTGAAAGGAACACGTTTCTGTTGCAGTGTTAAGCTGCTGGGTGTTTCCCTTTTCACTTGCAGTTTTAATAAGAGATAAAACTGAACTTGTTGATTTTGATGTTTGACTTTATTTGCTAAGGGTAATTGTGCGTTTTACGGTATTTATTCTTTTGTCAAGCACTTGACTATCACAGCTTCACAAAAAGCTCAAGGCCAGAGTTCCTGCTCCTGAGAGAGTAGCTGAATATTTCTCTCTTTAATTTCTCTTCTACGTTCATGACATGGGCTGTGAGAGAAGTTGATTGCCCAGTTGGTAGCCTGTTACAGAGCAGCATGCTGTTTCTTGCTCTGCATGTACTGCTGCAAGTAAATCAGACCTGGAGGGCTACTACACTTTATTTTTATTTTACCTCTGCTTACAGAGAAAAAAACATGCTCAATTGCACCAGCTTCTCATCTTCAAGGTTTGAATTTTCTGTCTTGTCCTGCCATCTCGTACTGCTTCTGACCAAGTTAGGGAATTGATTGTAATTGTATTAGCATTTAATGAAATCTTCCTGATGAAAGCAAAGATAGTAAAGCGCTATCCGATGGTCACATGGACAATGGGGTTTGTTTAAAAACAGATTGTAAGGCGATCTGACTATATTTGTCTTGATTGGATTGCTTTTTGGTTAGTCCTGTTAGCCATTGATCAAAACTGTTGTTTGAATGGCCAGTGGGATTAAGTTGTGAAGTTTAAGAGTGTGTCGCTTTGAGGGCGTGTTAGAATAGATATGGAACTTTCTCTTTTGTTTGTGTACATGAAAATATGGAACATTGTAGATGAACAGTCCAAGGTCTCGCTGGGTGTATTTACACTTTTATCACTTCAACCGCAGTTATTTCATTTACATCAGGGTCAGACGTTTTCCATTAAGGGGCCATATTTGCTATATATTTTTGACTTTTCACATTCAATAGTTTATGGTGTTGGCACATGACTTGTTATGGATGATATATTTTGCTGCTGCTATTTTGTGGCTGAATTTGTGTATCCCATTCAGTAGGAATATGTGCATTTTATTTTTCAAATGTTTACTTAAAGGCATAGTTCACCCAAAACTGAAAATTCTGTCATTTACTCAACCTTTATTTGTTCAAAGCTGGAAACCTGAAACCATTGACTTCCATGGTATTTGTTTTTTCTACTATGGAAGTCAGTGGTTACAGGTTGGGAAGTGCTTGAGAGTGAGTTGGTAAATTTCAATTTTTGTGTGTACAGCCCACTATGTTATAAATGACCAGATAGACATCATTTTTTATGTATTTTCCCATTTGTCCAAGTGCAAGAACTTAATTCAGTATTGCAAGCAGATATGGATGTATGTGTCACTTCTACTTTGTGGCTATATTGCTTGGATGAGCTCTTTAAAAGATGTGCCAATGGTAAACTTTAGTGACCACTCAGAAACGGCCGGATCCAGCAAATGACAAATCTGTCCACTGTCATAATGTGCTGATGTAAAGCCATTTGTGCATTGGGAGAGAAAGACACAGTGTGCTGAATCACTCTTTCACAGAGTGCTTTCAAATGACTTGATTTGATGCGTGGATACATTTCCTCTTTCAGCCTTCATGCTATAGCTTATTAAATTACAGATTAAATAAATGATTTACATTTCATTTGGTTGATGCTTTTATCTAGTGGAATGTACATATCATTAAATGAATGTATTTGATCAGTTTATGCATTCCTTGGGAATCAGACCCATAACCTTGACTTTGCTATAGACTATATAATTCCAGTTTGTAGACCGGTGGTGCATTCTAGCAACAAAATCTGTATGTTATTCCATGAGTTTCTAAATTCAAAATATTTTCATGCGAGTTGGAACAGCCATGTATAATGTTGGGGGAAAAGACTATTTTGTCTCTCACATAGTTAAGATAGCAGGTCAGTTCCCACGCTACTTCTCAAAAAAGCCTACATAGTTCTGCCTGTAAAAGTGGGTAGCATGTCACCTTGAAACTCAGCCAAGGAGTTTGTTCCTACTCTTTTTCAGGAACGATGGAGAAATTTCTAAACTTAAGGTGTTTTATTAATGTCTAGTTTTAAAACTGTTTAGTTTTAAAAACACACAAAACTCTCTTCTTCAGTTGGGTTTTGCATTTATAAAGACACATTTAGTAGTATTTCCAGTAATCACACATTCTTCTTTTGTTGCAGGTCTCCTTGGGCTGATTGTGTAAGGTTTTATTCACAATGAAAGCAACGGCATAGGCAAAAGAGGGAATGGCTTGTGAGTTGTCCCAGTCCTGCCACCTGCAGTCGGACATCCTCCTCCTCTGCCTCTGAAGGACATCAGTTGTTTATGGGAACTACTGGCATTAGTCTCCTGAGGATATAGCTCTCCCTTTGGGACGCCATTTTTCCACCCTCGCTGAGACACGGTGTGATCAGGAGACATGGCTAACAACTCGTACAGCGGGGTGAAGAACTCTGTGGCCGAGCCTAATCACAATGGAGAGTTTGGCTGCTCGCTTAAAGAGCTGCGCTCTCTCATGGAACTGCGAGGGGCTGAAGGATTACAAAAAATCCAGGAAACGTATGCGGACGTTAATGGACTTTGCAACAGACTGAAAACATCGGCAGTAGATGGTACATAATCACTATCTTCCACTTTGTTTTGCAGAAATCTTTTTTTTCCCAGGAGATATTGTGAACGAAGTGCACACTTTTGGATGCTTTTTTTTTTGTTTCATCTCACTTTAAACATATAGATCTTAGCAGTAGCGAGCAGGTCACTTACACTTGAATGAAATCTTGCCGCATTTTAGTGCATCTGCAGTCTATTGGGAGGCTCGCTGCTGTTGTTCCATTACTGCTAGGCCAGCGTCTTATACAATGTCTGATTGAGATGTAGATTGTTTTTCTCCACTAAACAGGAAGATCAGGCATAGATATTATCCTAAATATAGCCTTCACACATTCTCTGTTTTACATTTCAAATGAGTCATTAATGTCAAATATAAATGCGTTTCCATCCCATCATATAGTCTGTGGGACTTTCATAATAGCTTATTTGCTCTCACACATTTTAATAGAGCCATCTCTTTATTTGGCTGAAAAATCTAATAGGAAAAAACAAATTACAAACACTTGCTCTAAGGTGTATTTTAGGTTTGACAGCAAAACACCTGCTGTTAGGATGCACTTAATTAACTTTGAATTCATAACATTTACAATTAAGGATATATCAGTATTATAACAGCATGGAAGTTTTTAAATGGCACAAGCAATCTGTCAAAGCACCTGACGCCCCGCTTGCAGCCATATGCTTATGTGTTTGACACATTTAATATTAAACCCTTATGTAATTTGAACAACTTGGAATGTGAAAGTACGAAAAAGTTCTGTGCCTTAATGCACAACACACATATTATTGTCATAGTCAACTTTGCTACACTTAATTTTTTCTCGTTCCTCCATTGGAAGGTGCAGTGAGCAGGTATGTTTTCTTTAAGGTATAGAAAAGTGCAGAGTCAGTGTGCAGCCCACAGCTGCAGCTGCATTGGTTTATTACCTCTCTGTAGACATTAGGTTTAATCGCTGGCATGACCTTGATTGAACTCTTGGGGGAAGGGATTTTCAGTTTGATCCCAGATTAAAACGGCACCATGTCCGTAGCAGTTCTCTGCTGGCTGTTTGAGATGTGCATGAGCACATAGGGGTCGCAAACCTATATTTCATTGTGTCGGTTGCAGGTTTTTTACCCACTGTTTCCATGAGAATACTTCACGTGTCTCTTAAGCATGCGGTCTTGATCGGCAGTAATGCCTTTGTTATTGAAAGTCAAAATATAGCACACGTTTCTGATTGAAAGCTCCTAAGGGATCTGCCCTCTCTGGTATTACTGCCTTGACCCTTAATTAGTTTTGCTCCTCCGTTAAAGAAAATGTTGAAAATAAGGTTTTATGGGTCGTTGCTAGGATGTTCTGGCTGGTTACGGTCCAGCTATTCTGGTAGATACTGCTCATGTCTGCTTTTTGTTCTTTCTTTCTTTCTAGAAGTAAATCAATAGAACATTTTGGCTCATTTTATACTCTGATTATTTAGTTTGAAATGTAATAGCATTTAATGTTTTACATTATTTTTATTTAATGATTCATGCATTGGTATTAGTGTTAATACGTAATCTGCATCAAACATCTGACACTTGACATTATGAATAATAGGTTTGGCAGAGCAGCCAATTCCATCTTTCAGTCTTAATAATGAGGTAATTCGACATGTCTATGTTTGGATGCTTGTATGTAGTGCCACCTGCCCCGTCCTAACCTCACAAGGTCTGACTTTTATTAGCAGGTGATGAAATACTGAGCGATTGAAACAAAGGCTTACTGTGCTGTCTGCAGTCCAGAGTTATACCTTTTGTCACGGTGTCAGTGGAAACTAAAGTGTCATTGGAAATGTATATTTCAACTTCAGCTTAAATAATGGGGTCACGCTGATAGCGTCGATACGACTCCTTAAATGTTTTGGTTTTCAGAACAGAATGTCTGAATCTTGGCCCATGCTGTGCCCGAGCTTTATATACCATGTGAATTGTGCATTAGTCATCGATGAATTTTTCCTCTGGATATTATATTCGGTGTGCGGGCTGATAGAGGGCTTTGTCACTTAGCCATTCTTGCTACGCGGCTAACTGAGATCAGAGCCCCACAGCGAAGTGCTAGTTTAGCTCTGGCCTGTTCCCTCTGCTTCACAATGGCACGCTGGCAGGCAGCCCTGCTGTTATGACACGTTTTACAGCTTAATCAGATCACTCAGCTTTGCCATAGGAAATTAAGCAGTCATTCAAGATTACAAGAGCTTTGACAATTGAAAAGGGATTTCTAATTAGTAAGTAGGCCATTTCTCAATTTCGGAGCAAAGCCACCACTAATCTTTTTACTCTTTCCAATTTAACTAGTTTTTTTTGTTTTTAACTGCTCTTTTTGCCGTCGTTTGAAATTGTGACATTCTTCTTGTTGACTGCGATTTGAATGGATATTCAAAGCTTTTGTATTGCACAGGCGCATGTGTAGACACAAGGCAGTACGTCTGAAAATTAAAGGCTAGAGCTAAAAATTAGTGGTGATGATTTCTAATTCAAAGGGCTCCTTTATTCATCATGACCTAGCTTCTCAAAGACCCCCAGCTGACAAGCCTTGCTGGGGTGGTAAGAGTTGAAAATTAGTGTTCAATTTGCTAAAGATAAGTCTGGACAGTAAGTCACACTACAATTTCACAGACTACACAATGTAGTCATATTTTATCATTTCACTTAGAAAATAATGCAGTACAGGCCACTGGTTGCATATTTTATTAAGCCCACTCCACAATAAATCCTTTTAAATTGAACAATATTCAGAACAGGAACCATATATTCAAAAAGGAATTTAAAAAATAAGCATTAAACAAATTATGAAGGCTTTCGCAATGCTTTTTATAAACGCCAAGCCTAAACAAATTTATCCAAAGTGAAACTAAAATAAGTGCAGGATTTTCATTGCACACGTTTGACTTAACTGCATTAAACAAGTTACTTTTAGATGCCTTAAAAATTGACTTCCATTCCAGAAAATATGCTACTACAAAGGGTTCTAAAGGAAATCTCATAAAGAAAAGCTGCACAAAAGTCAAGTGGGTGGTGATGTTTGTAAGGTATACAACCAGCCGCAGTAGTCTTGATGCTAGTATGAATGACCCAAGCTTCTGGCGCACAATTGTGTTAAAGGTGAAGTGTGGGCTTTCTAGTACTTCCTGTTTTCTCACCATATACACTAGAAATTTTCACATCGATTCCCACAATAAGTGGAAAATGCTGTCCCAAAACATTGCTGTTTATTAGAGCATCCGTACTACTGACACAGCAACATTGGCTTAAACATTAGAGTGAATAGTGCAGGTCTGTCAGGAATATCCTTCATTCTTTTAACTGCTTGCTGGAAATAATTATAAATGAGATCTTAGTAAGGAATAAAGACACTGAATATGATATTTTTGCAATGTATAAAGTCTCATTTATTTCTATTTGGAATTTTGCAATGACACATTTGTGATCCAGCTTCTAACCATTAAATCTCCTGCGGTTTAATTTACTCATAAACAGAATTAACGTAATGTTTAATTTTATTACTCTAACAAATATAGCATGTGAAAAATCACACCACTGACGTGATCTTAGCACCACTAGCACGGTTTACACAAGCCAAAAAAAACACAAAGTAGAGTTATTAAGGGCACATTACCGACAAGTAAGTTTATTAGCATGCCATAGTTTCCATATCGGGTAGATGCAGATGATTATATCTTAAGATTTTATCAGATTTATTCTTTATTCTGATGACCCTCTGATAATATCGTACATGTTTATTTCTTGATAAAAATTTAATTATTCCATCTTAAATTTAACCAGCATGCTAAATAACTGGAGCTCAGAATAATAACAGCTTTGCTTTTTAATTTGCTATTAGATGTCTGCATATTGAGTGGGTCGGTGAGCGTATTTATTATATTTATTGTTCTGGGTTAAATATGCATTAAATTGAACTCCTTCTTTCTCAGATTACTGCAATTGAAATTAGTTGTCCATAGCAGACTGTTTTTGTGGCTTTCAAGGTTTTTTTTTTTTTTTTAGAAGTGTTTTCCTGTCTTCAGTTGAGTTTAGTCTTCATCTCAGTGATGTTTCCGACTAGCTGATCTGGAGTGCGAGTGGAACTGAGATGTGTATTGCAGCATAAATGCATTTTTGACAGAGGCGTAAGACCTGACTCATCTGCTCCTTAGCCCACTCTCCAAGCAGGGAGAGAGAATGTAATCCTCAGCCTCAATTTCCACACTACACAAGCCTGGATTTAATGCATTGGCATTGAAACAGGAAGAAGTTTTCAGCATTTATCTGCTCTGCTTTCATAGAGAAGTATTGATTTGCATCAGCGCACACATTACCGTTTGCTTCATTTCCTTAAACACCAGAAAAATTTACCTGGTGATTTATCGATCCATGTAAGTCATTTTTGATCTAAATGCTATTTAAAGCTCACGTCACCTTTTATAGTCTAAATGCAGCATTACAGCCAATAAAAGGCTTATTTATCTTTATTACAATCGCAAAGATGTCCGGATTGCCCTGCCAAAAGAGTGTACGCTAAATTAGAAACTGCTGGATTAAAAAAAATGTATAAGCCATGGTGAATCTGTGAGTCTATCCATAGTGTTTTGTGTAATATAATATATTTTGCATAATTATCTGCTTAGGAGTAAACGTATAGCTTAAAAATTGCCCGTAACTAGTGGCAAGCCTTGCAAAACAGTCTCCTATCATTTTTATTTCTTACATTTTTACACACCTGCTAGTACATAGCACTGACAATGGAAAGGCTATAGATTTGAGTCCCAGGAAATGAATCCATATATGTAAGGGATTATCAATGGCTTGCTGTGTCGTTAAAGGATTTTAAATGCAGGATGTGGATGCAAAAAACCGATTGATGCAATGTGCATTTAAAAATCCTTTAACGCAGAGCAAGACGTTATTTATCTGGCTTATTCCCTGGTCATTTGCCAAGTTATAGACACGTTAAAACTAATTTTTGTTTTTTTGCTGCCATTTTTATTCATATTGACTTGAACAAAGGAATATATGGCCATTTCTATAGATTCTCATTCAATCGGGTAGTAATAGGTTCAATTTAAATTCCCCATTAAAAGTGTAAACTGATAAAATATATACCTTAATAGTTGTTTCAGGACAATTTCAGGGTGTCAAATTAATGTTGTAGATGTTCAGACAAAGAAAAACAGCAGTCAAAAGCAGCGCAATTCTTTAGCACATTTGCTTCTGATGAGTGTTTATATGCAGTGAAACCTTCAGCTCAATGGGATCGAGTGGCTCTATGGCTTTGCTGAGTAATGTGGAGGATGTTGTCATGACAATAGGCTCTGCTGACCAGGCTGCTCTCTGGTCTGGCAGGCAAAGCATCCTGTTCAGTCACACATACACATTCATCCTGACGCTCAGACACTGGGTGCACAAACACGCACACACGCATGCATGCTTTTTGTCCACATGGCTCATTCACCACATGTAGCTGTCCTGGCTTTGTCTCTTAACATGTGGCGAGTTTGAGTGAACCGAACGCACACACCATGACTTCTTTGAATACCTGCTTTGAATATTGAGAGTCATTCAAATGGGCAAACCAGAGGACTGTTGTTAAACCAGTGCATTTGAATTATTCCTGAGAATGACAGTGTACAATGGACCCAACGTTTGTTTTTGTCCTGTCGGTTTTGGCGTTTTGACTGGATTTTTACAAACTCTTAGGATCTTGTGTCAAAATCCCACACACACTTAGTAGTTTATGTACTGCCTAGATTAATGGATTAGCTTTGCTAATAGCTCATAATCGATTAAATACACAACAGTGTAAGCCTTTGTGTAAATGTAATTATTTTTGTCAACAAGATATTAGCTTAGAACTGGAAAGATAAGGCAATAAATCGGGTACCAGTTCTGTCAGATTATTGTAGACCAGCATTACTGTTACTTTAGTAGTTATGAGCATAAATGGTCAAAGAATATGACAAATAATTATATAATATGAAGAAATAAAGATGCTCACCACCATTTAAAAGTTCAGGGTCACTAAGATTCTAAAGTTATTAGCATTTTCAATTGCCAAGGGTGCATACAATTGTTTTAAATGTGACAGGAAAGACATTTATACTGATGAAAGATTTGTATTTTAAACAAATGCAGTGGTTTTGAGCTTTCTGTTCATCTAAGAATCATCCAAATAGAAATGTTTCTTGAGCATAAAACTTTTTATATATTTTTTTAAATGGATTAAAATAGAAAACATTTATTGTGAAATGTAGAAATATTCATAAAGTATTGTTGTTTTACTGTCTTTCTGACCTTGGACCACAAAACCAGTCATAAGGGTCAGTTTTTCTTTTCAATTGAAATCTATGATAAAAAGGCTTTCCATTGATTTGGCATATATATTTGAAATATGAGGATTCAAAAAAACATCAACATATTCAGAAAACCACCGTTAAAGTGCATTTTGCTAATCAAAAAGTTTTGGCATATTTACTGAAGGAAAGTTGCAAAATATCTTCATGGAAGATGATCTTCACTTAATATTCCAATGATTTTTGGCATAAAATAACATTTTCAGTCTTTCTGTGTATTTTTGGTTATTCCCACAAATATACCTGTGCCACTTAGTACTGGTTTTGTGGTTCAGAGTCACATTTGATGCTGGCTTGGTGGAAAATAATGGATTTTCTAAACAAAAAATATGATTGCATTCAATAGCATGAAACGTAATTTCCTGTTCCAGTCAGTATATACTTGAATGATTGATTTTTGCTTTTTTCACTCTAATTCTTTTTTCCTTCCAGGTTTAAGTGGGCAGCCCTCAGATATTGAAAAAAGAAAAGCAGCATTTGGACAGAATTTTATACCTCCGAAAAAGCCAAAAACCTTTCTTCAGTTAGTATGGGAAGCATTACAGGATGTAACATTGATTATTTTGGAAGTGGCAGCAATAGTTTCTTTAGGCCTTTCTTTTTATAAACCTCCAGATGCAGGAGATAGAAGTAAGTAACCTGTTTATTTCCTTCTGCCTTATTTATAGTTTGTCATCTCGGTTTCAGGTTGTTCTGAGCTGTGTTTTATTGTGTGTGCAGATTGTGGGAAGGGAGCGGGTGGAGAACCTGAGGAAGGAGAATCAGAGGCAGGATGGATAGAAGGTGCAGCTATTCTGCTGTCTGTTGTTTGCGTGGTGCTCGTGACGGCCTTTAATGACTGGAGTAAAGAGAAGCAGTTCCGTGGCTTACAGAGCCGCATTGAACAAGAGCAGAAGTTTACGGTGGTTCGGGGAGGGCAAGTCATTCAGATTCATGTGGCCGAGATTGTCGTCGGGGACGTTGCACAAATTAAATATGGTAAGTTGCGAGATTTCCTTCTTAAGATAATGAGATTTTCAAATTATAATGTTTGAAAAAAATTTAACTGTACCAGTTTGATGGTTCAGTGGTCTGGAGTCATTGTTACATGTTTGTCTTAGCAATATGACGTGGTGAAATAAAAAGTGTGTAGTTTCATGTATTGTTTATTTCTTGGTGTTGCAAAATACATTGTTTATGGCAGTGTTTCCCAACCCTGTTCCTGGTGGCACACCAACAGTACATATTTATATATTCAGGTATGTTTGATTTAGGAAGAGTTTGAAAATGTATTGGTGTGCCTTCGGGAACAGGGTTGGGAAACACTGGTTTATGGTAATACTTTTTGGAAAAAGCCAATCTTACACTTCTCCACAGGGATGCAGGCAGAAACGTGAATAACAGCATGATGAGAAAGTTGCAAGCTTGAGAGTACAATGTTTACATTTAGCATTTTAGTTGGCAATGTTTTATGTTTTGCCCTATAATCATTCTTTTTTTAGGAATACATTTTTAAGTATATACTTTAAAATGTAAAAATACAAAAGTTTAATATATATATATATATATATATATATATATATATATATATATATATATATATAAACTATTAATTGATTGAATTTGCAGAATAATTACTATATTGACTTGTATTTTGATATGGGATTTTGTCGTATTGCCCATCCCTAGTCACTGTAAAATAGCAATGTAATTTAAATGCTGCTGATGGAAATGTGTATAGTGACTGGATGTCTTATTCGTCAGGTGACCTCCTGCCTGCTGATGGTGTTCTCATCCAGGGCAATGACCTCAAAATAGATGAGAGCTCTTTAACAGGAGAGTCTGATCATGTCAAGAAATCGTTGGACAAAGATGCTATGCTGCTGTCAGGTGGGACATGAAGCTACTTTAAGCATTAAAACAAAACAACAAAAACATGAAGGAACACAAAAAACATGTATTACAACAATAATACAAAATGTTTCTTGCGCACCAGCCCATTTTAATTATTTCTTAAGGATTATGTAGAGCATGTAGTAAAATTAAGATTTGCCATCACAGGAGAAAGTTTGTTTTGAATTGCAATAGTATTTCACAACATTACTGTTTTACTGTGTTTTTTGTTTTCAATCAAGTAAATCAGCCTTGGTTACAATCAATACAAATACAAGAGTATTACTGTAGCAGATTAACTTAAGGCAGATTTATGTAAATACGGTATATTATTATTTCAGATGCCGCTGTAGCAGAAACAAATATTCCAATCAATAAACCTATAAAAAATATTCAATTTAATTTAATATCAGCTTTAAGAAATTTTATATTCACGGCCATAGAAAATAATTTCCTACAGTACTGATGCATCAGAGCATGTTCAATTCATTTCAGTTCAAGCTTATTTGTATAGTGCTTTTCAATATAACTATTGTAGCAAGGATTGCCTGTAAGAATTGAATAGAGAATCAAAACTCTGAAAAGAATAATTACTCTAAACATAAACACATACGATCACGGGTACATTGCAGGTAAGCACAAAGGAAAGGTGAATCAATGAAACTAGAAATTCACAGAACTATGTGTATGGAATTTTGGAAATGTAAGAGGCAGTTACTGCCTGTCCTGAGCAAAACATTTCTTAATGTAATGCACCTTGGAAACAAGGGGTCGACAGCTTAACTTAACACGTCTGTTTGGTAAAGATTTTATGTGTATACTTGCATTGCTTTTAGTCATGGAACAAGCATTCAGATGCAGCAAGAAGAATGTTGAGATGGTTTTCCTGCAGCTGGTGATACTCAAGTGAGGAAGGTAGTTGTGAAGGTTCTCTCTGCCTCTTGCCTGGTGAAAAGAAGAAAGAACAACTTCACTGATGGTATTCTGACTCGATGGAAAAAAGGGTGAGGCCTCGTCAGCGCAGATGTGGCAACCTCTTGGTGTGTTTTCCCTCTGTCTCTGCTCCACTCTGAGGTCACTCAGCAGTGGCCTTTAACTTCTACAGAGGTCACACCTCCTGACCAACTTGGTCAGTTTGAGAGGGAAGAAGTTTCTTTGTCTTGAAAGACTTTACTTGTGTAATTTGGTTGTGCATGAGGATTTCTGTATTATTAATTCTGATTATAGAAAGAGGAGCATGATGCAAGTAGTTATTTGAAAACGGTGGCATGGTTTTCTCAGTGGTTAGCACAGCAAGAAGGTCACTGGTTTGAGTCTAGAAGTGCCAGGAGGTCTTTCTGTGTGGAGATTCCCTGGTCTCCCTGTGTTTGTGTGGGTTTCCCCCACAGTCCAAAGATATACGGTATAGGTGAATTGAATAAACTAAATTGCCCATAGTGTACGAGTTGTGTGTGAATGAGAGAGTGTATGGGTGTTTCCCAGCACTGGGGGGGTTCACAAGTTACTGTACTCTCAGTGAGGTTTTGCGGCTTGATCTGCCACATAAAAACATATGCCAGAGTAATTGGCAGTTCATTCCGTTGTGTCGAACCATGATGTATTAGGGACTAAGCCGAAGGGGAGAGAGTGATTTGAAAACTGATCATTAACAAAACAAGGTCCTTGCGATGTGGATGTGCATTATTTAAAATGATAATAGTCCATTTTATATGTAGTTTGGTAACTCCTGTTGGCTAGTCTTAACGGGTAATAAAAGTTGGTAATGGTCTATAGAGGACAAGCGACTCTTCAAAGCTTCCTTGGCCCTCTGTTTGTTTGTCAGTAAGGAGCGTGCCAGTTGAATTAGTTATTAAATATAACAAATAATGCTGTGCATGATTTGTGTTATACGAGTGCTCAAGCAATAGGTTTTAGTCAAACAAACGTCCAATTGGAAGATCAGGTCAGATGTTGGTCATGCAGGACCTGCTCCCTCTCAGCGTGGCTATTGCACATCTTCTGCTAATCTTATTTAATGAAAGCCAGTTGATCCTCTGCTAGAATGACATTGCTGTGTGTGTCCCAGAGGAGATGACGGGGGATTTGTGAGCCCGAATGGGCACTTCTCCAGAAGACCAAGAGTAGTTAGTATGTTGAGTCTACTTTTTTTTTTTTTTTTCTTTTCTTTTCATGGACCCCTTCCTCAACCCTATGATGCAATAAAACCTGTGATGAGTTCGGTTTGGTAAACCCTTACTTTGTGGACAAAATTTCACTGATTTTCACTGATCTGTTACTACGGCTGAAGTTGTGTGAATATACGCTCAGACAACGAAGATGATTGTTAAGGGTTTGTTCTAGGTCTTATTCTCCTTATATTCCTTTGTCCAGGTACACACGTCATGGAGGGCTCTGGAAAAATTGTGGTCACTGCTGTCGGAGTCAATTCCCAAACTGGAATTATCTTCACATTATTGGGGGCAGGAGAGGATGATGACGATGAGGAAGAGAAAGAGAAGAAAAAAGAAAAGGAGCGAAAGAAAGAGAAGAAAAGTAAGTCGTGCCTATTATTTGAAGTCTTTATAATGCGTCTCGGAAAATAAAACAGAGCAACCAGTGGCCTTTTCAGTGTGTAGCTGCTGTGGCTGCAGAGATGGATTGAATAGGTTGCTGTGTTCCTGCTTTTGTTGAATTTTTTTTTTTTATTATTTATTTTTTTAAATATAGCTGTATTTTCTGTCTGGTATAAAATGTCTGAAGCAGTGACTCATAGAAAAATCTAACGATTTCTTCTGCGCTCCATTAACTAACTGCCATTTAATGCATTTCTGCTGCCCGTGGCTCACGTGTTGGGTCTCCAAATGAGTGCCTGCAGATGCATGAATATTTCAGCACTTTTAGAGGTTGGGCCGCAAGTTGCTGTTCAGCGAGTGTGCACCTCATTACGATTTTTTTGCATTTGTGCTTTAGCCAATGCAGTGGATTTGCAAGCCTCATGAGGTCTTGGCACACATCTGTTCGTAAATATTCTAGGGCCTTTTCCCATTCTGTTAAATCAAAGAGAAGATTTGCATAATTGGAAATATGTTTAAATGTGCAACCGTTGCTTGCATAATGGCGAATAATGAATAAATTAATGAGTGTTTGTTATGTTGCTTTTCTTTTTCTCTCTCTACAGATAAAAAGCAGGATGGCTCTGTGGAGAACCGAAAGAAAGGTGAGTAACCCTATTGACTTAATGACATAATGAACACCATATTGGCTTAGCAGGCCACCCTCTTACATGCTGCCGCCTGCATTAAAACCATCGCCTTAACCCATTAGTGCTATTGGATCTTCATTAAAGCTTACTAGTGTGAGGTGCAAAGAAGTGTGCAGGTGTGTAGTGTTGACGCGTTAGCATGAATTAGTGGGTTGGATTATTGCACTACCCTTCAAAACTTGAGGTTAGTGGTAAAGGCATTTTACATGATATATGATTCCAAAACAGACTTTATCTTTTAAAGAATACTTTTTTAAAAATGACAGTTTTCACAAAGATATCCAGCTATTTCAACATTAAAAATAATACAAAATGAGCATCAAATTCCTGCTGAAAATCCAGCTTTGCCATTACAGGAATTTAATTACTTTTGAAAAATATTAAAATGGAGATGTAATAATAAAAAATAAAAAAAAATAAAAAAAAAAATATATATATAT